>CM021174.1:782791-1268667 GCA_006506795.2 Hericium erinaceus | reverse complement strand
AGTTTTCTTCAGTTGTTTTTCGGATATGGTACTAGTTGAATGAGCCAGTACATCAGAGAAGACAGACAATCTTTCTCAGAACAATAAGGTACACACTTTGTAGTCGTTGTAGATTTTGCAGATTTTGCCTTCAAAGACGTTGCCATGGCTCAGCAAAAGATTCTTTTGGGCTAATTAGTGCTTATCAGATGATAGATGGTATTCATAGCATAATAGATTACCTTCAAGACACGGTAGACGTAAAGAAACTGGAACGCAGAGGAGAGACAGCATAGATGGAGAGTGTGATTGATCCTTGTCTCCGCATTTTAGGTCACGTGACACGTTCAGACCTTGTTCGGCCGCACAAGGTCTCTTGCAAGTCATGTGATCAACCGTACCTCTCAACGCCTGCCAATTGCAAAACACAAGACATGACGCAGCTGGCGCTCCGCTGGTCTTGTTAAAGATTGAGACGGAAACGGGGCTTCGCCTCGCCCGGTTTCTTTTTGTGACAGTAGGTCACGGGGCATGGAGAGTTTTAGATTTACAAAGTACAGTAGAGTCGTTTGCATTTATAACAGTTCTGTATATACCACATTGTCCATCGTCGTCTGCCCTGGCGCAACTCGTACAATACAATCTCGACCGAAGGGAACCCTAGAGAATGCCGTATAGAGCTGTCCATGGCTGAAGACCGGGTGCGTGACATCGACAGCCAGCTTTTGTAAAGTCATCCCCTGCGCTATTTATCGTCGTCGCATAGGCTAGTCGAAGAGGAAATTGACGGCGCTTGATAGTCCAACCCTTGTCAGGGAAATAGTGGGTGAAGTCGATGCGAGGTAAGACGATACTGTCGATCTGTTGTAGGTGCGTGCCTCGAATTAGTTGAACGACGATGACTCGCTGACCAAGCTCGTTGATGACGACCTTCGTGTTCTTGGTGAGGTTGCCCAGGGAGAGACATGCCATGTTGAAATCGAGACTGTCCGACAGATACTATTAAAAATAAGCAATTGTCATTGGGGGTGCACTACTCCGCGTCAAGAATGTGCGTGATCGCACTCTATCTCGATCAGAAGCGCAAAGATAAACAGAATACGGTGAGACATACGTGATTTAATCCTCCGTGGCGAAACCCACTGTCTCGGAGTCGGCGCTCGCATTCGAAAATCTTCACCTTCAGCTTCGCGGAGAACGCGAGTGCATCCGCGACGCCACGCAGCGCGAAGGGCGGCATGAGGCTGCGACTGCGACAACATCTCCTTCTCTAAATTTAAACAAACATAAGAAACTGAACATTTATAGATACAGATGCCAACGCACCATCCGCGTCCATGTCAATGGGATGTGACCTTGCTGGTTTCGTCTCCGGGTCTGGATCAATTTCGCCCGATCACAGTCTGTACACATCGTCTGCAGCAGGCCTCGCCTTCAAAGCACCCGCAAGACCCAGCTACTCATTCTCTTTCTGCTCCGCCTTGTCGAGCAGCTTCTGATACCTCTCCAGACATTGCGTAGCCGTACGACCGACGATCGGTGCTATAGTACGCCATTAGGTTGGCATGAGCTTGGTGAGAGTCACAAGCTTCTCATCCTCTTCCTGCAAAAACCTTTAGATTTAGATGTGTGTCATAACAAAATGCTGGCGACACACCTCGGACCACTCGGTCTTCTTGACAGAGAGATCCAGCCATTCGTACCAACGAGCCTTGCACTGTTTTGGTGTCTTCCGGACATATATGAATCCTGCGTATGTTTTGTCAATATACTTACCAGTAACCCGCGAAGGTGATGTGCTTACCATTGGTTCTTACCGTACTTTGCAATAGCAGCTTTCAACACCTCGTCTTCGGTGTTCTATGGGATTGATGAGCCTATATAATGGTACAGGATGTCACTGTCAAAGGATGCGAGATGTGACTAATCGATACGCACAGAAATGTTGCTTCAACCTTGCGCCCGAATGGGGCGTACGAGTCGCGAGGCACAACGAATGCATCCATCATCCAGATATTGTTGCGGCCAGCAGAGGAGGTAGATCATACTGAAGGATCTTGTGTGGTCACACAAGGTCTTCAGCTGCACGTGATACACAAATACATGTACACAAGACCTTGTGCGGCCGCACAAGGTCTTCAACTGCACGTGATACACAAATACATGTACACAAGACCTTGTGTGGGGATGGGCATAGCGGATAGCACGTCAAACGTGAGAATTTCCCTTCCGAAGGCGATTCCGGTTCTCTCCGTTGACGCGGCTTGCTCGTTGTGTCCGTGCTGGAGTCCCCTCGCGAAATTTCTATCTCCTCACTCAATAGCTAGTATTTCGAAAATCGAAGTAGGCAATTGTATTCTAGACATATGTAGCTACATTTTGGTGGGTCAAAATCAACAGATGTTGGAAAATGACAAAGAAATGCGGAAATTTCGAGAGAAATAAGGACATCTCTACGAAAAAAAAGATTGCTTCAAATGGACCCATCAATCTGTAGCCCGGGATCGAATCTATAGAGTTCATTAGTGGAGTTTGTTGAAGGACAGTGTGCTTGGTGAGGAGAAAGATGAACAAGGCAAGGGATGAGGTGAAAGCGGCAAACCCGCGAGATAAATCGTGTCGGACGCGTCAGACGTGTCGTGTGCACATCATCATCAAGATCCTCCTACGACGTTAGCACTTGTGTGCTGCTCGAGACGACTAGGAACTCACCATTATGCCTCCTTCTAGCCGCTCCTCGCTCCAGGTCAGCCAAACTCGGAGGCTCAACGCGCTCAAAGCAGAGAACAAAGAGAACTCACCTCCAGCCGGAGTCTCGGTTCCCAAATCTCGCTCTCGAAATACTCGTCGCACTGATGCCTTAATTGCTGCAGAACAGCATATCGAGAGTCTTGAGGCTGAACTCCTGATGCTCCGGACTTCTCTCGAGAAGGCCACCTCGTGTTCTCGCGAAGCGACCGTGGTTATCGGAGATCTGCAGGCAGCTCTCGATGTCAGTGAAGGGAAACTGAAGGACTCACTGGGTCTAGGAGATGCAACAATGCATCGCATCAAGCAAGCTCAGAAGCGCATCGAGACTCAGCCAACTGTCTCCTTCGAGCAAGAAAACGAGAAGCCCTGCTACTTTCTCACAAGGCTACTCTTCGGGATGATTTCCGTCGCGCCCAGAACACAATACTTGTCATGCGTGCTGACATTGATTCTGCTCACGCTAATGTCACTCGCACTCGGGCTGATGCTTTCCTGGCCTTCGAAAGGGCTGCTCTTGCTGAGGCTCAGCTTCTTGCGGCAACAGAACTGACTAAGACGACATCAGCATCGATGCTTGTGCTATCCGAGAGGACTGAAGTGCTCACCAAGGGTCTGAATACTACTCGAAGGCAGGCCGCTATCTCGGAGAAGACTCTGGAGGGCTGTCGAAAGAAGCTGAGAGCAAGTCAGATGTGTTGTCTTCGTGCAAAGCATGCTCGCGACAAGGCTAATGAGCGTGCACGCGCTGCTCTTGCGCATCGAAGACAGATGGCAACATGGAGACTCACCCGTGGACGTACATTCTCCTGAGGCAAGAAATGCTGCGCGCTTGTTACAGCGAGCCGGATGTTCGCAAGCAGCTGTGGGACCAACCATCAAAGCACTCGCGGGAATCTTCGGAGTATCTGTCAATCGAACGATGAGTCGTCGTACTGCTCAGAGAGCATCTATCGAGGGTGGAATTGCTGCAAAGATGCAACTTGGATATGAGATCTCGAAATCTCAAGGTATGGTTCAAATATCTCATTGAAAAACTATCACTCACCTCACGTAGGATTCACGGCAAGCGGGGATGGTACGTCGCATCGCAAGATTACATGCAAGGCTTGTGCGACCGCACAAGGTCTTCAGTCACACGTGATTCACAAAATAGCTCAATCGAAAGTCTCCAGAATCTTCGAACCAAGCCAATCTTTGTACGGGTTATCCCTTGCTCGGGATGATGGGCTCATGGTATGGCCAAGCAGCTGCCTGCTACCCAACTCAGATATAAGATGACCAGGATACATATCATGTCATGACACCGACGTAGCTGTTTATACATCTATGCTGCTGTCCGAGTGCGAGGAGGAGTAGTCGTCGGCGGCCCAGCGACTATGCTGCGTCAAACAGACAAGCGCGAGGGCAAGTCATCCTCGCTATCCGTGATTCTGATCACACTTGAGACTGCGACTCATCGTCGCTGTCCGTGTTATTATCTGGGAAGTCGGAAGGGCCCTGTGTCTCTTCAATCGGGAAGTCCGTAGGCTTTTCAGCCCAGCTTCGGTGTTGAAGGGTCTCGTGATCTTGGATCAATGCTTCCATGAACAGAAGGCGCATGCCGTTAAGATCGCGAGGATCTCCAAAGGTCACAGGAACTCAGGCGGGACGAGCTTTGAATTCAGCCCACCGTGAAGGAAGTGATATATGAAGACAAGAACAAATACCCCGCAATCTGTTGAGTTGGATTGAAAGGGGCACTAACAAAACACGTTAACCATCAGTGGAACTTCAACTGCCGAGCACTGACTAGCACATGAGGCTGGAGTTCCCAGACGCTCCAGTCCAGAAGTAAAGGAAGGTTGAACCGCTCCTTCAGCTCTCTAAAGCAGCGTTCAACGAACCATTTCAGGCGCTGAAGGGAGCACATAAACATTATCAACTTGAATTGCAAGCAACCTCATTATCACGCACCTGTATGATATTCCAGTGTTTAGACTGGTCCGGGTCCTTGCTGACATTGCGCTCGAAAGTCTTTTTCAGACTGTCGTAAACTGCAATGCGCTGGTCGACAAAGTCGACAACAGCTAACACCCAGTGGATTTCGGATGGAAGATGGACTGGAATAAGTATTTGCTTCCAAGGGAGACCATGGCCACACTCGAACATGTTCTGTCAAGGACATCTGAGTCCAGACGTCAGAGATGCCAGAGGGAATAAACGTACTTGCAGACCAGGATACGAGAAAACGTCTTTGAAACTTGAGGGTGGCGGCGCGGAGGGTAGACGAGTATTCATGAAACTTGTGCGCAGAATAAGGGAATTGGGGAACTGGGTGCTCCACTTGATTGCGAAGTACGTTATCAACGTACCGCTCAACATCTGACCTGGGCGCAGACGATCCAAGTCAGACTGCTCGCACGATCCAATCTTGATATTTCGTTTGACCTTCTTCTTGAGGAGCTGGAACACGTATCAGAAATGACAGTTGTCAAAGGAAGAAGCTCAATCACCTCTTTTAGAGTCGACTTGACGGATACATAGCCCTTATCCCTCCATGATAGGATTTCTGAACGAATGCCTTGCACAGTGGCCAGAATTCCGAAAACAAGAGCCTGAACACGAGAAAGCACGTATCCCGGTTCACCCTGCAGCTCCGGAGACCACGGATTTCTATTCCATATCATTGTCGCTCGTTCAAGCAGATATCGACCACCAGCAAGTGCTTGCTCAAACTCGCTACGCCGCTTGACGACACTGTTGTATCCCACATCAGCCTTACTCCTGACCAGCTGATCTTTTATCGTGGGCAGTAATTGACGCTGCAGAGTAAGAACAGCGCCGTCCATGTCCACTGCGTCCCAGACCCAGAGAAGTTGAGATTGCGTCAGCCAGCTTTCGACTTGACCGAGCCAAAGCGTGAATGGTAATGCAAAAGCGGAGGGAACCGAGAGAGCAGCGAACTTGAGGAGACGATGCGTGACGATTTGTGTGGGCAGTGAGATGTGCGGTGGCAGATCTTCCGCGAGTGGTGACGGGACATGCTGCTCGACGTGCTGCGGGACGAGGGACGCGAGTGGTGTCGAGACGTGCTGCGCAGGGGGAAGGGGGACGGGGTGTAGGACGTGCTGCGCGAGTGGCGGCGGGACGTGTTGCACAAGTGGCAGGACCAAACATGAGGGAATGTATCGCGCCGCCTTGCGAGATGCTGCAGACGCAACACGCTGAGCATCCTGTTCAGCTCTCTGGCGCAAATCGCCTGCAGTCAACTGAACGATCACAAACTTCGTGGATCGTTCAGTTAACTGCTTCTTGCGGTAATAACGCCTAAAGAAAGACTTCGTTAGTGAAACATAAAGCACAAGATAACCACGTACCTCTTCTCTAACTCGCTCTTCTTATCGAGTTTTGCCCTGTCCTCCTGGGTACGTTTTTTGCCCTGCTTGTCGTGCGTTGTCGCCTTACGACCTGTTTATAGTTAACAGCAAGTCACCAGCAACGAAAAAGAAATCTTTAAGCTTACCCATTGTTATGCCGTTGCAGGATGCAAGACAAGGTGTGTGACTTCACCGTTGTGCAGCGCTTCAGAGTTCCGGCCCGGTCTGACGTCCGGGACCGGTGCAGAACCTTTACTTCCAAATATGGTAATTAAAATTCTGCCCTCCAGAAACGACTACCGTTTATGGATGTTCGTGTTCTGCCATCACGGATGACACACATGAGACTAGTAAGTAGCGTTTAATCCTGACGACTGGTTGAGTGCTGCTCCGTCTTTCAGCTTCATCACTTGCTCAATCGACCAATTTCAACACACAACCGTAAGTCAATACGACATATGTCAGTGACTGAAGTACTGATCACTAACTTACAGTAAAATTGTTCAACTTAGCCGCTGGGCGAGTACGCGGATGGCTTGAACAGGGTTGAAATACTCGAGTACCGGCAACCCCATATAGTGAGAGGAGCAGGCGGCAATCGACAGCTACAGCGTGGAGAACCAAAGGTGCATGTGTTATAATCTTCTATCTCTATGCGGTTAAGCTTACTTCCCGTCCAGAAAACCCTTTTCCTCATTGTTGAGCACGGCTAGTCACCAATTCACGACAGCGACCACGCCTTTCCTAAATTTGCACGTGCAGTGGACCACGGAGCATCTCAGCAAGCGACCGACCCTGGTTGCCTTCTGCACAAACGTGGTCCTTTATCTTTCTCTCTCACCATGGACACCCTTAGCTCTCAAATTCGCCATCTTCATACAGCTGAATTCGAGCCATCCAGCGTCACCCTGATGAACATGCTTCCGGTCGAGGTCCTCATCGACATCTTCTTATATTGTGCGCACAGCGCCGCGATTACCCCGCTCACCCTTGCCCAGGTCTGTAAGCAGTGGAAGGTTATCACAGAGAACGACATGCGTATGTTCCAGCTCATCGTGCTCGACGACTCGAAGCTGTCGCTGGTAAGCTCGAACAAGGCATCGCACACATTCCTGCAACGCTCCAAAGACCTGGAGTTTGACGTCGACGTTCAACTCTCCTCCCGTGACTCCCTTCTTCCCATCCTATCCCCTTTCTTGTCGTCGCTACATCGATGGCGCTCGTTCACACTGCAAGGCATCTGGCACGAGCACATCTGCTTTCACCGCTTCTGGTGTTCCGACGCCGCTAAGCCAAATCTCGAGCAGCTCGAAATCAGTGTCCTCGAGCAGGTCCACACCCAGACAGACATGGATGACTCGTTATCCGGTGCACATGCAGGTACTTTCCGACCATATACCATTTCGTTGACCTCCAACCTCCTCTGCATGGATGTCGTGCTTACGAAACTGCCTTCGCCGGCTGTCCTCGTTCCTCTGCATTTTGTTTCACTATTCATCACGGAAGGCTCTCACTCACTCAACATACATCCCTCTGACCTGCTTCATTTCCTTACTGCCTGTCCGATGCTCGAATATTTTTCCTTTAACGGGATTATGATGGAACCAACGTTGACTGAAGCAGATCTTCAAGTTCCGCCTCCAGTCGCTCGTCTCCCATATCTCCGCTCGCTCGTCCTTCACAGTACACTTTGCACACGTGTGATCCTTTCCCATCTCGACACCCCCGCCCTTAAAGAGCTCTACCTCGAGCACCTCAATGTCGATTTCGCTTTTCTCGTCCATAACCCATATCTCACTCATCACTCGCATCCCACTACGCCCATCTCCGTCTCTGCATCGTCACACGCCTCCATTCCGCCTCCTGCATGCTCGAACACACCCATGACACTCGTCCCACTCCCAGAGTCGCCTCCACGTCCCCTCGCCCCCAGCTTCCCATCCATGTTTCTTCCGTCCGGGCCCTCGGAGCGCACATACGAACTCGAAGACGGTGACTCGGACGATGAATGGCCCGATTTCTCCCAGTCACCGTTCAGTGACCACGCGACAGGCATGGGCGTCCGTAGTCTCCTGCTACGCTCGAACCCGCCACTGCGCGTGCTCGAAATGGACCACGCCGACATGCGCACGAAGGACTTTGCCTGGCTCTTCGCGCACGCACGTTACCTGGAGGACTTCCGCATCGTCGCTTCGGACATGACGGACCACGTCATCACGATGCTTGCACCATGCCTCATGCCTATGGAGCCCGACACACGTGAGCCCGACAGCACTCGCCTCGTGCACCACGTGTCATTACCACGCCTCAAAAGTGTCCAGCTGTTCAACTGTCATCGGTTCAGCGGTGTGGCAATCGTGCAGGCCCTCGCGCAGCGCGTGGTCGTGATGGACAGGCTGGCACGGCATGGCATTGTGGAGTTTGCATCATTGGAGGATGTGGCAATCGTGCAGTGTTCGCGCTTCACGGCCAAGCATGGCGCAGAGCTGGGTGTGACACTGGGCGAGCGGCTACGCTTTCATTGAGATAAAATTGGACGATCGGTGTTCACACTGAGTATAGTTCTTGCTGCCCCTGTTGTTTCCGCCTTCCCTTGACTGACCTACTTCTTGCTCTAGGTCTCTGGTCTGCTACGGACTCTTTCGCATCGCAATATCTACTCTTAATATCCCAGTCGCTACGTCTCTTTCCCTGTCTCTGAACCTTTCGCTCTGACTTGCATGGATTGTCTGTATCTATATTTTATCCCAATCGTGCAGCTTGTACATACACGTGTACACGGTGGCTTTCACCTGTTGGACATATCCCAATATTGATGTATAATACACCTCATGGTGCTGTGGATCAATGACACGGTGCTGGAAATTTATGTCCTTGATGAGTGTATGAGAGAACTTTGTTGACCGCCTTTGCGAGTCCTGTTCTGGCCAACACTGTCATCTGATCACTTCGTTTTCAGACGTTCACGCATTTCTAGAGAACCTCAAGGCCCGGATATGCCCGGCGCAGGGCCAGCTGGCGCGCCTTCGAGTACTCGATTCCGAGATTTTTCCAGTCCAGCAACGGAGACAGCCTTTCGACGCGGTTTCGCTGATCGATACGTTGCCTCCGGGTCTTCGAACAGAGTGAGAACATATCATCGGCGAGCTGGTTGACAGATTCCTCCGGAGACTTCATCCGACGATCGATAACGTAGCAGCCTTCGTCTTCCGGGCGGTCGATCATATCTTGCATGAAGCAGCCAAAGCTGGACAAATTGGTCGTTATTGATTGGATACCCATCTAGCATAGGTGTCACGGACAAGCAGATGGTTATAAATCAGAAGACTTACGATAGTGCACTCTGCTGGAGCGTAGCCCCATGGTTCGTAATAACTGGGGAAGACACCAAGGTGACATCCTCTCACAAACTCCTCGTAATCAAGACCAAGTACCGGATTGTTGGTGTTCAGGAAGTCGGGATGAAAGACAACCTTCACTCTATCATGAGACGTGTTGAAGAGTTTCGCGCGTCGTATCTGAGTGAGGATCGGATCACTCGCGTCATCGGACATGTTATGCGTAATCACTGGGGGTAGGCTGTTGCGCTTCAGTGCGAAGATCCGACGCTTTAGAATAACTTGGTCTTCATCTGACAAAAGTTCATCTGCCGGCGGTAGCTTGGAGAAATCACTGACCAAACCGTTAGCCAAAGGGACAGACAAGAGCGAACGAATGCGTACCCGCCCGATTTCACGGCCATGTCAAAGAGTCGGGCTACCACACGATTCTGGATTTCGGTGACGGTGTCGTACAGCTGTTTTGTTACTGCTTGTCCCTTCAAAGATTCGATGGTGTAGGAATGAGTAGCAGCTGGCATAATCAAGAAAGCCACGACGGTCATCTTCGATCCGAAAGACTGAAGATGGTAGTTGACACGCGCCAGTGCCTCGAAGAACATATCGACGCCCTTATTGCGGTACTCATAGCGTCCGGCGGTCAACAGATATAACGTGTTGTCCAGATCGAAATCCATGTGTCCGTAGAAGTGACCCCTAACAAACTCGTTGATCTTGTTCTTCAACGTCGAGTAAATTCTGGAATTCGTGCATGGCCTGGAACTTCACGACATTCAGACCGTTGGGTAGGACACCGTCTGGCTTCCGTTTCAGCAGGTGCTCGGCCTCGTACACGGTGATGTGCGAGACAGTCGTAAAGACGTCGGCGCAGTGGGCTGCGGAATGTTCGATGCAGTAGCGGTGGTAAATGCCATGCTTCCCAGCCTTGTGATCGACATCGAAGTACTGCAGGTTGTTATAGAAGTCGACACTGCCAGCGCAGAGTTAGCGCGGGAGGAGAGTTGTGTGGGTGTGAAGACTGTCGTCACATCAATACATTTGCGGCAGAGAGGTATGGTGATTCCTGCCTGCCATTCGTGGAAGTGTGTGACAGTCGTTGTGTGGAATTGTTTAGCCACATACTATGCAAAAAGAGGAGACACGTCAATATCTGGTCCAAAATATTAGACAGAAAATACGTACTTCTCCCAAGAACCACGCGACGAGGTAGCCAAAGACGATGGTTTCGTTGGTTTCGTGATCACTGGGCGGGGTAGGGATACCTGAGAGATTTCAGAGGTCGCTCTTCCACTCGTCGAGGCGGTGGTACTGGCTACCGGTGTCAAAGAGAAGAATGCGTGGAGCACCTTCTATCAGCCGACGTCCATATAGGGACTTGACACCCTTCGCACGCATGGTCTCGAGGGCACTGACGATGTGCGGATCAGTTGGTTCCTCGGCTTCGACCTCCATTGGAGCAGTCTTGTAGGAGAGAGGACCTATGAGAGTGTATCTGTCTGTCGCCGAACTCCAAGACGGTGACGGGGACTTTGGTCTTGATCAGGGCGTAGATACCCCCGACCTCGTTGGCGACCTCACAAGCAACCTCGAACAGGATAGGGTTGTGCACATGGTGCTTGTAGTCGGCCATGATGGTGAGGGTGGAATGAGGGGAAAAAGGAGTGGCAGACAAGAAGAGAGGATGGCGCGGTGCTACTTGCAGAAATCAACTGCCACGTCCAGTCCAGCACCTCGTAGGAGATATACGGCAGCAAGCCCACGACGTACGTGCTGTCGTAGATGTCGTTGCGTAGATGGCCATGTTCCCCGAGTTCGGTAGGATCGACTTGTGCGTGTAGTGCCTGTACAGATGTGAGAGGGACCAATGGCACAAGAAAGGGGGCACGCACTGCTGGTATAGATAGGCCGACATGTGCACGGTGAAGATGCTGAAGGTGAGGATCCCCAGCCCGCAAAGACGGGCACGTGCCGGCAGAAGTGGTACTGGTCAGGACATCAATGTTGACAGAGCTGATGATTGGTGACACGAAATATAGAAGGTTGTTAAGCGAACGCGTGCGGACGTTGAACAGCATCGCGTTTAGTCTTCGAAACATGTGATAGGGCATATGACGGCCGTGGAACGGTTCGAGGCGGTGATGAGGACAGGAGACAAACAGTAGGAGAGAGAACGGCGAGGTCTAGTAATTGATACATGAGTAGAATATTATGGTGTTATGACACGGTTTACGCACCTGATATGATTGCCCACGTGTGGTATATTTGAGCATGTTGAAGAGACCTTGAAAGGGGGTGACGACCACATAGAGACGTCGGGCGGGGGCACCTCAACTGCAACCCGCTGCGGATGGAGGATGGGCGTGCCCCCTTGAACCTTGCAGCCAGTGCAAGTGAGTTAGTGCACGAACGACCTTATTGTCCTTGCATTCGTGCTCAACCTAACTTGCTCTGGATGCAAAGTTCTGAAGAAGAGAGCCAGCCACAAGCGCGACTTTTCAACAAGTCGGTCATGTGATCGTGTAGCACTGCCACAGATGGTCCGATCAGATAGCATTTGTCTGTCCTTGGTCTTTCACTTTCTTACAACAACCTCTGCTACACATTCTAGTATCCCAGTCTCATTTTCAACTGATCATGGCAACTCTTCTGCATGTCAGATGGAAGATCCAAACCCATCCTCACACTGAAAAGTGGTTAAAGTCCAGAATCATTGCTGACTGCATACGAAACATACCGTTTGTTGTAGAGCCTGACCGTCGCTGGCATGGGCTCCCTGAAACCATTGTAGCTCTGATTATTGAGGATCCTAGCTGGGTGAGTGGTTGAATTCAATGCATGGTGATTTGCAGTATACTGACTTATTTTCTAATTTATATAGATTGCACAGGCATTCCAGTACATTACCTTTACTACTGCTTGCTCTGTGAGCAATAAAGCACAAGCACTTGCCATCTTTTTCAGCTCATTGCATACCATCAAGAAGTATGGTGAGGAGAAAAATCACAAATACCTGCAAAGATGGCAAACATTTCTGGAAAGTAGTGGAGTAAGTTTATTTGACAAAAGTGAATGTGACAAGCATCTAATGATTACTGCACAGGCCCCAAAAATGCAAAAACTCAGCATGACAGCTCCTGAGCTTGATGGACCTAGCTACTGCTCTGCTGAAGATCAGATAGCTTTTGGAAGGGGAGAGTTTTACAATTTAGACTCTGAGGATGAGAGTGATGGTAGGTTCATATATGCATTCTAAAAAATTACACACTAACTGTCAACTGTTGTCATAGATGGAGATTATGTTCCTGAAGAGATGTATAGTGAGAGTGATGAGAATAGTGATATGGACATAAGCAGTGATAGTGGTAGTGATATGGTGGTCGACAGCATACATGACGATAATCAGAACCCTAGTGGTATGTATTTTTACACATCTTGCATGTTTGATACTGAATAAATTTGTTGATGTATCCAAAGGTACTGAATTCAATCTGGACAACTTCAAAATTACTAGCAGAAATCATTCAGCTTTGTCTACATATGTGATAACATCATCTGAAAATAAGTTAAAAATCTGTACACGCTGGAAAGAGAGCTTGTATAAGTTGTTTCATGTAGATGTAAGTTTACAGAGATTTCAATTTACTCTTACTTACAATCATTTTCAGGGGGATGATGATGAAAAGATGGTGAAATTAGCACAAGTAGAAGCTGTAGAAGCATTGAGGCAGATGCGAGCCATCAAAAAGGCCATTAGAGAGGAAGAAACTTGGAGAAAGGCAGTCAAGGTGTGTGCATTTATATTAGATTGGTTTATTATCAATGTCATATTTTTTATGTCAGCATTCTAGCCTTCACGATGTCTTCAAGGAAATTACAAATCCAGCCTTCTTTCCTACAATTGAAAGGATAAGTTTACAAAATAGCTACAGAAGGTACTGTTGGACACAAGCATTGTCTGTGATCGAACATCTGTGGACACCTGCCACAGTCTTTAGTAGCCTGCCGGATTCAGATGCAAGAGTAAGTTAGTCCAGTTGAATTATGAAAAACATAACATGTAAGACTTTTATTTAGATAGAACCAACAACTGAAAGGGGAAGAATATTCCTTGATAATACCAAGAACATGTTCTTGAATGCTTTTCAAAATCATCCTCAGCTGATTCCTCAACCTGCTTATCCAAGCACAGTTTTCTTTCTTGTCTCTCTCAAGAATTTTATGTTGGCATGGGATCAATGGTTGCAAGATGGACTTGAAAAAATTGCTGGAATATCAAATGTATGTCTTTATTTGTGACATAATAGTTATTGTGATTTGTGAGTTAACACTAATTTTGCAGACTTCAACATGGAACCTAGCAAATCTTTATTCAGATGTTATGAGAGGCACCGTACAAGATGTGGCAACACGTATCACCGATGAAAGGTTTCTGTGCATATTTGAATGTACAAAGGAATTGAAGGACATATCTCACAGAGCAAAAGAACAAGGTTTCAACCGAGCAGAAGTCGGCAGAATTACAAGTCAACCAGGATCTAAAGTTGGTCTCCACCAAGACATACCAAAACTTCCAGGAGAAAAGAAGGGATGTTATACATGTGGACACCTGCCTGCTAGTGAGGCATGCATCCTAAAGTTGGTTGTTGAAGAAAAAGATGTGGAGGCATTGAAGGGGTTTGTGATTACTTCTGCTCCTGCCAATGATCGATTGGTCCCAAAGGCATGGCTCTTTTTGTGTCTTGCATATATTTTGAGCTAACTGTATTCAAAGAGCATTCCAAAGAGTTTGCAATCGAACATACAGTATCGAACACCTGAAGAGTTAAATCTGCAAAGGATTGAACATCGACCTGTAGTGTTCAATAGATGTGGAAGAGATGCAGTACAGGTGCTAACACCTGATCAGGAGATAGTGAGCTTCAATGTTACCTCCATTTGATTTATGTATTGTGTGCTAACATGTGGCATCAGGTTGGTGGCATCAAGTTCAATGCAATAAGAGGGGACCTATTGGACATGTGTGTGGAGCATCACAATCAACTATTTGAATCAAATCGATCCAAGTTGAAGAGAGGCTCAGACTTCCAGCAATGGGCATATGGTGATATGATTCCAATAGGAGCAAGACAAGCTATGGGTGGTATGGCTGGAGACATTTATAGGGAATATCCAGGAGCAGAGACCAACACTATTGAGAATATTCGGATCTTATTCAACCATGCCAAAGTAAGAGGATTGTTTAATACTGCTAGTATTTGAACTAAGGATGATTTAGGATGCTGAGATCCTAACCCAATCTCTTGGAGCAGAAGGAAACATTGCAAGAGCAGATTTGCGAAGCGACAAGGACAATGCTGAGCTTAAAAGGCTCGGTGCAACTGGCATCAATCTTTTTTACTGTGATGATTACATGGCACCTCAACATGGTGACGACGACGAAGGATGGTCAGCCTGTAGTCAGCTCACAAAATCTGAAGACCTGAGGGATACAAGTTTCGACTTTGCCTATACAGCATACGGTGTGTATTTTCACACCCAGCCTGGATGTGTATGGTAAGCAAATTTGTTATGACATAAATATGTTTTATTGAAAAATTCTAGGTGGTGGAATGCAAAGAAGACGCATGGTACTATTATGCCAGGTAAAAGTGAAATGAGAAGCACTGCAGGAGGAGGAGGAGGGGAAGAAGGGGGAGGAGGTCCACCTGCAAAAAGCAAAGGTAAATGTGCAACTACTCCAAAGAGAGCAGTAAATGCAGCAAGACAGCAAGCGAAGGCTAGAAGAGGTAGAGAGCTAAGAAATGCATACTGGGACAATGAGGTATAAAAGAGCAGAGTAGTTAGAAATATGGAGACCATAGCTTATACTTTTGAACCGGCCAAGTATTTGATCTAATCCAATTATGATCTGACCATTCCCACAAACTAAAGGTTCCTTCTCCTCTATGTGATGATTCTCTATATCCAAAACCAGAGCCATAATGCAGATAAACCTCTTTTAGATGAGGTAAACCTGCAACTGAGTTGAATACCACCGATGTTTCCAGGTTGTGCATCAGAACACCACATTTTTCAAAATATGCGGGATTTGGATTGTGTTCTGATTCATCATCAGCATCTGAGATGTCTTCATTGCCTGGAAAGTGTGCATCTTCTGGCCAATCTGAGATAAGCCATGTGGTTGAGATGATAAGACGTGTGACATTTGAAAACTGCATCAATGATGAGATCCAGATTTGTCTTGATAGCCATGGATATGTGTAATGACCATATGGCTCCTACAGTAAATAAGACATGTCAGAACAACTGGAGAAGACAATAGACCCAAATTATATACATCAGTGTCCTCATCTGAATGATTGATGATGGAAAGAGTGATGGATTGTTGGTTGAGACTTTTCATCCATTTTGATATGACTTGAAGATGATAAGATTGAATATTGTCCATGGATATAACAATAGAAGAGATGGTGGTGAGACGTGAAAAGAGAGTGTCTGCCTGATTGAGAACATAGGCATCTAAGATTTGAAGAATTTTGACAAGTCTTTGTGGAAGGTTGATTGAATAAATCCGAGGAGAAAGGACTCCCTCATGGAATACGATGGTGGTGACATTTATAAAGATGAATTCAGAACGAGAAGAGATAAGAGGATTTATAATTACGATTCCTTAGAATCGTTTACTCTAACCCGCTTTTCAACTCAAAAAAGATGACACCCAGCCAATGTAATGCCTTTTATAGTAATAATTTCTCACATCTTAAAGTAAGGTTGTAGGTTCAATTCTGGCAATTGTCATTCTTGTGATTTTAAATGTTTCTGAGAGATATCAGTCTATTAAATCAAATTCAATTAGTGTTAAACTATATGCATATGTAAATCAATGCTAGTCTTGTTAGAACTGAAAAGTTTCAGTATAAAAAAGTGCAAACTTGTTGAGATAACAGATAAACATATTTTATAGGATATTCTGCACCTTAATCATTGATGTAAGTCAGTGTGGTTCATGATAATATGATCAAGACAGATTTTACCTAGTCAGAACATTTTTTTTCATGAGAATAGGTTCAGAAATGACTGAGATATGAGCAAATCACTTCAAAAGATACCTTTGAGGAGAAGATCATAGTGATTGCATCGTAGCGGAGCAATGAGTGGTGCTATTTACACGATAAAGATACCGTTGGAAAGATCTGATTCATACCTTTCCAACGGTATATTGTACAAGACGATCGGGTAAGTATTGAGAAAACGCGGTAGCGATTACTGAAGGGTTGGTATTAGAGGTAGGGGCAAACTTGTTGAGGCCATATCTTTTTATCGACTCATCCAGTTGTAATGTACCTAGCATCGTTGGAAAGGTATAATAAAGAGCTTTTTGACGCAATCACGGGACCGGTGATATCTCCAGTACTTAAGGAGGTACACTCAAATTATCACAAAACCTCCTATTTGACTATTTTCAAGGTTTTACATAATCCGCAGCACGGGCAAAATGACATACTCCCGTCCCATGACATCATGAAGGGGACGGGAGTACGTCATTTTGCCCGTGCTGCGGATTACATAAGCAATTTATAAGCAGGAAAAAATCGAAAAAATCATTCAAGTCTAGGGCAAATCATCAAATCATCTGAGAATAGATAAATACTGAGTAGCATAAAAAATCAGTAAAAATCGTGTTAATATGGCCATTTATAGTAATATTCAGAAACACTTGAGTTTATGTTTATAGCTAGAGAATTGACAAAGATATAGCCAAATTACTGATTTAGACCTTTAGAAGGTAAAAATAAAATCAATTTTCACAACATACAACAGTTGACAGACTTTCAAAGGCCACACTTATGTACTTCATAAATGTAAACACAATTTTTGAGAAGTCACATGCAACAGCGAGCCTGACCAGGCTCGCTGTTGCATGTGACCATTATTTTGTCATTAGTTCAACTCTTGCTAGTAACAAAGTTTAAAAATAAGAGATAAGTGTAAAACAATATACTTTGAAGACGGAGATCTTTGCAGCATTACAATACTAGTATATTCAATTCTCTGTTATCTTATTAATTCTGTGAGAATAACACTACAAAGTTAAAACAATTCAAAAGGAATCGTATTGCCGTGCAAAGCATCGGCCCTCTTCCCCCAAGTAGCAAAGTGTTGACGAAGCTGCAAGGAGATGGTATTGATATATTGCAAGCTCAAAGAAAGATAGATAATCTTACTGTTTTCAGAAATCCGAAGAACTGTCTTGATGTACGAAGATGAACTGTGGTAGGGCGATGTGCCACTGCTCTAAGTACAGCCTTGTTGATAAGACGCATATCTCCAGCTTTTAGCATAGGATCTGCACAAATTCTAGTGTATATCTCTGTAGGAAGTTTCATGATCGTGAAGAGCAGAGAGTGAATAATGGAAAGAAGATGGCCAGATGAAAGATAAAAGAAGTAGAGATAGCATCGATTGCGTGGCATACATGTGATGTCACAAGACAAGGTCACAGCAGATCACATGACCTCAGCCACCAGACCTTGTCCGGCCGGACAAGGTCAGAGTGGGTCATGTGACCTTAGCACAGCCATCAGACCTTGTCCGGCCACACAAGGTCAGTATAGGTCATGTGATCTCAGCACAGTCATCTGACACTCGTGCAGTTGCAAAATATGATTATATCTTCTGAATGTACTAGCTGAAATCAGGACAGTAATAAACTAGATGTACAAGGAATAATGCAGAAAGGATGTACAGTAAGAGGCAACAAGGGCTTATCTGTATCTGAGACGTGGCACCCCCAATTTAGCAAAAGACTGACGATGTCACAGCAAGTTTTTACATGGCATGGACTGTCATCCTTTCTGCAAAAGCTGTAAGCATCCCCTACAACACCAACAGGATATGCGTTCAAAACTGAGAGAGATTATATAAAGCAAAGACTAAGTTAAGTAGCAGAAGGTGCTGTGTCTTGCATAAAAGTGTCTTCTAATCCTTCTACACGATCTACCCCTTGGACGCTGCTGCTCTTCACCTTCTTCGCCTCCTTCTTCACTGAATATCCAATGCGTCTCTTCATAGTCTTGGAAGGGGAAACAGTTTTAGTAAACTGTGCGGTATATACTTGCATGTCGTAAGCCTAATAGTGATGTGTGAGCAAGGTTGACGAGTAAAGATCAAAAGAAATAAGTTGCCTCTTGAAGCTGACGATCCAAAATAGCAATAGATCTGAGCTTGCACACCATTTGATACATGCCTTTCTTTGCCCAGAGCGGTACAGTACCAAAGGATACCTGCAGCTGAACTATTTGACCCGAGCGTATGACTGCTGGATCAATAGCAGTGTAGTCGTAGTTAGATGCTCTAAAAAAATATTCATCAGATTAAAGCGACATTGAACTGATGAAAACAAGAGATCGTACAAGGTATCAGATTGTCTCTCGTAATACTCCACTTTGTTGTCTTCGAGGTGAGCACCTACATTAGACGTAGCTTGCAGCAAGATACCTTGGGGATCTATGACGTCTCCAAATGGAACAGGACTATGACCCTGAGATTGAGAGAGGGGAGTGACATAGCGATTGGAAAAGGCGAAAGACGGATGATCTTCCGTCTGATCAGGGACCCAGGGTCTGAGACTGTTTACCGAATAGACACTATCGATGAGATGGTGGATGGCAGCGATGCCCGTTATAGCCTGCTCAAAGATTGGTGAGCTGAAGCCTAGCAAATGCACGCTCTGCTTGGCCCAGATAGGCTTTCCAGGTAGGCTAAAATGATATCATTCAAGTTATTACAGACAAAAGAGAGATAAAGTTGACGCGTACCGGTTACGATGCAAGACAGGAGGTAAATCATAGTCAAGCAAGACACCCTGCATCTCCCAGACAGCCTCTTCCAGTTCCGCCTCAGGATCACTGTTCCGTAAGACAACCTTTGCAGTACCATCGGGGGCCTTATGTGAAACATAGTTTGCACGCAAAAATTTGATCTGAGAAAGACAACGTTCAGAAAGAGGTCATAAGCAAGAATATAGCTAGACGCACATCTGACATATGTTTGAGCTGAAGGTGACGTGGCAATTGCTGAGCAGCATCCTCACAGATTTTGAGAGCATGAGTTTCTACAAATTGCGGTTAGCTAGGAGGAAGTGCAAAAGGACATAGACTTACGACAATCTGACTTGTCCAGAAATTGGATCAGAGAGTGAGACATTGTACGGTAAGAGAAGTTGGAGATGAAGAGAGGCGTGTATATGAAAATAGATGGAGACAAAATGAGGAAGAAGAGGGGCGATGCAAGAAAATTTGGGCGGTTTGACCTGGACAAAAAATGAGATGAGGTGATTTCACATATTTGTTTGATTGGTAGACGGTCAGAAAAATATCATGTGGATAGACAGGTGAAGAGCGTTACCAGGATAGTCATAGACTTTGCAATTCTATGTGAGTAAAGCGAAGGTGTCCAGACCATCTGAGAAATGGATCTGGGTTATGTCAATGGGCACTGCCAATCAGCTTAGGCCATGCTGCAAAAATTGGACGGAGCAACAGTGTTAGTGGAGAAGCAAAGATTGTTAAAAGTTTTAGAGATCTGTAGATTCTGTCAACTGGATCAACGTCCCAATTCAGCTGTTTGCCAACTCCGTTAAACAGCACTACAGAACTTTCCATCAAGGTTCCTGGTTCTCGCTTAACCAAAGCAGAAGATCAGCGGTGCGGAAGACTCGATTCTAACTCTTCCGCTGAACTTCCAATTCTCGGTAAGTCTGTAGTTTCAGATTGGATACCAGATTCAAATCTTGTTTCATGGTACGTGTCTTAGGTTTCTTCTTTGCATTCGCTTATTTCTTATCTGTCCAATCCACGTTCAGTATGTCAGATTCTCTCTTCGCTTCACCAACACCTAACAACCCGTCTCCTTCTTTTCCTCAGACAAATGTCAAGTTAGATGCAACTGCGCTGCATTTCAAAAATGTCAGGACCAACCTTGAGGCTTGAGTGGTCTAGAGCTATAGGTCAGTTCCATTCGGTCACATTCCTTGACTACCAGGTGTTCATATCCGTCTGCCCCAAAGATCTGTTCACCGATGAGGGTCAGTAGCTCGTAAATTCAGCATGTGGTTGTTACTGATTGGTCAGAATATTTGCAATTCTGTCTTGCAGCCAAGGTGATCATGGCAAAATTCCCTCGTCCTTTGTCGAGTGCAGAGGTCAATTCTTCAAGTCTATCTTTGGCCGGCCCTAAATTGCAAGCATGCAGACCATATAATCTTGAGCGACAGCATCGACTGCCCTTCAGCATCTTGCTGCCCCCTTGTCCCCTCATTCATCTACTGCATTGTTCTGTCTTGCTATTAGCTGTCATGTCTGGTCGCTCTCTTCGTTCTAAGACCAAAAAGGTCTCTGCTTCTACTGTTCCCAAGGCTCTAAGCCGCACCGACACCATGCCAGTGACACCAGTCAATCGAGACAAGGAGCGCATTCAACCATCTGCTCCAAAGGGCCTGGCTCGTAACTCTTCCAGCGCAAGCACGCTAAGATCTCGGTAAGTTGAGAGATTTTCGTACGTGCTAAGTGCCAGTCTAAAACATGTGTTTTTCTTCAGAAAGCGGGCCCTTGCAGGGGACGAGTCTGACGATGAGTCAGATGTACCCTTCACGAAGCGGCTATTCCAGTCAAAGGATGTTGAGTAAGTGAACATTGCTACAATGTAGGTAGTCTTCTCATGACATGATTTGTAGAGTGGTCATAAGCCCCTTCAAAGGCACCAAAGTTCGTCCTGACAAGAAGAGAGCCAACAAGTACGTCTTGTCATAATTTTAACTTTTTGCTCAGATTTATTGAGTTGGATACGATCACAGAGAGGCTGTTAGTTTAGATTCAGAAGATGAGTAAGTCATGTTCTTTTGTCAGTATTTTTGTTTCGGTCCATGTCAGCTCAGTCGTATCTTGTTGCACAGCCCATTCAGTATGGAAAAGAAGCCACAGCAGACGCGGTGAGTTTCATTGATCTTTATCAATATTTGTCTGATTTCTAATGTTTCATCTGCAGCAAAAAGCCCAAAGTCGTACTCGTGGACTCCAGCGACGAAGAATCCAACACCTTACCTGTCGAGAATAAGGTAGAGGAGATGGCAGCTGAGGAGCAGGAGATTGACGTAAAAGGAGATAAAGAGGAGGAGATAGAAGAGGAAGAGACACACTACACGGTCGAGGATCCATTGGAGGACGAAGACAAATTGTATGTTCATTTTTTTGACGTCCTTGAATTGACTCACATCTAGTATTGTATTAGCGTTCCAGAGGATTGTGCGGTCACAGATGTCAATCTGATGGACAGGCTTCTCAAGACTTCCTACAAAAGCCTGCCCAGCTTGGAGTACGTCTCAACTTGCTTAACTGCAGATTCCTCATGTACTCATTTGAACTCTTAGCCATTCTGTTTCTCTGACTGGAGGCAGCATCAATGTTCAGACGTTGGGAGCCAGTCTTCTGACGGAGGTTGAATATGGAAATCTCAATTTAGAGTAAGTCATTCTTATTATTGCGTTACATTAGATGCAACCTAACATAATGATTGTATAGCTATCTTGTTCAAATTATGACGTTCAGTCAGAATGTGTCCTTGGATCTGATAAACCCAGCTCGGGTGGACCCCAATCTTTTTGAGGCGAATACGGCAACCCATAGAGGCATCATCTTCAAAGAGAATGGGCAGGTGGCTCTTTTTGTCACGATTGGCTTTGTGGTGAAGTCTGATTTGATGGAGGGCCGTATGATGAATACTGGAAAAGGTATGTTCTTGGTTGTGTTGTTCAGTTGTTTCTGTCTAATTGTAATCATTTAGGGAAGCGGTACATAAGAGAGCTTTACGTATCTCCTCTTAGCATGGAGTGGGAGAGGGGATTGGCATTTTATGGGTCAGTGTTTGGCAAGAGGAAGCTGAGCATCTTTTGCATGGAGGGCGGTGTTCCATTTGGCACTATGGTAGGAGAGCGTGAATCCACTGCCTCATCGAGCAAAGCAGAGACGCCTAAATCTACAAGTAAGCCCCTTTTATCTGAATTACATGTAATTATCACTAATACCATCTTTAGAATCTACTGCGTCTTCTGCTTCCTCTTCCTTGTCAAAGGGAGGAAAATACTCGTTCCCCACTCCGACGTCTGGTGACAACCAGACTGATGCCAGTTCTGGTACCGGAATCAAAGACATGACCAAGCGTCCCTTGGGACTTTTGGATACTAGTACGTCTTTTATGTCTTAACTCAAAAGATGTTGCTGACCATGAGACTTGATTATATAGTTCCTGTCTGGAATTGTACCAGGTTCTACAAGCGTCTTGGTGAAGGTGGTACAACGATCAAAGGTGATCCCCGTTTTTTGTTCACGAAGGCTCACAAGCTTGCAAAGCATACCAAAGGTGACTTGGAGTTGGGGGATTTAGTGGTGGTAATTCACACCGTGACTGAGTTTGTAAAGAGCGGCTACAGCAACTTGAACTTGAATGTTCAAGGCATTTATCTTCTTGCTAGAAAGCAGTGATAGATTAGACAGTTCATTATTGACTGAGTTGCTTAATTTTGTTACGCTCTTCAACTAGACTTTCTTTTACGCTCTTCAAATAGACTTTGCTTTTTCTGACTTTGTTTTGAAAGCGTGGTGTGAACTAAAAATAAATTTTGTTTAAAAATAAACTCTGTTGCTGTTAAGTACCAGAGTTCGATGGATGAGGTAGAGATCTCCCTTTTTCTAGTAGTCATCAACACCACCACTGCATGCATATCACAAAGCATTGTGTTCAAGGTTTGTGGTCTCATTTGTGGCAAATCTTGATCAAAGGGTCAGTGTTAAAGAACACATGCAGAATGGCTCAGGAGCTCATGTTAAAGAACACATATAATATGGCTAAAGAGCTTATGGTTAAAGAGACCATACATCTTTGGATAATTATGCTAATCTCAACAATAGTGTTATGTTTGTGGATAGTGATACATACCATGCTTTTACACAAGATAAGTTCAGTTTTAAAACATGTTCAATGGCGATTGAAGGTTTTAGTACATAAGACAACTGATATAATCTGTAACAACTCCTTATCAAGTTATAATAACCAACGAGGTGGTGCTAGACAGGACCCTGCAAATTGGTCATATAATGAAATTGTTGATTTTATATTAGATCCTATGCATTTTGAAGAAAATACAATGTGGAGTTTTGTTTCTCATAGCATAGATTATACATCAATGACAGATAATAGTGTTCGAACTACTGTCCCAGTTTCAAAGCTAATAAAATTGAACAAAGCTATGCTTGTGACTTTATGTCTGCAGCATAAGATAAATGCAAATGGTAGAAATAGTCTCAATGAATTGCAAAGTAAATTGAAAAGACATTGTTGCAAGAGTGATAGATGTGAAAAATACATTACAGTATTTAAAGTGTGTGAAAAGGGTAATAATACAAAATGCAAAAGATATAGAGCTAATAAAAAGCAAGACAAAAATTTAAATAGTAATATCAATAAATCATTTCCTCCACTTCCTCCTTCAAAAAAACTTATTGAAGACATTGTTTCTGCTTATTGTAAAGATATTCAACCAAATATGATATTAGAGGGCTCATGTGCTGTTTGTGATTTACTTACTCCGATTAAAAATCTTTCTGATCTTTCTCAACATGATCTTGATTTTTCTATTCTTGAAAGCAACAATACATTTGTTGCAAGGCAAGAAAGATATACCTCATCTGATCCTATACAGCCTTGTGAAGGCCCAATTATGAATATATACTCAGAAGATATCTGTGACACTTGTCTGAAAGATTTGAAAAAGAAAAAGACACCAAAAGGAGCTTTGATAAATGGCAATTGGATAGGTGAGATTCCAAAACAGCTACAGGACCTTAGTTGGACTGAAAAAATGCTTATTTCTAGGGTGTGTCACAACAGATGCATTGTACGTGTAAACAAATCTGGCTTGCATAAAATGTCTGCAAATGCTGTTTTCTTTTCTACTCCTATGCCTAAAGTATATGCAAAGCTTCCACCTAGTCTTGATGAGCTAGATGAAGTGATGGCTTTTATTTACATAGGACAGACTCAGCCTACCAAAAAAGATTTCAAGCGGACTCCTCTCTTAGTTCGAAGAAATAAAGTGGCTCATGCTTTGGAATGGTTGAAGCTTAATCATATTGATTATGCTGACTTGGATATATCTTATGAGAATTTAAATACATATCCAGAAGATGTTCCTGCAGTAGTTGTAGAATGCAAAATTGCAGACAATGCCACTGAGCCTGGAATGATGTCTGTATCTGATGAACCTATTGAAGGTGTAGAGTCAGGTATTTGTCCTTTTATTGTACATGGACTAACAGGAGGAGATCTGGAAAAAAAGACCACTCAACAACTTAGAGCTATTGCTTTACAGCATATGAGAGGTAAAAACAATAGAGCTTTAGGCATAGGGCAAGCTGCAAATCCTGAGTCAATATATAACAATCCTCAGCTATATCCTCAGATATTTCCATGGTTGTTTCCATATGGACTAGGTGGCATTGGTAACAAAAATGGCAGTGTTAAGATATCAGATCAAGCAAGAAAAGGAAATCTATTGATGTATTATGATAAAAGATTTCAGTATGAGGCTATGTTTCCCCTGGTATGTATTAATCATAATCAGATTAAAGACAGTACCACTGGTGGCTATCTCTTAGCCAAAAAAGCTAATTTTTCTAATATAGCAGACAGACTCATGTCTGTAAATCCAGAGGTTCTAAGTCAACTTATAGATAGATTGGCTGAGGGAGAAAGAGTACAGCCAGAAACAGAAGAAGAAAAACTCTGCTATCAAATCATCAATGACTTAGATCATGTTGCTCATCATGTGCAAGGTTCAAAGACTGGTCGAAAATACATGAGAAATGAGATCTGGTCGCTTATATCATATTTGGGTGCTCCCTCTTGGTTTATAACATTTGCACCAGCTGATCTTAAACATCCAATCTGTCTTTATTTTGCTGACAAGGACTTGAAATTATATCCAAAGCTTTATGAAAAAGATGAGCAGTTCCGTCTCATTGCTAGCAATCCAGTAGCAGGAGCTAGATTTTTTAAACTCATGGTGGACTTGTTTATCAAGCATGTGCTAAGATTCAATGACAAAGAAAGAGGTTTATATGGCAAGACTGCTGGATACTATGGTACTGTAGAACAACAAGGCCGTCTTAGCCTTCATCTTCATACTATAATCTGGATTCAAAATTCTCTGTCCCCTCAGGAAATACGTGATAGAATTTTGGATCCTACATCTGAGTTTCAAAAAGAGATGATCAGATATTTAGAAAGTTGTCATCAAGGTGAGTTTATTGATAGCACTATGGCCAAAGTGGAAAATGATATGATAAAACAAATGGAAAAGAATTCTGATTATGTTGAATCAACTCAAGTATTGCCAGAAGCACCACCACAGCCATGCAAAACACATGTGATAAATGATCAAACACCTCTAGTTCCAAATTCAGATGATGAACATGTAAATGATAAATTTGTAAATGATTGTAGCAATTGTCAAAAAACATGCTCTTGGTGGGCACATTTCAAAAAAAGAGTCAATGAACTATTATATTTATCAAATATTCATGACTGTGGCAGAGGAGGTTGTAAGAATAAAAAATATGACAGTTGCAAAGCTCGATTTCCAAGAGAGACTTATCCAGCTTCTTTAATAGATCAAGATAGTGGCAGTATTATCATGAAAAAAGGAGAGGCCATGCTCAATACATTCTCAACACCTTTGACATATCTTTTGGGTTGTAACACAGATGTAACTAGTATGCTTTCTGGAACAAGTATTAAATCTATTATTGCATATATTACTGACTACATTACCAAGTCACCTTTGAACACTCATGTCATGTTTCAGGCTATCCGCAGTGTATTTGATAAAAATACTACTTATATTGGTGGTGATAATTCTAGACAAGAAAAGGCAAGAAAGTTAATAGTTCAGATAGTAAATTCTTTAACTGTAAAATTAGAAATGGGATCTCCCATGGCATGCATGTATCTCTTGTCTCATCCAGATCACTATACAAGTCACTTGTTTAAGGTTTTCTTTTGGAGTACATATATTAAACAAGTTAGCCAAGACTGGAATCAAATTGATGAGTTTCATGAGGATGTTCCTGATAAAGTGATAGTAAATCAAATTCAAGGAAAGTTAGTAGCTTTGTCTCCAATTCTTGATTACATGTATAGACCAAAAGAACTCAGTGATGTGACTTTGTATGATTGGGTACGTTTGTATGAAAAAAGACCTTTGAGTGGATTAAAAAAATCTAAGTCACAGTCTTCAAATGACAAATTAGAGTCAAATCAAACATCAAATATGTCAAAAGATAGCAAGGATATAAATATGGATAATAGTAAAAAAAGTGATTTGAAAGAAGATAAAATGGATATTGATGAAGATGTTACACTTCAAATGCAAGAGGAGGAAGAAGTAGAAGAAGATATGAAATACAATGATAATGATGATGATGAATATATATATCCAGATAATGCAGAGGAGGAGACAGAGGAGGAGGAGGATCCAGATGATGAAGATCA
The DNA here is from genome assembly GCA_006506795.2 of Hericium erinaceus. Taxonomy (NCBI): domain Eukaryota; kingdom Fungi; phylum Basidiomycota; class Agaricomycetes; order Russulales; family Hericiaceae; genus Hericium; species Hericium erinaceus. Next base: position 1,241,639 of record CM021174.1, on the reverse strand, counting down.
TAATTATAAAAATAGTAAACATAGTACAAAAAAAAGAATTCTTTCTAAAATGTTGTTTATTGAGCCACATCCTCAATCACACAGTCATTATATTTATAAATTTGATGAGAGCAAAAGCAAAGTTCCAAACTTTACTGGAGGTGCATTGCCTAGAAGAGACAAAGGAAATAGAGAAGAATATTGCCAAACTATGCTCACATTATTTAAACCATGGAGATCTGGTCTTGACCTTAAGAACAAAGAACAATCATGGGATGATGCATTTGAGAAAAATAAATTTACTTTTAGGCAAAAGCAAGTTATGAACTTTTTTCAAATCAAATATGAATGCAATGATGCTAGAGATGACTTTTCTGCACAAAGAAAACAACATGATATGATAAATAGTTTTGGTGATAAGATTCTGGGCACATTTCAGCATGAGCTTGATGGTCAACATGATGAAGATGAAGCAACTGCCAACTGGGGTGTAGATAGTCTGACAGAAAAGCTTCAAGAAGAATGGGATGATATAGGTAAAAAGCAACAGAAAAGACTGGCAGATATGTATGAGATGCATAAGCTTATTCAAGGTACTGGATGGTTAAATCCAAGCAAAATAGAACAGACAGAAAATGCTGTTGATGAGAATGTCATGTTATCCAAGTCTCAAAAGGAATGGAAAGCAACTCTAGCACGAGAAAAAGATATTATCTTGGCCAAAAGAGATCTTGAAGCTAGCAATGCAGAAAAGAATAATGATACTTCATATGGAGATCCTTATAATGTAGATGAAGTCAAGTTGGTGAGCAAAGCATATTTAGATTACAATTATCGTCCAAAAAATCCACAGGATAGATTAAACATCGATGAAATAGCTAAGACATTCACACTAAATGTTGAGCAATCAAGAGCATTCAAGATTATTGCAAATCATGCTGTAACTCCTCAGTCTGAGCAGCTTAAAATGTATTTAGGTGGTATGGCTGGCACTGGCAAGTCACAAGTCATCAAAGCTATGACCAAGTTTTTTGAGCAGAGACAAGAGTCTTACAAATTTTTAATCATGGCACCCACAGGAGCTGCAGCAGCTTTGATAGGAGGATCAACATACCATTCTATGTTGGCTATCAATAAATTTCAACCAGAAGGAGGCAAAGGTGTATCTACTCTAGCTGACATCCGTACCAGGCTTCAACATGTTCAGTACATCTTTCTAGATGAGGTGTCTATGGTAGATTGCAATAGTTTGTACAATATAAGTGCCCAAATGAGCAGTGCACTTAAAGTAGAAGATCAGCCTTTTGGAGGTGTAAACATCATTCTTGCTGGTGACTTTGCTCAACTACCTCCTCCTGCTAATAGTGCCTTGTACAGCCAAGATGTAGATACTATAATTCACACCACTCATTCTCATTCAAAACAAAAGGCTTGTTTAGGAAAAGCATTGTGGCATCAGTTTGTGACTGTAGTAATTCTGAGAGAAAATATGCGTCAGAAGACTCAGACACCTGATGATGCTAGGTTTAGAACAGCTTTAGAAAATATGAGATATAAATATTGTACAGAGGATGATATCAACCTTCTTAGATCTAGAATTACTGGTGCTGGAGTTAAAAGACCTAATATTGCAGATCCTCAGTTTAGAAATGTATCTATTATTACATCATTCAACATTCAAAGAGATGAAATTAATTTGATAGGAACAAATCGATGTGGGAGAGAGTCAGGCCAGAAGCTTGTACACTTTTACTCTATAGATAGATGGCACAAAGTTGATGAATCTTTATCAAGTCAAAAAAAGAAAAACTTGTACAATGATCCTATAAGAGCAAACAATCAAATTCACATTAACTTGCAAAGAAAACTATGGGAGTTGATTCCTTCTATGACTAAACATTATGCAGGAAAGCTGTCTCTATGTATAGGTATGCCTGTCATGCTTAAACACAATGAGGCAACTGAGATGTGTGTTACCAATGGAGCTGAAGGTGTAGTGGTAGGATGGAAGTGCCACACTGGCATTGATGACAAGCTTGTGTTAGATGTAGTCTTTGTAAGATTGACTTGTGCACCTAAGCTAGTGCAACTGACAGGACTGCCTCTGAATGTGGTTCCTATTTCTAGAGTAGAAGACAAAATAAAATGCTTTATGCCAAATGACAAAGAAATATGGATTAGTAGATCACAGATCCCTATTCTACCTAACTTTTCAATGACAGACTATGCTTCTCAGGGAAGAACAAGAATATTCAATGTGGTTGATATTCAAAACTGTAGAGATCAAAGAGGAGTGTACACTGCTTTGTCTAGAAGTTCAAGTATTGCTGGAACAGCTATTCTTCAGCAATTTAATACTGACAAAATTAAAGGAAGACTTCCTGGATATTTAAGATCAGAATTCAGAGAGCTTGAGCTTCTAGATGAAATAACTCGTCTTCAATATTACAAAAAACTATCTACAATTATTGATGCTCCTACTAGAACAGCCCGCATCCAGCAGTATCAGCTTTGGAAAGGAACTGACTATGTGCCATCAAATGTACCTGCTCCACTTAAATGGACAAAATTAGATCCTTTTGAGACTAAACAGAACACAGAAGATGCAGAATGGACCATTTTAGTCAAGCACAGAAAAGGAAATACAAAGATTGTAGATAAGCCCTATAACTCAAAAAAAAGAAAGCTAGCAACATTTGAAGACAATCCAAAAAGCTTTGAAACTGCAAGTGGAACACAAGCATTAAATGAGATTAGTAAAGAAGGTGCTGATAAGAGAAAGGTGAAAAAACACAAAACAAACGAAGCTTCAAAGGTGAAATTTTCTTCTCCCATTGGATTGAAATGGTGTGGTCGAACTTGGAGCTGTGCATATGATACATTATTTACCATCCTTTATCATATTTTTAGAACAAAAAGAGATCTTTGGGAAGATCACTTAGCAAATTTGAACAATTACTGTATGGTATTGAATAATGGCTGGATTGATTCAGCAGATCCTGACTTGGAGTTAATAAGAAAAGACGTTAGAGCTCTACTAACATATTTTGATTGTAACAAATTTCCAAATCAGCAAGGAGTGGGAACTGACATTAGAGAGTTGGCCTCTATTATGCTTGGATGTCAAACAGATGTAGGATATGTAGAAGACAATTGTACATCTTGTGAGTATTCTGTGACTGAAAATGTTCATAATCTTGTATGGCATATTCCTAGCTTGTCTGCAGACTCAAATACTGCTAGTGAATTAGGAAAAATTATGAATAGAATTAGTATGAAAAAATGCCCTCAGTGCAATAGTGCACTTCATACCACTACTATTTTTACCAATAACAGTCCACCATTGATAATAGTAGAACTTGACTATCACAACATTAAAATAAATCACACATTTACTATGAAACATCACACAGACAATAAAAAGACAACATTTAAACTTGTAGCTATAGTGTATTTTGGAGATGTTCATTTTACTGCAAGAATTATTGATAAAGGAAAAAGAATCTGGTACTATGATGGAGCAACAACTGGCAGACAATGTGAGTTTGAAGGTATACTATCAGGTTTTGGCAATTTGCATTATGCAAAAGAGAAGGAAGCAAGTTTACTTATTTATACACCTTCATAAAATATACTAGCTAACAATGAAAAAGGAATCGTCTTGCCGTGCGAAGCATCGGCCCTCTTCCACCAAGTAATGTACTAGTGATCGACAAAAGCTCATTCACATTTCTTAGATGAATGCTCGTCGCTATCCAGTATGGGCGTCTCTCGCACGTGACCATCTGGCGATCATGGCATCATCCGTCTCTAGTGAGCGGGCGTTCTCGAGCGCCAGTATCACAATAACAAAATGTCGCAATCGCCTTAAGGGAGACGTTGTAGAGGCTCTTCAGGGCTTGAAGTGTGCACTGAAGCGAGGTCTGCTGGTGCGTGAATCAGGATCCTCATCAGTTGATGAGGAGAACCTCGAAGCAGAGGAGGATAATGAGGAGTCTCTCGAAAATATGGCCATAGAGATTGCACTTAAACAAGATGATAACAGCATTACATTAGAGATAGAGCTAGACAGTGATGCCGAAGAGGAGTAGGTCCTTCAAAATAACTGCAGTAGCTTAGAATATAAAGCAAGATTCCTGTCGAAAAAAAACCTAGCAAGCCCGGGCCAAAGCCCGAGCCTGGCTCGAGCTTGGCCTGAGCCTGACATGCAGGCTCAGGCCTCCATCTTGTTGAGCCCAAACCCACTGAAGCCCAGCCCGAGCCTTGGGCTTTAGGCCCGGCCCGAGCCCGCAAAACACTAACTGAGATCTCCCCCCTAAGATCTTGACCTTGAGATAAGTCTGGCAGTTCTTTACCAATTTTATTGTTTTAAATTGGGCCTGAATGTACTGATTAATCACTTTCCAGACATGCTACATAGACCCCAATCTGCTGAGAACTCAAAAATCAAAACTCGAAACTGAAATCTCCCCCCCAAGATCTTGACCTTGAGATAAGTCTAGCAGTTTTCCACCGATTCACTTGTTTTAAAATGCACTGAAATGTACTGATTAATCACTTTCCAGTCATGCTATATAGGCCTCAGTCCATTCAGAACTCAAAAATCAAAATTCGAAATTGAGATCTTCCTTTCAAGATCTTGACCTTGAGGTAGCTATAGATTTTATAGAGATTTATAATCAATCTGACAAGTGAGACTTTACATCATTTATGCACTGTTTCCAAATATAACTAACAATGAAAAAGGAATCATATTGCTGTGTGAAGCATCGGCCCTCTTCCACCAAGTAGCTAGTAATACCAGATACATAGTATTATCATAGCCTTCATAGTTAGTAGTGTAAAATCTATAGCACTACCATACTTACCAAGGTTAAGCTATGGTCACTATTATTACTATGTAAGTCAGCTAGCTACTAACTAAAGATCCTAAATCAAAACTAATTATATTCATTAATTATCTACTAAAATTGACTATACTACAAGTACTGTATTAATACATAAGAGCCTCCACATCCCAGCAATGGCACCACACCTCAGCATGCATGCGCTCGGACAGGTGCAGCTGTTTGCGCACTGGAGTGCCTGGGCCTGTAAGCACACGAATGTGGGGCATGTACACGATACAGCAAACCTACAAGTAAGGTGCGATGGCTGTACATGAGAGGGCAGTGTGAGGCGCAGGGGCCATGCATAAGGCAGTGAGTGCCACGAGCCTGTATATGAGGCGCGTGATGTGTGATCGAGGTGCTAGGGGCACAAGGCACTAAGACAGGAGGTGGGTCCATGCATGAGGCATAGCGGATGAGTAGGGTGTGTGACAGTCCATATATGGGGTGCTAGGATGCTGCGGGCCCATACATGAGGTGCACTGCACAAAGCATCAAGAGGTGGCAGGCTTGCATGCAAGACATTGGCAGCAGGGCACCTGCGCACAGCCATGCACAGTGTGCGCAGATGTGTGTGCTAGCTGGCTACCACAGGCCTGTATGTGAGGCATGCACTGCAAGGCATTGGAGGATGGAGAGCCTGTAGATGCATAGCACAGCATCGGGCTGTGAAATGTCTGTGCATGGCTATGTGCAATGTATGTGCATATGTGTACTTGCTGCACTGTGCTAGTGCACCAGTCCTACAGCATCGTCGTGCTCCACTGGCATGCCCGCTCCGGCTGATGTGCCTATCCCTGTATGCATGTGCTGATATCTACACGTGACTGTGGCCCTCTGCTAGTGTGAGACAGCAGGGCCATGCAGGTGGGAGCAAGCTCATATGTGAGGTGGCAAGCTCATGTGCAGATCATCCAGCAGTGTGCATGTGCCAGCGCACATGGTCGAGGTCATTGGAGATGGAGCATCAGCCCCTGTGAGCATAGTGGCAATGATGTGGGGGTCGGGTCCATGTATGAGAGTTGGTGGTGGGAGATGAGGAGATGGGAGAGGCGAGAGACAGGGAAATAAGTTGAGAGTATTGCTCGAATGAGCGATACTCTCGACATTAGCACAAACAAACTTGGTGGAAGAGGGCCGATGCTTTGCATGGCAATACGATTCCTTTTTTATTGTTAGCTAGTATATTTTATGAAGGTGCATAAATAAGTAAACTTGCTTCTTGTTCTTTTGCATAATGCAAATTGCCAAAATCTGATAGCATAGTACCTTCAAACTCACATTGTCTACCAGTGGTTGCTCCATTGTAGGGTTCAACATGATTCAGAGTCACCTATGTGTTAACACAGATAAACCTGTGAAATTTACTCACAGGTTTCTGACCTGCAGATCCAGATCACCTGATGGCTAAAACCTGTTCAAATCTAGGTCAAGACTTTGCTAAACTTCATCAGAAAGGTTGACAACTTTCTGATTGACCTGACAATTTCTAACCCTACTGACAGCTCCTGATTGATCTGATCCACCTGAAAGCAATCTTAACAAGCAAATATCTGATCAAACTTGTACATTCAAGTAAAGACATTTATTGTCAGATATATAAGTTTTTAATCTCTAACTAATAGATATAACAAAATCTCTGATATCTGAAATTTTCTAAATCTGAGAGTGTCTGATCTGAGAATTTTTTCAAATCTGGAGGTCAAATATCTGAAAATTATCTGCAACTGTCTGAGAGCATCTGATAATGTCTGACACTATCTGCTCCATCTGATTTGTCTGACAGCAGGTCAATCAGATACTGTCAGATGCTATCAGATTGCTCTCAGGTCTAGCAGAAAGTTGTCAACCTTCCTGATGTTCATCGACCCACAGGTAACCCATGGTGATCTGTAACTTGAACTTCAATTGCCAAAGTGTTATGATTATTCAGGATATGAGCTCTAATTTATGGTAGTAACTACATATAATTGTAGAGCTAATACTGCTATACTACACCCTTTGCTGCTACCCATCGCACTCTGTAAGTGACATGGTTCAATGGTGCAGGTTGCCACAGGGCTTGTAGGAACCATGTATAAGCAGGCACACATGCAGTAAGGGGTTGTGTGCAGATAAACACAAGGGCACATGGTAGCACATGCACCATCTGTGCCATACATGGACATGCAGTCCAAGAATTGCAGGGATGGCAGGTGCATGTGTGTGCATACACTGCTGTGATGTATGCTATCCTAAGCATGCAAAGGCAATTGCACACTGTCACAAAATGGGGTACCACTCACCAGAGACAGCTGAGGGGATAACATGCTTGTTGAAGAAGTCAAGAATGTCTTCACAGATCTTAACAAGCTTAAGCTCACTCCTGATCCTCTTCCAGTCACTCTTGATCATGAAGATCTAAACATCTTCAGTTATACAATATGTACTTGATGTACTTGAGAGAAGAGAAACAATGCTTTGCATAGCAAGATAATTTTTTTGTTCCACTATTAGTTATATTTAATAACAGTATATAAATGAGTAAAGTCTTACTAGTCAGATTGATTATAAATCTCTATGCAATTTATAGCAAATAGTCTATAATAACACTAGATACAAATTGTTATCACTTAATTAAAGTATGATCAGTGGAGATCTGTTAGACTTACCTTAAGGTCAAGAGCCTGGGGGACAAATCTCAATTTTGAGTCTTGATTTTTGAGTTCTAGACAATACAAGACCTGTATAGCATGGCTGAGAAGCAGTTCATTAGTAAAATTTGAAGCATTTGAGAACAAGAGAATTGGTAAAGAATTGATGGACTTACCTCAAGGTCAAGATTTCTGGAGGGGATAATTCCAATTTCAAGTCTTGGTTTTTGAGCTCTGAACAATCTGAGGGCTATGCATTATGTAGCATGTCTACAAAGCAATTGATTAGTACATTTCAGGGCATTTTAGAACAAGAGAATCAGTAGAGAACTGCTAGACTTACCTCAAAGTCAAGATATTGAGGGGAAAATCTCAATTTTGAGTCTTGATTTTCGAGTTTTGGATAATCTGGGGGCTATGTAGTATGGCTGGAAAGCAATTTACTAGTAGAGTCGAACACATTTTAGAACAAGTGAATCGGTGGAGAATTGATGGACTTACCTCAAGGTCAAGGTTTCCAGAGGGTAATTCCAATTTTGAGTCTTGATTTCCGAGTTCTGGATGGTTTGAGGGATATATAGCATGGCTGGAAAGTGATTAATCAGTAGAGTCGAACACATTTTAGAATGAGAGAATTGGTGAAGAATTGATGGACTTACCTCAAGGTCAATATCTTGAAGGGATAATCTCAATTTCGAGTCTTGATTTCCGAATTCTGAATGGTTTGAGGGATATATAGCATGGCTGGAAAGCGATTAATCAGCACATTCTGATGCATTTGAGAATGAGAGAATCAGTGGAGAATTGATGGACTTACCTCAAGATTAAGATCTTGGAGGGGGAGATCTCAATTTCGAGTCTTGAATTTCAAGTTCTGAACAGAATTGGACATATGTAGAATGTCTGAAAAGTGATTAATCAGCACATTCCAACACATTTGAGAACAAGTAAATTGGTGGAGAATTGAGGGACTTACCTTTGGTTAATTTTCAACTAAGCAGATATGCTAGCATAGCTCAGAAGGCATTGTCTAAAAGCAGCTGTCAATGTGATTTTGAAAAGGTATAATACACCCTGGTTGGTGCTAAATTTAGAGACCTATGAATAAATTAGTCTGCCAGCTCAGCAAGTGAGATACATACAAGATGACCAAGGTGAGCTATCGGGTTGAGTACCACCTGGTTCCAAACTGTCAACCACTTAGCGGATGACTTGGAGATACCCATCGAGCCTTGCAGCCAACATGACAAGCATGCATGATGTAAAGCTCATGAGGAAGCAAGACTTTACTGCTCTCACACTTCACCACTGAGTTTTGATTATGTAATCAGTCTTCAACACATAGATTTATAGGCATTTCTGTACTTATAATATACTATAAGAGTAGACATTGTACTAATGCTCATTGCTCATTGATTATATTATTTTTAGTATTACAAAATATCAAAAAAGTCTGGCACGAACTGGAATTGAACTCGCAAACTCAAGAGAACTCACACTTCACCACCAAGTTTTGATTATATAATCATCACATGATCACCACCATGGTACGGCCGTACCATGGTGAAGTGCTCATATGATCACAACCATGGTACAGCTGTACCATGATGAAGTGCTGCTACATTGGAGCTCATACTAAGACTGAATCTTTCAACAGTCATTAAATAATTTGATCACATAGTAGATTGCTATATAGTATATGTACTTATTGAGTATGCTCAATGTATACTAAAAATGATTGAGCAACATAGATCACAAAACCGAGTTTTTGTGCGAGTTCTGCATAGATCATAACACATAAAATATGGCTAGAAAGCTATGAGTGAGTAGCATCCGATCCACTTGAAAACGAGTGAATCAGTGGAGAATTGACTGAGATAGCTAAGGATCAAGCATACTAGGAGAAAAAATACAGAAGTGCTTTGTATTCTATGAGTTCTGCACGGATCAAAATGCAAAAAAAATAGTTCAAAAGGTATAAATGAGTAGTATTTGATCCACTTGAAAATGAGTGAATCGGTGGAGAATTGATTGAGATAACTAAGAATCAAGCATACTAGGAGAAAAAATACAGAAGTACTTCATGTTTTACGAGTTCTGCATGAATCAAGATGCATAAAATATGATTCGAAAGCTATAAATGAGTAAGATTTGATCCACTTCAGAATGAGTGAATCGGTGGAGAATTGATTGAGCCAACTCAGAATCAAGCATACTAGGAGAAAAAATACAGAGATGCTTCATGTTCTACGAGTTCTGCATGGACTAAAATGCATAAAATATGACTAGAAAGCAATGAATGAGTGAATCGGTCAAGAACTGACTGAGCTAGCTGGGGATCAAGCATACTAGAGGAAAAAATACCAGAATGCTTCACATTCTGCAAGATCTGTATGGATCAAGATGCATAATATATAGCTAGAAAGCGATAAATGAGTAGATTCTGGTGCATTTGAGAATGTGTGAATTGGTCAAGAACTGACCAAGTTACAGTAAACAAAGTGTAAAAGAACAAGTCTGGCCAGAGCTGGAATTGAACCTGCAAACTCATCAGATTGAAGATGTGTAATTATATAAGCCAACTGCCTAATGGGCATAGTCATCATTTTGGTGTCATTTTCACTATGAAAAGGCGGTATAGAGTAAACAATTCTAAAGAATTGTAACTTGGCATGCTTACCACCAAGGATGCATTGGCATCTGATGGTAAGCTTTGGTGGCATTGGATTTGAATGCAACCAGTTCACATCTAGGGTACTGGTGCCAAATGCAAAGCAGGACTCATTCGAGGTCTTGAACATTGTTCAACTGAACCTTTTTGTCAAATGATGGCTTTGAGATCATAGAGTTTAGTGAGAACTTGTCCACGCTGTGGTCCATGATGAGCTGCAACTTGTCCAAGTTGGACTTTGGCATGACTCTGATGGGCATACTGTACATGCATCAGGAACCCTCAGAACTTTCTGATTGATCTGATTTGATCTGAGTTCAATCTGATTAATCTGATTCTAATCTGACTGATCTGATTTTTTTGGAATTAAGTATTGGAGGATTGAAATATTAAGAACTAGAATCCTTTAGTCTCTTTATATATAATGCATAGATCAAAATTCCTTTAGAGCCATTCTCAGATCAATCAGATTGACATCAGATGGAATCAGATCAAATCAGATCAATCAGAAAGTTCTGAGGGTTTCTGATGTCAGATTAGAATCAGATTAATCAGATTGAACTCAGATCAAATCAGATCAATCAGAAAGTTCTGAGGGTTCCTGATGTGCCTGGATAGAGTTTGTTTGTGATCCATTTCTCAGAGAAGCAACCCACGGCAATTTCCTTTTTGCATTGTTTATTGACAAAGGCACAATGCACGTCAGATGTGAGCAGATGGTCAGAATTATCCCAAGTGATCAGATAACCTGGTCTGTCAGTGATAGCTGAAGGCCAGAAGCCCCCGTGTAGACCACTGCAGATGGATTCAATGAACAGCACGTTGGGATGTAGTGTAAGAGATTTTTCATAATTGTCACACTTGATTATACATGGATTTTTAAGGAGGTTACTGTGTTTAGCAGTGGTGTGATGCAAGACAATATTGTTTTCTTCATTTACTGGAGGCAAAGGAAGTGGAGGTGCTGTCAATGACCAGTCCACAGCAGGCATGTACAAGTAAGGATTGTCTATAGCCCAGATGATCTGAGGCAGTACTGCAGGGATGTGATGTAGTCTTTCTCAGGCATGGTGAGTGCACGTGGCCAAGGTGTGGGCACTTGAATGGCATTTTTAACAGGAATGCAGGTAGTGGCATTGACTGGCCGAGAATGGGCATTTTTCATCATTCCAGTGTTGACATGGCTTTCATTTGTTAGGTTTTGCAAAAGCATGAGATCTGCTAGCATGTGGGGCTGAGGTTCCTACAACAGCTTTAGTGCCATAGGCCAAGAGCCAATAGGTGTAGATGTTGGTGTACCATCCAATGTTGGTGAGCAGGAGATCATGTTTGGATCTTGCATGCAATTGGACACCTCTATCATAAATGAGGACTCAGTTGTGATGTCCTTCTGTGACCAAGCTGAACATCAAGGATATGTGGGAGCAATATCCATCGAGTTCATCCCACCTATGGCAGAAAGCAAAAGCTGTAGCATCAGATGTTCAGTGCCATGTGGAGAGCCAGTCACCGTGACCTTTAATGACTTTGGTAGTGGTGATGTCATCGAGGGTGAAAGACAAGCATCCAATCTACTCCTTGTGTTTGTGCTCATACAAGACATTGAACATGGATGAGAAGACAAGATTGAGGTTGACTGCTTGACTGGCCAGGACATTGGTCCACTCAGACTCAGGGAATTGCAGGCACCCTGGGTGGTTGGTGAAGAGGGTCTTCCATTGTTTAGAGTCTTCAGCAAATAGAGCGAGCAGGTTTCTGGTCTCTGTGAGCAGCCTGGACAGTGGAACTGTGGACTCATCCTGCAGCCAAGGCAGCAATGAAATATGAAGGGGTTGCTTGTCTCCTTGTGGTTCGTTATCATTGTAGCTGTCACTGTCGACCTGGGCATGGCAGTGCTGAGGTCAGCTGGCAGTGACGGGGTCCACACATCCATTGGCTGCATATATGATGTCATTGTCATCATCTGTGTCAGGACCCTGAGCTTGTTGCCCACTGATAATGTGACCCCTTTGTTCTGTTCCACGTCACTCTGTGATGACAGCATCGACCATGTCAATGTAAACTTTGGCAGCCTGGAGATATTCTGCCCTTGAAGGAGTGGTGTTTCTGAGGAAGTTGTAGATTTGGAACAAGGCTTCCTCTCAGGAATACTCTCTGCCCCTGAACCGTTGAACTGACTGTAAACACTCCTGGACAGCACCGAGGTGCAGTGGCGGCCTATTCTGAGGTGATATTGGGAGAGTGTGGGTGGAGCTGCTTGTTGTGGGTGTGGGTCCACCATTTCCATCAGGGGCATTGTTCTCCTCCAAAAGCAGCAGTGTCAACACTGATGAGTCATGTTCAGACTGGACAACAAGACCTTCTGGAGAGTGGAAAACTTGACATCAGGAAAAATGGTTTTTTGGGTGATAGCCGAGGTATGGCTACAGTAGCCAAGCCTTGGCTATAGTAACCGAGCTTTGGTTATCGTAAGCTACTGGTTTGATATCCAGAGACCCGGCAATCTTACAAAGCCAGAACTACAGCTACTGTACTTCCTGTAGCACTGGTAGGTCACAAAAATAAAATGTTCACTCTGAGCTATTCCGCACTCTCAAAAGCATGCTTGAATGCCCAAATTATCCTTTGATTTCACTATAGATGTTCACAATGATTCTCATTGGGCCTACAGTAGTTACGAATATAATCTAATGTACAAGATTCTAATACATCTCCTTCAAACTATCTGAGCGTGGGAACTGTTTTGCTGCAGCAAAACAGTTCCCACATTTTGCATCCGTAGGGGAGTTGGTGGGAGCATGCGTGACTTGGCACAGGCAGGAGGGACTGGATGTGGGTGCGAGCAAGGTGGCATCAGCATGTGAAAAGTGGCACGGATGCACGGAAGGCAGCAGCATGAATGTGCGGGAGATGACGGTGCGGGGGAGAGGGGCAGCAGTGTGGGGGAGACAGCGTGGACACACGCGCGGTGGTGCAGAGGTGGGAAAGATGGCAGGGGCACGGTGGCAGGGGCGCAGCGGAGACGGTGTGGATGCATGCGAGGCAATGCAGGCACGGGAAGATGGCAAAGGCGCGCGGAGGGGCATGCACGTGCAGGAGGGGTGCGTGCATGTGGGGGAGGCAGCGCGGACATGCGCGAGATGGCGCCGGCATGGGGGAGGCAGCATGGATGTGCGCGAGGTGGCGCGGATGCGAGCAAGGTGGTATGGACACAGGGGAGGCAGCGCCGGTGTGCGTAAGGCAGCGCGGGTGCACAGGAGAGGGTGCCAACATGTACCAGGAAGACGGCGCCAACGTGCACGAGGCGAGTGGGGGCACGGGGGAGGCAACAGGGAGAGCTGGGGAGGGGTTAGCGGCACGGAGGGAGACAGCGCCAGTGTGCACGAGACGGCGTGGATGTGGGGGAGATGGTGTGAGCAGGGGGGAGGCGACGTAGGTGCGCGGGAGATGGTGCGGGTGCACAGGAGGCGGTGCAGGCACGCAGGAGGTGGCGCGGGCACGCAGGGGGTGGTGAGGGCAGTGTGAGTCCGCGCAGGTGCGTGCAAGTCAGCGCGGGAGTGCTGGTGCTGGTGCAGGGGTGCACGAGTCTGCGTGGATGCGTGGGAGACAGTGTGGGCTTGTGGGAGACGGCAGGTGCACGGGGAAGACGCCACCAGCATGGGTGAGATGGCACGGGCACGAGGGAGACGGCACGGACAGGCGGGGAAGGCGACACAGGGGCGCGTGAGGCGACGCAGGCGTGTGGGAGATGGCAGTGGGCGCGAGGTGATGCGGGTGCGCAGGAGATGGCAGGTGTGCGCAGGAGGCGGCAGGGGATGCGGGGAGGACGGCAGAGGCATGCGAGAGTTGGCGGGGGCATGCGGAGGTTGCGAGTGTCAATGGGAGCATTGCGTAGGGTAAAAATGAGAGTATTGCCCATATTCAAATGAGCAATACTCTCTATATTAGTGCAAAATGAGGTTAATAGAACTGTTTTACTCACCTTGTAGCCCTCTACGGCTCTTCCCTGTAGTGAATTTGCCTAGATACCTGAAAAAGATGTGTGAACCATTCATTCAAGGAGAGAAATGTACCTTGCAGGTTTGAAAAACCAGGCGTGTGAAGTGTTTGGCTACAGCCAAACATTTCCCACGTGCCCCCCCGCAGTTTTTTTTGTTGAAGTCGAGGGGCACCTTTGCAGACGCACGGCCCGCCATGCACCGATTCATTCAAATGACCATATATGGTCATCCAAATGAATCGGGCCGCGCAGATCTGTGCGCTCGACTTGCGCGCGACTTGACTTTTGCCTGCCACATTGTCTTCCTTCCACCCACCCCTTCCTCATGGTGGGTGTTTTTTCATGGTAAGAGTCTCTTATATAATCTTTTTTGATTATTGTTGGGCTGGGAATGAAGGTGAGTAGCTACAGTTTCTGCGGTAGCTTTCTTGTACTAATCAAGAGAGTATCGCTCGACACCACGAGCGATACTCTCATTTTGTACACTGCGCATGCCCCCACCACCTCCCGCATGCCCTCGCCACCTCCAGTGCACACTCACCACCTCCAGCGCACCCCCGCGGCCTCTCACGCGCCGCTACAGCCTCCTGCATGCCCCTACAGCCTCCTGCGCGCCCGTGCCACCTTCTGCACGTCTCCACAGCCTCCAGCATGCCCTCGTGGCCCTCCGCGCCCCCCGTGCGCTCTTGCCACCTCCCGTGCGCTGCCTGCTGCCTACCGTGCACCCTCGCGGCCTCCAGCATACCGTCACTGCCTCCCGTGCGCCACTGCACATCCTTCCCGCCTCCCGTGCGCCTCCTGCCACCTCCCGTGCACCCTGCCACCTCCAGCACGCTGCCACATGCCACTGAGGCCTCCACCGCACCCTCGCTGCCTCCCGCGCACCCTCGTCGCCTCCAGCGTGCCCTCGCTGCCTCCAGTGCGCTCTCGCCGCCTCCCACGCGCTCCCGTGGCCTCCCGCACACCACCGCAGCCTTCTGCGCACCCCTGCGGCCTCCCATGCGGCCTCCACGTCCTCCAGTGTATGCCCGCGGCCTCTCACACGCCCCCATCGCCTGTATGTGCTGCCTCCCGCATGCCCTGCGTGCCCCTGCAGCCTCTCGTGCACCCCCGCGCGCTCGTGCCGCCTCCCATGCACTCGTGCTGCCTCCCGCGTGCTCGTGTCACCTCCCGCGTGCTCGTGTCGCCTCCCGCGTGCTCGTGTTGCCTCCCGCGCACTGGTGTCACCTCCCATGCGCTCGTGCCGCCTCCCCCACGCCATCGCCGCCTCCCGCACGCTGCAGCGTGCTCTCGTCGCTTCCCGCGCACTCGTGTCACCTCTTGCGCGCTCTCGTCACCTCCACCGCGCTCATGCCGCCTCCCGTGTGCCATCGCTGCCTCCCGCATGCTGCTGCGTGCTCGTGCCGCCTCCAGTGCACTCCCGCCACCTTTAGCATGCCCTCGCGGCCTCCCCTGCGGCTCCCGCACACCCCTGCGTGCCTCCACCACCTCCCGTGCAAACCCGCCCACCTCCCGCATGCTGCGGCGGCCTCCTGTGTGCCACTGCATGCCGCCGCTGCCTCCCATGCGCCTCCGCCGCCTACAGTGCATCCCTGAGGCCTCCCGCATGTCCTCACCACCTCCAGCGCACCCATGCCGCCTCTCGCGTGCCCCTGCCACCTTTTGCATGCCTGCACGGCCTCCCGCATGCCCGCACGGCCTCCCACTGCCTTCCAAACTCCACTCCTGTAGTGCGTGAGAATTGTTCTGGTGCAGCAAAACAGTTCCCATGAGGTGCAGAAGGATATGGAGGGGGAGATTTTATGTATCAATACTATTAAGTAGTGTACAGTTGTAACCAACCAAATTGATATGTTTTGCATGATATATTGTTGGAGAGGTGATATGAGAGACTATTGTGGATTATATATCATACTGAATCTCACATACTGCAATATAGCACTCCAGTAGCTAACATAAGCTACGGTAGCTAACATAAGCTATAGTAGATATACCATCTACAGACTGCTACGGATCACTACAGATGGCTACAGATGGCTACCTGTAGTTGTAATAGAGACCCACCTATCAACAGATGCTACAGAAAATATATAATCTATTATAGCTACTGTAGACTATATTTTCTACTGTAGGCTAAAGTAGTGTGGACACTTTTTCCAGATGGACAGAAATCAAAGATTTCAAGTATGCATTAAACTCACTGTCATGCTGAAGGTGCACAATGGTTGTAAAGAGAAGGCCTATTGAGGAAAAGAGATATCTTACCTAAAGGTGCATGATGGTTGTGAAGAGAAGGTGAAGCCCCCTGAATGACCAGCACAGTACTCTTCAGGCTGACTGAGGCATGAGATCACAGAGTGCATGAGATGCACGGATGCAAAAATGTCACACTGGCATGAGGGCTCACGGAGAACCAACACCCACAGGAGAGGAAGTGCTGCGAGCAAGGGGTGTTCAGGATCACATCAGTAGAATGGGCAAGTCCTTGAAGCATCTTGCAAGAGGCTCAAGAGCTCAAGACCAATCAAGGACTCTTATGTTCTGGATAGTCACAATCAAGCTTGAACATGCCTTTCAAGAGCTTGCAAGAGCTGTCAAGACACCTTTCCAAATATGGAAGAGCATCCTAATGCAGCAGTTGCAGGCTCTTGAGGGCTCTTGAGGGCTCTTGAAGGCACTTGAGATGATATTTGGTTTGAAAACAGCATTGTATTCTCCATGATATAGACTACAATATATACAACTACAGAAGAAAGCAAAACTCGAAAGTGAAGACTACCCTATGTGTTCAGGTCTCCACCAGCCCCACATCAGCATTGAGTAGCCACACATGTATGCGCTCAGCCTCATGTGTGCTGCAGAGCATGCCAAAAAATGCAGACTTGTAAAACTTCTGCACATACTGCAAGATGGGCAATGGGTGCATCAGGAAACTTCTCACTTTTCTGGCTTTACTGTTGTAGGTCTGGTGTCACTGTTTTGAGCCTGATGTTACTGTTTTCAGACTGTTTTCAGACACATGTCAGATCCAGATGTCTGAAAGCAGTCTGAAAACAGTAATATCAGGCCCAAAACAGTGACATCAGACCTATAACAGTAAAGCCAGGAAAGTGAGAAGTTTTGGCTGTGTAGTGACATGAGATGTGCTGTAGGAGGTACAGTGAGCATGTGTGCCTCTCGCAGCCTCATTGTGTTGCACCACACATTATGTCCCACCCTCGCCCAGTGCAAGGTTGCCTACAAACCTTGAGGTGTATGCTGCACTGCATGTGCAGTCACTGCACCTACAACAGCTGCTCGTGCACATCCAGATAGTGGAGAAGAACATGGCGGGTGATAGGCACCAGATGCATCCTGACTTGAGATCCACATGAAGCACCATGCATGGTGGAACAGGGCCTGCTCATGCTGTTGCCTGCACTGCTCAGTGCCTGCACAATGGAGAATGACATGTCATGACTGAGTGCACCCACTGCTGCCACTCTCTTGCACTCCTGCATGCCAGCCACTGCATGGCATGAGCTCCTGCAGCTGGACAACAAGCCAGTGCTGCTCAGTGCACTTACACCTATGCATGCATCGCTCTTTGCTGCAACCATGCACAAAGTGGAGAGAGCATGGCACACAGAGAGCAGATGAGGGACGTGGTGCATGCATGGATATGTGTGCAATTGTTGTCATCATCCTGATACCGAGGCTAAGCAGTCATCAGAACAAGTGTAATTCAAGGCATTTGCTTACCAGTATATCTGATTGGTTGCTGCCCTTCTTTTGCTTTGCAGCACTTTGCACCTGCATCTCACATGCAGCAGCCTACCTCATGAGTGCTTCACGCATCACCTCCTCTCTTTGGGCTCTGCGCACACCAGGAGTGGAGGTTGAGACATCTGAGAAAGTCCAAATTTATATAGCTATCAGCCATAATTATCTAACCTATATGAGCTATATACAAGCCTTATACAGATATATAGGTCTATAGTAGCTATGTAGTCTACATAGCTTTATATGCCATCTATGTAAACTACATAGATACCTAGGCATCAGGAAACTCCTCACTTTCCTGACTTTACTGTTTTGAGCCTGATGTCACTGTCTTGAACCTGTTATCACTGTTTTTAGACTGTTTTCAGATATATGTGTCTGAAAATAGTCTGAAAACAGTCTAAAAACAGCAACAACAGGCTCAAAACAGTGATATCAGACCCAACACAGTAATATCAGGAGTTTACTGATGAGCATGGCTATGAGAGCTATAGACATGTGTCTACTTGCTATAGAGTCTATGTAACCTATGTCACCTATATTACCTTGTAAGTATAAGCTATATGCTATGACATTTATAACATATACAGTCAACTATAAACATTATCAAGAGTATACATATGATACAAGTCACACCAGAGGTAAATCAAATCCATTTATATTATTTTAGTCATAAGTAAGTACAAAGATTTAAGAGATCTAGATATAACTATGTCGAGCACCGGCGTAAGTGCTGGTGCCGTTAAGGCCATCAAGCGCCGACACCTGTCGAGCACGCAGGCGTGGTGAGGCAGATATGGGTGCGAACGCGAAGACGCACGTGCATGTGGCAGGATGCACGAGCGCAGGGATAGCGCGCAAGGACAGGGCGTGGCGCCGGGTGTTGAGGTTGCATGCGCGAGCAACCGGGACCATTTGCGGCGTCATTGGGAAGGCGGCGGGGGCAGTGTGAAGGCGGCGGGGATGGCGGGGATGTATGATGGGCGGTGGGAGTCGTGCAGGTGTCGACGGAAGGTGGAGGTGTCGAAAGGGTGGGCACGCGAGGATGCTGCGCGGGCACGGGGGTACTGCACGGGCGCGAGTTATCTTGCAGGCGCGAGGGTCGCCGAGGACCCGCGCGGGCGTTGGCCGCACGCAGGGCATGTTCTGCACACGTGCAGGACATCAAACGGGCACGCAGATGCTGTGCACGCATGTGGGGTGTCGAGGGCGGGCGCACGGCAGTGAGATGCATGCACGGGCATGCTGGGCATTGTCGCAAGGGCGCGGGGTGTTGAGCGGGCGCGCGGAGTGTCGTGCATGCACACGAGGCCTTGAGTGGGCGGTGTGAGTGGGCATGCGGGGCCTTGAGCAGGCATATGGGGCCTTGAGCAGGCATGCGGGGCCTTGAGCAGGCACGCGGGGAGTCGATCGAGCCGCGAAGACGGGGTGTTGTGCAGAGAAGCGGACAGGTGGAGGGCGGATGCCCGATGACATGGCCCGTGCACGCACATCGTTGACGGCATGCAGACGGTGCGCAGACAGCGTGCGTGGGGTGTGAGTGCATAGTCTGCAACCCTGTGCACGTTGGTGTATGCAAAAGGTGGAGCGGGGTCGTGGGGGTCGTTTGGGGCTGTGGCTGGGTGTCGTGGCATGTTGGAGTTGCACGCGGGGTGTCAGAGCTGCAAGCGAGGCACGAGCATCGTGCAGACAGAGTGCGGAGGGTGCAGTGAGGATGCGGAGGGTGCGGAAGGGTTGTGGAGGGTCGAGAGAGGAAGTATATCGAGAGTATCGCTCAAAAAACGAGCGATACTCTCTTTGTTAGTGCAGAAACTAGAGTAATTAGTTTATCTTGCTTACCTGATTACCCTTTGCCTGCTACACAAGCCTCTATCCTTCGAGATTGAGGACAATGGGCGAACAAGGGGTGAGATGAGGGAGCGAAGGAGGCAACAAAGGACGAGGGCGAGACAAATAAACATGGAAGTCAATGCGCATTCGGTGCTTCAGCCACCGAACGAGCGAAGCTGCATTATTCGAGCCTCAACAAATCGAATAAAATCGAATAAAATCAGAAAAAAGGAAGACAGCAAAAGAAACAACATTGCATTGAAATGTATGAGAATACTATAGATCTACTGTACCGTAAGTCTCTGAGCAACAGCATCAACTTGCTAAAGTCTGCCAGCCAGTCCCTGACCGCGGCCCTCAGCAGCGGCCGGCAGCCACGATTCTCAGCTTCGCCCGAGAATCGTATATAAGGCTCGCGCGACGTGCCTTCCCTCTTGCTCTTTAACCCCCACTATCTTGTGCCACGTCGACGCCGTCATCGTTGTCGTTTGCTCGCTCGTCGTCATTTGCTTCGTCGTCGTCGTCGTTCCCTCTGTCATCATCATTTCTTTCTCGTCGTTGCAATCTTTATAAGGTAAGCTTTTATTCTTTGTCTCTTATATCTTGTACTAATGTCTTCATATCTATTATAGTACCTTTGTATACTTACTAGGTAAGCTTTGTTATGTCTTGTACTGATGTCTTCATGTTGTTTTCAGATTTTTGCTTTTTTATTACTTTGGTAAGCTTTTATCTGTTATCTTTGGTGTCTTCTAATATTACTGTTATCTTTTTTTAATTAGATCTTCACTTTTTGTAGTCATTGTAAGTCTGTTTGTAGTCTTTTATATTAGTCTTAACTGATGCTTATATTTTTATAGAAGTTTTCTTAATGTTTATCTTACATAATGTAGTATAGTAATGTATCATGATGTTGTAATTAGTAAATAAAACTTTGATTTTGTGCTTAACTCTTGTTATGATGAATCTAATTGTGTTGTGCTATAATAAGGCTTTATGTCCTAGTTATGCTACAAATTTATATGATAAATTTATAATTTATAGATAGTACATAGTAAGCTAGTATAGTATAGACAAGGCAAGCTTTATAATGTACAGATAATACATAGTGAGCCAGTATAGTATACCTAGTATAGACTTTGTAGTCTTTGTAGTAGAGTTAGACTACATAGCTCTCATAGCTAAGCCTATAGTTCTATAGCTACCATAGCTACCCTTGTAGCTCTATAGCTATCATAGCACTCTATAGCAGCCCCTAATAGCTATATAGCACTATATAGACTAGGGCTCTCTATGGCCAGATATATACAAAAGAGGGTAGCTATGGAGCTATGCAACCTATATAAGATATAAAGCTCTCTATAGCTACCCGAAATTTCTCAGATGGATCACCTGTTTGGAGATGTGAGAGGCAGTGTTGGTGTGGATATGGGTTTGAGCATGAGCATGGTCCTGTATGATGGAGCAGTTAGTAGTGATGTAAGGAGAAAGATGAACAGAAAAATTACAAGTCATTGAGCTTCAGAGTCGCCCAAGATCAGTCGACAAATACCTAGTTTAGTTAATATCTTGAGGATCTCTTGCAAGCTCTTGAAAAGAGAGACTGCCATGTCCAAACTAGGATGAAATCTAAACCGAACAACATCAGACTCTTTAGGAAAGAGGCAAATCTCATGATAGCTTGCAAGAGCCTTCAATGAGCTTCAAGTAGCCCCAAGTGCTTGAGCTCTCTTGGAGCTCTTGAGCCCTCCCGACCGTTTTACTGATGCAGAATTTACTAAAATGACTACCCCTCCGTGAAGGACCCCAGGAAACCGCTACC
The DNA here is from genome assembly GCA_006506795.2 of Hericium erinaceus. Lineage (NCBI taxonomy): Eukaryota > Fungi > Basidiomycota > Agaricomycetes > Russulales > Hericiaceae > Hericium > Hericium erinaceus. Next base: position 1,220,053 of record CM021174.1, on the reverse strand, counting down.
ATGACTATAAACGGAAAAAAATCTTAGTCAGAGACGCGTCGTGGGCTTGCAGTGAGCGCAAAGTGAGCGCCAGCCTGGGCGCTTGAGCACGGCACGTTCGCGTCGGCGGGTGGCGGTGCAGCACGAAATGTTGGAATGCTATTTAGATTGTCAGGCAATGATGACAGGACAAATGGCGAAAATATTCATGTGTACTCTAAGCATGTAATCGGTCACGGTAGTCATCGATTTCCACCACTTTGTTCGAAGACGAACGAGTCTCTGTGAGCGAGTCACTGAGCAAGGCGAGGATACTGCAAATTGTGGCGTTACCCTTCGGGGTCCTCGATTTTCATGTCATACCACTGGGAAGTCGTTTTTGGGCGCTCAGGATTCCGGATGCCCCTTGGCTGCGAGTGAGCGGAGCTCAGGCAGTCTGGACGCTAGGACTATTAGCCTAGATTAAAATATTTTAATCGCGAGTAAACTGGCTGTAGGTACGTGCATGAACGAACAGAAGTATCCTTTGATACTGCTTGCACACGCCATCTCTTATTTAAGCCATCATGCACGTAAATTACAAAAATCCTTCTATTATTTGCAGATGATCAATAGCGGTCCCAGCGTTTGACTGAAAGTTGTACAGTCAAAGTGAGATGTTTACTGTCCAGATGCCCCTGATGTATCTGCACGGCTTGTCATTGCAGCCTGGCCAGCAGCAGTGGCCGCCAATCTCGAGCGTTTCCTCTCAGCCTCTGAAGAAATATGGCCGTCAGTGCTGGGAAGCCAAAAGACCCTCCATTCCAACTTACCTGCTTCTTTCTCGCGTTCGATCTCTTGTACGATTGCTTCGATTTGGGGCAAGTCCAGGTTCTGTGCAAGTCTGTTCACGTTTCGCTGGATACAATTTATGATGTCACGCACCGTAATGTGGCCATAACTCTCCATAATGCTGATTTCGATATTCTTAGCACCTGTTTGGACTACCTCCAGCAGGCTCTTGACCGTGAGCTTAACACTTTCATCGCGAGTCATCCCGTCCTTATAGTTCTTTTCAAGAAATTCGCGGACAGTCTTCGATGACCGTCCAATTGCATTTGCCTTAAACCAGGTGGTCAGCTGTGACTATTCTTGAACGATATGTCCTCTCCTTACTTTCCATTCGCTATAAATACCACTCGGTTCCGTCTGATAAAGCTTTGGTATCGTGTCGTTCGGATCAAACCCGATGATGAGTGTAGAAATCCCGAAGGGACGGACACCGCCAGACTGGGTATAACGCTGTGGAAATGTGGGTAAGTTGGGAATAACATGAAAGCACGTTGGTGATTCACTTGCTGAATGCCAGCTATGTGTCTGGTGATATATTCAACAGTAACAGGGTCTTCAACAGTGAGTCGATGGCTCTGACACTCTGTCCGCGCTTTATCAATCAAAACTCGGCCATCGGCCGTTAAGCCTGTGGCAGATCATTCATTTGAGCCTTCGTTTCAAGTGTTAGAGATGACGCACCCGCGAACGCAAGACACACATGGTCATCTAACATGACTACCTTACGCACTGTGCGCGGGTCCTGCAGTTGAAGAACTGACTTCTTCTCAACTCCCAATACTACAACGTCTTGACCCCGCACGCCAACCTACTATACGTGTAGGCAGGTGAATTGTCAGATAGAAGACTGGGCATACCGCACACGTCCCTTTTCGCACAGCTTCTAACGCATACTCCACCTGCCATCGCGAACAATGTGTCTTCGTTGAGAATAAAGGCCAAAGTACGAGACGAACCTGAAATAGATGCCCATCAGGGGAGAAGACAGTAAGGGCTATGAGAGAGTAAGCATCAAGATAGGCTATAAATCCAAAGTAGACCTCCGTACCGCGATCGTAAGACCTCGACATAAGGATGCAGAATGTGGTGGATTGAAACCAAGGAAAGTGATGCGCGTCGACGCGCGTCCTGCTACCACTACTACTGTTATTTCTATTATGTAATCTAAACGTGACCACGCACCTTGGCAGCTTAAACCGCCAGCGCTTGCATACATAATGTTGTAACCAGCTGCCACCGGGGCATTCGGTAACCATATACTACACAGTACACATTGTTTGCCTTCTTCTGTCCCTTTCATCCACATAATGCCCAGCGACGCTGAGGGAAGTCATGAATTACCCGGTCACGATCCAAACCGTCCCCACTCCTTCGATCTCACCCTTGAACTGGAACGTCAACTTGATAATGACTCGTTACCATCTCCTCAGGATGCACGCCCACAATCACTCGATCCTCACGTTCTCGCCGCTATTGTGACAACTCTTCGGATGAACCTAGCTGATACGACGAGGGACCGTGATGGATTGCAGACTGCTTTGGATGCATGTCAAGTCAGGGAGCAGAAGTTAAGCAGTGAACTGCGTCAGGTCATGGAAACACGGACAATCATGCAGGAGGAACTGTCTGAGGCAAAGAAGAAGATTGGAGACGATGAAGAGTCGATATCGATGCTTCGGAGTAAGGTTGAAGAAAGCAGGTGAGGATCTCCTGCTGTCTATTTTACGAAACAGCCCTCAAGCTTAGCCCTACATCAGACGCGGTCTCATGCGTCTACAGACTCAGAGTCGTCGCACGAGCCAAGCATCCAACATGTCATTGGATTTGTCTAGAGCTTCCGTTCCATTTGGACCTTCTTCCAGCAAGCGAGCGTCCTTCACACCACTCACTGGGTCAGGAGTGCCCCTCTCTACTCACGGTCACAGGCGTATCTCTTCTGTCTCCGACAGCGGTCCTTGGTCAAGTGTCGCACAAGGAGGTCATTCAGTCCCGCCCGTTTCTCCATCTCAATTCGCATCCTTTCCGGACCTGGGCGGATCTCCTAGTGTTCCTTCAAAACGTCTATCTGGTTTATTTGGCCGAAAGGCACCATCTGAACATATTGATAGCTCGGCGAACATGCAGGCAGGGAAGATAGAATCTTTGCAACGCGAGGTCAGGACGCTGAAGGATGCTTTGGAGGAAGTACGAAATGAACTCACAGAAGCAATAGAAGCCCGCGAGGCTTCTGAGACTTGCGTCAGAGCCCTGCGAGAGTTCATTGCGGAGAACAACGTTGGCGTGGCTCGTGCAGATGATATGCAATCACCGACCACTCCACAAGCTCCGGACACGGATTGCAAAAGCACTCAAAGCGGTTCCATGACAGGACTATGGGGCCTGAAGTTATGGCGGGCTGAGCATGGACGGAGTGCGGGCAGTGGTGCGGAGATGGGACTGTCCTCTTCCTCTGTTCATACCGGTTCAACCCCCAGCTCCTCGGAAACACTGACGAAGAAGTTCGGTGGTTTCTTTGTCGCACGACAACAGCACACACAGGTTCGGGAGCCCTTGCAAAGTGGATCAGACGCGTCCTCCGTAGCCGATTCTGTAGAGCCAGTGAGCCCTGCGTCTGAGAAACCAGCTACGGGATTATTTCCGGACCTCGCCAATACTTCGTCTTCTGATGTGGAGAGGACAACGAATGCGATGAAGGGCATGGATCAGAGCGATATCAGAGTGGTAGCGTAGCGAGTTGATGGATGATAAATGGATGATTTTGGGCGGTTCTTTCGACACTAGGATGATGATTTTTCTTCACTTGTCACCCATTGATACCCGTTTTGCAGTTTAAATAAATTGGACGATCGTATCTGCATGAACTCTGGGAGCAGTGGAATGGTAAGTCTCTGTCATGCAATAATGTCATGCAATAATGTACATACATACGCACCTACATCAAGGAGCTTACAGCCGTTTACAAATCGATAGGCCTTCCCGAGGAAGTAAGATATAGACATCGTGTTTGAGTCGGCGAAGGTCGGAAACCATGCCAGATCATGCCCCGCCAGGCCCCGCCAGGCCCCGCCCCTCCTGCCGTCCTGCCGTTGCCACAGGTTGCCACCGGTTAGTCACCTGGTGCGAGCTAGAATCAAGCTCCACCTGTATATTGCATGTCCGACGTGCGCTGCGATATCTATCAACTTCTGCCGAAAAGGGCCTATGGATTTGTAAACGGCTGTATTGTTACAAATGTCGACTTCCGTGCATTGCATCATCAACTGAGCTCGGGTATCTAGATAGGAGATCTGCTCGAGCGATCAGTGCCAGACCTTGTGTTGCGAGCGCTGGGGATGATGCATTAGCACCTAGCCCCACGGAAAGTTCTGCAGTTGCTGCCTTTTTTTTTTTTTGGCTGTGCCTCGCTTGTGGAGTGAAGAACAAATATTTTGTGTGTCTGATCGCACATCGCAAGCTACAAGATTGGCATTGGGTTGGCTATCTATAAGTGACTGTCTTCACTCCGCTTTGTAGCCCTCTGTTTGTTTCCCGCATCCCCGATCGCCTCTCGCGTCTCGGTGCCCCTTCCACCCAGACCGCCTTTCCGACTCTTTTCGAGACATGGCTTCTTTTCTATCTTCCAATGATCCATCCTCTCCGGCGTCTCTTTCTCCAAAGCAGCGTCGCCGCAGTGCAGCACTATCCTGTGCCGAATGTCGAAGGTCTGTAGTTTGTGTACTTATGGAATTCACTACTTGTTTTCTGACTTTCGTTGTGTTTCAGACTCAAGCTGAGGTTGGTTGTCAGACGTTAACATCATAGATCTCATCACTCATCCAGCGTAGATGCAGTCGTGTCTTTCCTTGTACCAGTTGTGTAAAGAAAGGCTGCGCAGCGATCTGTCCTGACGGTGAGCTAACTCACTTGAACCATTATCGTGGACACCCGCTGAGATTGCTCGCAGGCTCGCTGACAACGGGAAAGGGAAATAGGCAAGTTTGCTTGTTCTTTCGGTCTCACTGGATTGCTCAGCTTCCCGCAGGTTCATACTTGCCAACACTGAAGTACTACATGACAAGATCGGTCAACTATCCAGCCGCGTCAGACAGCTGGAAGATGCTCTGGCAGAATCCTATTCTTTTCGCTCATCCGAGAGACATCCTCTTTTGAGTGATGATCTATTGCAAATTAAGCGGCCATTAGAACGTGAAGCAAGGAATGAGTTGCCACCAGCACCAGAGGTGGAAACAGCGGAAGCAATTGACGCTGTCGGATCACTGTAAGATACGAGCATAGCGAGTCTGAAGTTTTGCTCAACGACTGTCAGTTCGATTTCAGAGAAAGGTAGAACAAACTTCTTCGGTCAAACAGCAAATTCTTGGGTATGTTCTATGAAAGCATTTGTCTCCTTCCGTCAACTGATTGTTTGATTCAAGTATCTTCTCAAGGTCAGGATCAGACATCACTGACATATCCTTAAGTTTCATTGGCTCATCCCGATTCCGGCAGAATGAAGAAGGTAGCGATGAAGAAGAACTAGCCAGCCCAGAACTTCCTCTTCCTGCGGATATTCCATGGCTTGCTCACGCGTTCCCTCTCGCTGCGAGCGCAGGGAAGTCTGCAGAGAGCATCCGGGGCACTTTAATCGGCCTTCTTCCAGATTCAGCGAAAGCTCGACAGTTTGCAGACATATATTTCAGGCATGCTGCATGGATGTACGTCTAAATAACTGAGGGGTTGTTTTCTTTCTTTTAATATCGACGTGGTGCAGGTACACACCCATCGATCAACAAGAGTTCCACGATACAGTCTTCTTGCGCATATACGATCCTCAAGTTGTCCTGCCAGAGCACGATCCTATTGCTTCCCATCGATTGGCGGTGCTTTTCATGGTTTTGGCCATTGGAGCTTTACTTGACTTGGAACGGCCCCCTCAGTCGTACGATGCTAATCACTACTTCCAACTAGGCCGAGCATCTTTGGCAGTCGATTCCATTTTTGAGGAGCAATCAATTACTGCAATTCAAGCACTGGTGTGTTGTCCTGCTGTCCCTATATCCACAACATTTGTCCTCAATGTTTCTGTCGTTGGTCAGGTTCTTATGTCGCATTTTATGTTCCTTTCTGACATTGATGGTCCCCGTTGGGCGTTGATGGGATTAGTTGTAAAGTTGGCGCACAGCGTGAGTTGCTCATCATGCTGGTCGATCTGTGTCACGGAGCTCACCCTGTCACAGTGTGGACTCCGTATGTGTCTAGATGTCTGTTTACTACATGGGCTTACAAGCAACATAGACAGAGATAGTGGGAAATGGAATCTCAGCAGCGAAGAAACTCATAGACGTAGGTCGTTGATGTGGGAGATATACACATATGACTCCTGGCAGGTTAGTGCGGTTTCGGACGATGTCGTAGCGTTAGTACTGATGGGGGTCTAGAGCCTGACATATGGAAGGCCGCCATCTTTTTCTTTGCTTCACATGGATTGTCAAATGGCACACGAATCGTTCAAGAACGAACAGGGCGAAGAAGAGATGATTTGTTCGTATATCTTGGCCACTTTGGAATTGGGAACTTACCCTATACTTCTGCTTCAGTTGCCCTCTGGAAGCACCGGTTCTCATCTCAATGCCTGAGTATTGTTCACGATCAAGCATTTGGTGCCCGTACACCAAGTTATAAGGTTATCCAAGAGTTAGACAAGAAAGTTCGCAACTTCTACACTCCTCCCTCATTACAAGTCCCTGGTTTCGGAGGTCCAATGGGAGAAGTTGAGCCTCCGCCCGCCCCTCTGACAATGCAGCGTTACGTTGGCTTCGCTATCAGGGAGATCAGTGCGTCTTCATTCTTCCATGTAGGTTATTGTGTCCATGCTAATCGTGTCTGAAAGCACTTTTCTATATGCACCGTGGCTTCTTCGCTCGTGCCATAGAAGATAACTCAGACGATCCTCTGGGTAGTAAATATGCACCATCAGTGCTGGCAGCATATAACAGTGCCTGCTCTTTTGTCGGTTTAATCAAAAGTTTGTTCTCGCAGCAACCAGCCCTGACTGAGCGCATGTGGTTTCTTTTTACGCATGTCTTCTCGTGCGCGGTGAGTCAATACTACAGTATTTGAAGTATCCGAAGCTAAAGGGCCTTCCAGATTGTGCTAGGGTCCATACCCATTAAATGTCCGGCAATGGCTCTGGCCCGGTCTGCCCTATCCCATCTCGACTCAGCCTTGCGCCTGTTTGAGCAGGTGTCGGAGAATCCTCGTGCGGTCAAAGTTCTCGTAAGTATTGATGCCATTTCATTATACCGCCGAGCTTATTGGAGTTACGTAGCCTGTCTTGCGGAAGCAGAGAGAACGAGCAATTGCTTCTATGTCCGACCTTCAGGGACAGAATCCCATGCTATCACCTTCCCGTCTGTCTCCACCCGAGTTCCGTGATGTTAAGCGTGAAGACGACGAGATGGCTACCTTGGGAGGAAAGACGCGTCTTGTGCCTCGGAAGGCATCGACTACACCATCCTCCCCTGCGAAAGCTGCATCCCTTCCCTCCTCGAGTCCGCACAATTCCCCTCATTTGAGCCATATGCCCACGCCTCCCTCATACCAGCATCAACATCCTACGCCTGTATTTTCTTCTGCATCTCCGGGCTATTCTAGTACCGAATTACAGCAAGAGTGGCAGGGATACGGTTATCAATCACTTCCGCAGGATTATACATCATATACCATGCCTCCGGAACAATGGCAAGGATCTCACGCTGCAGAACTCGGTTACGTGAACACACATCCTGGAATGTCGTCGATGACAGGAATCGTAACCGATCAATTCTCTGTTCCCAACTTCGATTATGCCGCCTCCCTTCGAGCAACATCATATTTTGCTGGGCCTCAGCAGCCGGCTCAGAATATTGGAGATATGGGCTCTAGTAATGATCCAAATGCTGCTTGGCAGAGCCTTGTGGCTCAGTTCAATCATGTGTAATCTGTTTTTCAATGACTTGTTCGATTTTTTGGCTCCTATTTGCATGTACTTTTTGCACCCATTTGCACCCATACTTTATGACTTAAATGAGATATAGGATGTCAAGGAGAAGTCAATCTCAGGACTCATGCAAATGCATGTAGTGTAAGATTTATAGTGAGAGGAAGTAGCCTGAAGTTTATAGCTTTGAATGTATATAGTTTCTATCTGAAGATGCTTTCTGACTGGCTATCTGTAATGGGGCAGCATTACTTTTGTAGAATTTCCTAGCCTTATGCTATGCATGTACCTAGGGTTAGGAGTCAGCCCAGATATGGTGCTGGGCTTGCTTAGTAATATGAATATCTCTTCTTCTCACCTGTTACTTGGCTCGAGTATATACACTCCTTCTCACCTTCAGGCACTCTTCCTTTTCAGGATTTCTCTCTTTCTGACACACCTCTGCCTTGTGCTCCATTGTTCAGAGTCTTTCATCAATTAAACAGGGGACATAGGACTCTCTAGCTTCCTAGTCATGTGTAGAAAGGTTGCCTTCTGTGTGTAGGTAGGCTGACCTGGAGATTAACTTTGCTAGCACTCAGTCTCTATTACTCTTGCTTTTCAGTTCTCTGAACCTCTCAGACAAGGATGCTCCCTCCTGACTTGAGCACTAGCTCATCACATGCATCACATCATAGTAATCCTCATCAGCTTCTTTGGAGCAGATTCACAAATGCTCTCAGATTTATAAAAATTTCAAATATCAGAAATTCTCTTATGATATACAGTTAGAGATGAGTGACTGCTATATCTAATATAGATGTTGACTCTCAAATATATAAGCTCAATCAGATATAATCATTTGAAAAGTGGCTTTAGACAGATCAGACTCTGCAGTAAGATAGATGACAGCCAAAAACGACCCCCCTGGGCATTACATAATTGTAGCATGGGAACCCGCCAAATTTGGGAGGCCTGACACTTCCCTCACTGAGCTTTTGTCTAAGAATGCCCCGGATGTAGGGCTGAGGGTTGATGAAATAGTATACTGTCCATGCATTCATCAATTAGGACTCACAGGCTTGCAAAAAATTTCAGCAACAGCCTCCCAACCCATCTCAGGGGGAGGCTCATACCCCGGTCTGAGCGGGAGCATTTTGCGTGCACCATGTCCGATGCATACACCTGACTGGAGTGCTGCGGCTGCCTGCATGTCGAGCCAGGCAAGGGCCACAAAGCCATCATCCTGAGTATGTGTGCAATGTTCATGCCAAGTTTCGATTGGGGCACCATCATCTCCGCAAACCAGGCTGCACCCGCGCGGACCCCAAGATCTGGGTGATGCTGAGTGCGGGTGGGTGCGAAGGATCTCACGGGCTGGAGCGTCATGGAGGTCATTGATATAGTGCTCAGCGACTTTGTGTGCGATGGTGCGGACACGCTATACGTGGCCGCACTGCGGTGCATTGTTGCATGCAAGCATTCAGTTTATCTTATCTACTGATTTAACCCAAATTGGTTATGATAATGTCATGTGATGGATTACATAAGTCATGTGACCCGCCAAATCGTATTGACCCAAATTTTGAAAAACATACCAGGAGCATCGGAAAGCACAGAAAAGCATTATAGGAAAAAGTTCAGTTGGTGTGGATTGTAGACCTTATACCACCCCCAGTTCTTCATTTTTACTCAAAATTCTTTCAGGCATCTGTGCCCACACATCCTATGTATGCATTTCAGAAGGTAGATTGATGATTGGGTGAGTGAGCATGGAGGAGTTGTCGTCGCCGTCGAGGGTCTGACTCACTTACATAACAGGGGTCGTTTTTGGCTGTCGCCTATCTTAGCTGCAGTTGAAAACTGTCAGACTCATCAGAAATTGTCAAGGTTTTTGATGTCAATCTGCACATGCATGCAGAACTGCAAGCTTTCTATCAACCCATGCACATCACTGATCCCTGCACATGTCATCACCAACCTGTGCACAATCCATTGTACATGCATGCTCCATCTGAGAAAAAGGATTTTTATATAGCAGCAAGTCCTGTTATGAGTGCTATCAGTGAGCTATAGGGGCTATCAAGTTGAGCTATTCAGCTATATGGAGCTATGGGGCCTATGATAGCCTCCATAGCTTGAAGTGTTAAATACATAGGGTGACATAGCCTCTATAACTAGGGGTGTCACATACATAGGACTATCATACTTCCTTAGCCAGACTATAGGTACTATGGCTACTTCACTATCATAACCCAGATAGGCACATAAGACATTGAATCAAAATCATATTGTATTCAAAGGTAACTATGACAAAGGGACCACTAGAACTAAGAGACTAGTGAGAAAAGGTGCTGAGTGGACCTCATGCCCTCACATACATTGCTTGTCACCATCTATGTGCATGCATGCATGCACTGGTGATGTCACATGATCACGCACGCATCATCTGGGATGCTGTGGGCAGGCAGGTGATCGCGTACACGAGCAGCGGGCAGGGCAGGGGATGCAGATCAAGCGTGGCCATGTGCGAGCTTGCACGGCCATGTGCGACACGTTGTGGCCATACATGGGGCCATGCGTGAGCTGGCGCAGTCACGCATGGCTGCGTGTGAGCTGGCATGGTCATACAAGCTTTATGCGGGTGCACGTGAGCTTGCCATGGCTGTGCGCGAGCTTGCCATGGCCGTGCGCGGAGTGAGCTGCCCACTCCATGCAGGCAACCATGGAAGGTCATGTGAAGGGCCGTGCATAAGCTGACATGGTCATACGAGGCTGTGTATGTGCACAAGCAAGGCAGTCATGCAGGGGGCCGCATGCAGAGCGAGACATTGGTGCACGAGGTGCGCGGATCGTGCGTGGCGGTGAGGGGCTGTCATGACTGTAGTGGTGGGGGCCTGACATGGCTGTGCTCATGCTCGCATGCAGGAGTGCGGATGCGCCCACATCGTTCGTAGCATGCGAGGGTGTAGTTGCATAGCCGGGGCCTCCCGCAGGCATGTGTGCCATGCACGGTTGTGTGCGCGCTCATGGAGCCCCAGACTCGTGTGTGAGAATGCATGCACAGGTTGCCACAGGCATGCGCACGCAGGCTGGGGACTCAGAGCCTCGCGCAGGCCTTCGCGCCATGCATGGCCCTGCGTCCTTGCATGCTGGCAAGGCCACGGGTGGGCATGCATGGCCGTGTGCATGCACAGCCATGTGTCATGGCTGCAAACGTGTTGTCGATGGCACGGAGGTGCTCGGGCATGGAGCTGGTGAGGTGGTGGGTTCGCAAGAACCTGTTGAGGGCGTTCGGAGGTGTTTGAGTGGATGCAAGGGTGGCAGAAGGCCGGGCAAGCAACATAGTCGCACCTCATTGCTGTGGCAACGGGACACAACGACGCAGATGCAGACAGCATTGTCGGGGGATGGGGGCTGCAGCGGGCTCATGGATATCGGCACAGGGTGTCGAAGGCGATAGGGGTGCAGTGCATGGGGTTGTGAGAAAGCAAATGCGAGTATCGCTCGTTCAACGAGCGATACTCGCTTTATTAGTACAACAAGATGATGAAACAAGTAAATCTTTACTTACCTTTCAGCCCTCATAACACTTGTTTGCCCTCCCGAATTCTGAACGACGTCCCATGCCATGCATTGGAGGGAGAGAAATGGGGCTAGACAAGGGGACAAGGAGACAAGGGGACAAGGAGAGAGCTGAAGAGAGGAAGTCACGTCGAGTGTTGAAGCCACAGCACTCGACTCATGCGCCTGGCAGTTTGCACTCCAACAAATCAAATAAATTTGGTTTAGTTTTTTTTAAAAAGGCAAGAGATATAAAAAGTAGATACTAGTACAATGAATGAGCTACCCATGTACTTACTGTGCGATACGCTCGGAGGCATTGCAATCCATTTAATGGAATCTAACGGCCAGCCTCTGGCACGATGCCCGGCAATGCCCGGCCCGGTCTCAGCAAGCTACATTTGATGCTCCAATCACCACGTCTATATAAGGCATGCGTGACTCGCTTTCTCTCTCTCTTCCCTACCACCACCATCTCCCGTCTTTCGTTCCTCTCTCCTCTTTACTTGGACCTTCTCATGTTCGGTAAGTTGCTGTATTGTTTTCTTGTCTACCAATCTTAATGTTCTTTGTAGACTTCATATTTTTGCTTTTTATTTTCTTGAGTATGTTTTATGTTTTATATATATGTTTTATCTTGATCTAAGTTATTAACCTATGTTTAGATCATATTTTCGCTTTTTCTGATCTTTGAGGTACGTCTTATCTTATCTTAGCTTATGTTCTTTTATCTTATCTTTTATCTTATCTTATCTTGTATTTTATCTTACCTAGCTTGAGTTGATTATAAGTTGCTATCTGTTGTAGTATATTGGAGCTTTGTAGTCACTTGTAATTTGTATTAATGTATTGCAATGAAATATTGTTTTTAATATAATGCTTTCAAATTTTCGATGTTTTGAGTCCTTCAGATATTATAAGATAAATTTATAGTACAGTGATATATTTGGCAGATATGATATAGGATAGATAGAAGCCTGAATAACTGGATATAAAATGACAGTAAAGATATATCATATAGCTAACATAGCTTACATAGCTATCTTATACTATGGTAGCTATAGTAGCTATGATAGCTTACACTCTGTGCTATGATAGCTATAATAACTACCATAGCTACTACCTTGTCCTATGGTAGCTATGTAGCCCTACATAGATTACTTTGCTACTATGAGATGGCTATGAAGAAAAGGGGACTGCTATGGCCCTATTAGAACTATGTAGATTACATAGTGCAATATACCTCTGGTGTTTTTCTCAGATGTCAACCCATAAGCAATGACATGGCTGCTGACTCTTGCACATCCTGTCAACTCAATGATTTGTCTGCTAATTGGCAATGCAGTAGAATGCTGCATCAGGAAACTCTTCACTTTCCTAGCTTTACTGTTGTAGGTCTGATGTCACTGTTTGAGGCCTGATGTTACTGTTTTCAGACTGTTCTCAGACACAAGTCAGATCCAGATGTCTGAAAACAGTAATATCAGGTCCAAAACAGTAACATCAGACCTACAACAGTAAAGCCAGGAAAGTGAGAAGTTTCCTGATATGTGCACTGCACTTCAACAATGCCACTTCAGGTGAATCATTGAGTTCCATTCTCAAAGGTGATAAGATGCCAGATGCAGGTGCATTCAGACATCCATGTGACTTAGTAAGTATGCCTCAACATGCTCCCAGCCTCATACCATCTGTGTATCCCAATCAGCCCTTCTCATATCATATCCTCTTGCCTATACACTGGTGACCTTGCACATGTATGTGCTTGTCTGAGCACAATCTGTACACTGATCTCGCTCAACACCACATGCACATATAAGACATGGTACATCTAGATGAAGACACATACATGCAGATGCTGAAGATGCATGCATGCAGATGCTGAGGATGACACATGCACATGCTGTGTGTAATTATGATTCCTCAGAATCATTTACTCTATACTGGGTTTTCCTATCGAAAATGACACCTCAAATGACCACTACCCCCATTTGGTAGTTGGCTTATCTAATTGCAAGATCACTGACCTGATGAGTTTGCAGGTTCAACTCCAGCTCTGGCTGGACTTTTGTTTGCACTTGATTTGGTGTAACTTAATCAGTTCTTAACCAACTCATCTGTTCTCAAATGCATCTGGATCTACTCATTTATTGCTTTCTGGTAGTATTTTTTGCATCCTGATCCATGCAGAACTCACAGAGTGCAATGAATTCTCACATTTTTCCCCTACAACACTTGAACTTAGAGCTAACTCAGTCAATTCTCCACCGATTTACTTGTTCTCAAGTTTGTCTAAATTTACTCATTCATAGCTTTCCAGTCATGCCTCATGTGTTCCCATCAGTTAACAAAGTGCAGAATGCAAAGTGTTTCTTTTTTCCATCCTCTAAAATGCTTGAACTCTAGCTATCTTGGTCAATTCCCCACCGATTTACTTGTTCTAAAGTGCATCTGAATCTACTAATTTATAGCTTCCTATGGTACCTCATGTGTTAGGATTGGTGCAAAACTCACAGAATGCAGATTGTTTCTGCATTTTTCCCCTAAAATGCTTGAATACTAGTTAACTGAATCAGTACTCAACTAATTCACTTGTTCTCAAATACATCCTAATCTATCAGAAAGCCAGTTTTCAATACAATTTATTGCATACAAAAAGATACAGCCACTAAAATGATACATAGCAAACAAATGTAGATACTGTGTATTACTCAAATGAGCAAAAAATGCAATTTATCGGTGGCAGTGGGTCCTGAGACTCGGTCATGTGATCCCACAGGACTTATGCAGCCGAACAAGGTCTTAGCACCTGCTTACATAAGCATAAATTGCTTAGAGAGCCAATACACTGTATACAGTAATTGCTTTACAGCTCTGCAACAAAGCTATCAATCAACAAACAGTAAATTGTGTTCAAAGATGTTAAATCATATCTTCTCAACACAATCTAAAATACAAAAATCGGATCACTGGAAGCTGAGATATTCTTTGATTTATGTGCCATATTAGCAAAACACTATTGTCTACTATCTCAACAACCAATAGTGCTATGATGTTGTATACTGTACTGTTAGAAAGCTATTGTAAATCTGAGTTCAACAAGCCCTCATACAGCATGATTGATGCAGTATCAGCAGAGCTATAAGTAATTAGTCTGCCACATCATCACAGACTTGGGGGAAGAGGGCCGATGCTTTGCACGGCAATACGATTCCTTTTGAATTGTTTTAACTTTGTAGTGTTATTCTCACAGAATTAATAAGATAACAGAGAATTGAATATACTAGTATTGTAATGCTGCAAAGATCTCCGTCTTCAAAGTATATTGTTTTACACTTATCTCTTATTTTTAAACTTTGTTACTAGCAAGAGTTGAACTAATGACAAAATAATGGTCACATGCAACAGCGAGCCTGGTCAGGCTCGCTGTTGCATGTGACTTCTCAAAAATTGTGTTTACATTTATGAAGTACATAAGTGTGGCCTTTGAAAGTCTGTCAACTGTTGTATGTTGTGAAAATTGATTTTATTTTTACCTTCTAAAGGTCTAAATCAGTAATTTGGCTATATCTTTGTCAATTCTCTAGCTATAAACATAAACTCAAGTGTTTCTGAATATTACTATAAATGGCCATATTAACACGATTTTTACTGATTTTTTATGCTACTCAGTATTTGTCTATTCTCAGATGATTTGATGATTTGCCCTAGACTTGAATGATTTTTTCGATTTTTTCCTGCTTATAAATTGCTTATGTAATCCGCAGCACGGGCAAAATGACGTACTCCCGTCCCCTTCATGATGTCATGGGACGGGAGTATGTCATTTTGCCCGTGCTGCGGATTATGTAAAACCTTGAAAATAGTCAAATAGGAGGTTTTGTGATAATTTGAGTGTACCTCCTTAAGTACTGGAGATATCACCGGTCCCGTGATTGCGTCAAAAAGCTCTTTATTATACCTTTCCAACGATGCTAGGTACATTACAACTGGATGAGTCGATAAAAAGATATGGCCTCAACAAGTTTGCCCCTACCTCTAATACCAACCCTTCAGTAATCGCTACCGCGTTTTCTCAATACTTACCCGATCGTCTTGTACAATATACCGTTGGAAAGGTATGAATCAGATCTTTCCAACGGTATCTTTATCGTGTAAATAGCACCACTCATTGCTCCGCTACGATGCAATCACTATGATCTTCTCCTCAAAGGTATCTTTTGAAGTGATTTGCTCATATCTCAGTCATTTCTGAACCTATTCTCATGAAAAAAAATGTTCTGACTAGGTAAAATCTGTCTTGATCATATTATCATGAACCACACTGACTTACATCAATGATTAAGGTGCAGAATATCCTATAAAATATGTTTATCTGTTATCTCAACAAGTTTGCACTTTTTTATACTGAAACTTTTCAGTTCTAACAAGACTAGCATTGATTTACATATGCATATAGTTTAACACTAATTGAATTTGATTTAATAGACTGATATCTCTCAGAAACATTTAAAATCACAAGAATGACAATTGCCAGAATTGAACCTACAACCTTACTTTAAGATGTGAGAAATTATTACTATAAAAGGCATTACATTGGCTGGGTGTCATCTTTTTTGAGTTGAAAAGCGGGTTAGAGTAAACGATTCTAAGGAATCGTAATGACAAACTCCTTCGGCAACGCGTATCCAGCTGCAGGGACCTGTACCTCACCGACATCCATCAGTTCAGTGACTGCTATACTCAGTGGCTCTCCTCCGTGGGAGCCGGACCGGGTGCCGGAGCCGTGCGCACTAGCGGATCTCACCCTTCTAGCAAGGGGGCGAAAACGGAAGCGTGCCATCGATGGAATGATGGTAAATGTCCTTTCCCAGCAGCCAAATGCAACTGGGGACATGTTTGCCTCAAATGCGCTGGTGCACACACTGTCAGTGGGTGCCCTCAATGCGGATGACAAAGAAGATTATTTGCCGACGCCGCGGCATCGTCTTGGCTTGAGCTGGGCCTTGGACGACCCACACACATACACGCCCACAGCAAATTGGTCGCTGACAGCTCCCCCTCTCCCGTCTCCTCCCGAAAATGAGAAAAACAACACTATTGTGCATCGTACCATTGCGGAGCATCCCAAACTTTTCAAAAACTCATGTATTCTAGACCGTGATGCTTTCGAAGATCTTCTATGCCTTCATCCCAACGTGCCATTTGTGAATTCCGTCTGCAGTGGTCTGCGCGGGGGCTTCTGGCCTTCGGCTATCACTGACCGACCGGGTTATCCGATCACGTTGGACAACTCACATCGCGAACTTGCCTCCGATGCACATCGCACATTCGTTGTGGAGCAATGTCAAAAAGAGATTGACGTAGGGCGCTTCTCAGAAGCTTGGGAGGCAGACGAACTGTACCCTGGCATGTACAGCATGCCGATCGGAGTTGTTCCAAAGCTCAATTCAGACAAACTCTGTCTCATCACCGATCATAGTGCTGGCAAATTCTCGCTCAACTCAATGATTCCAAAACCAGAATTTGATGAAAAGGTGCAATTGGACAATGTGCAGGACCTTGGAGAAGTTCTGCTTCGTGTTCATCACGAGCATCCTGGCCGTAAGCTTGTTTTATTCAAATCCGATGTCGCCGAAGCATATCGCCAAATGCCTATGCATCCATAGTGGCAAGCACGTCAAATCGTATCAATTGCCAACTGGCGCATGGTCGATCACGCCAACGTCTTTGGCGGCCGCCGGTCGGACAATATTTGGTGTGCCTTCATGAGCTTAGTGCTCTGGATTGCCATCTACGTTTTGTTCATAGCAGACTTACTTGCATACTCCGACGACACCTTCTCGTGGGAGTTTGCTGATGCCATTACCTGGTACAAATGCTACAAACGCTGGATGCCCACCAAACAAGTTCGTTTGTTGCAGCTCTGGGACAAGCTTCACATACCTCATAACAGCGAAAAACAAACATATGGCTCTCTGCTGGACATCATCAGATTCGACGTTGACCTGAACCTGCTGCAGATCACCCTCTCGGCGAAGAGGCGTGCTGCGCTGCTTGCCGCGATCTGCGACTTCATCTCCGGGTCGTCTTCATGCCATCGTCGACCCCTTCGCCAATTCCAATCCCTTGCAGGATGGATCCAATGGTCACTCAATGTTTGGCCTGTCCTCCGTCCCGGTCTCTGCTGCCTATATGCCAAAACTCATGGAAAGACAAATCCCAGTGCCGGCGTCGAGGTTACGGTCAAGCTGCGAGATGAGCTGATGTGGTTAGCTGACCATATTGAGCGTGCATCTGGCATTTTCCTGCTCAATTCCCTCGTTTGGTGCCCCTCTGATGCTGACCTCGTCCTGTTCACCGATGCGTCCTTCGAGGGCATCGCATTTTGGTCACCAGCTCACTCCCTTGGTTTTCATGCTCGACTCCCTGATTTCACCACACCAATCTTCTTCTGGGAGGCGCTTGCCGTCGTCAGCACTATCGATTGGGCATCACACCTTGTTGTTGACTGACCATGCCACCTTGTCATCTACTGCGACAACACCAACACGGTTGATCTTTTCAATACATTGCACGCGCAACCACAGTATAACTGTCTCCTGTTATACACAGTCGATCGTCTTCTCGACAGCAAGATTGACCTACGTGTCGTTCACCTGCCGGGAACTGCGAACGGCGTCGCCGATGCACTGTCCCATTTTCAACTCAATCGTGCTACCATGCTACACCCTGGCCTCCATGCCAGACCTTTCATACCCCCTCAGGATGCGATGGGGGGTAAGAAGTGATGGATTTCCTGTCTCGCTCGTCCAGGCAACCCTTACGGGAAGCCTGGTCACACGAGCATCTATTGCACGAGCGTGCCATCGCCCTCGGTTGCGTGCTCCACAATTCATCTCTCCTCGCTTACTCATCTGCCTTACAGTCTTATTTAACTTTCTGTCATACTCATGACAGGCCCATCAAACCCACAGAGGACACACTATCTTTTTACATCGTCTACACGTCCCACCACATCCACCCCACATCAGTTGCCAATTACCTGTCAGGTATTTGCAACCAGTTGGAGCCATTCTTCCTGAACGTGCGTGCCATCCGCCACTCTCAGCTCATCTCTCGTACGATGTGTGGCTGTCTCAAGATTCATGCAACAACTCCCACACACAAGAACCCACTCTCACGTGCCCAATTAACACACATTTTGACGCAATACGCGAGCAGTACGACATTCGACGACCTCCTTTTCGCCGCACTCATCGCAACTGCCTTCCATGGCTTACTTCGCCTTGGTGAGCTCGTCTGGCCTGACCGACTGGCTTTACGCGACTGGCAACGTGTTGTCACCTGCAGCTCCGTTCAGTGGATGCCCAACGGGTACCACTTCACGCTGCCTACCTCCAAAACTGATCACGCATACTCAGGACATGACATTGTCATAGCCGGTGTCACCACACCCTGCGACCCCGTACTCCCTTTCTGTCGCTACCTCACGGAATGCGATCGCCTTTTCCCATTCCATCCAAACCTCTGGGCGAGACCTTCGGGAGATGTTCCCACTCGCAGTTGGTTCATGTGGTGCCTTCATGCCCATTTTCCTTCCAACATCAGTGGGCACTCCTTGCACGCCAGTGGTGCTACCGCCCTGGCCGAGGACGGGATCCCCCTCGACTACATTCAATTTCTTGGCCATTGGTCTTCAGATACTTTCCAAATTTATATTCGTAAAAATCCCATAATTCTCTGTTCTCTCCTGTTTCAGACCGCAAACCCTACTTAAGCAAAATCATGTCTCCTCGATATTATCTTCCTACTCCAGTGTGTCTTCCTATCCAGTTACGACCCACCTCCTCTCACCACTCTTCACCTTTCCTTTTCTTCCACTTATAGCCTTAGGGATTGTCTCAGCCTGGCACGATAATACATCTCGTTTGAATCGGGCCGCCTGTTCCGCATGTGTGCGGGGGCGGTCGTGACATCCCTATACCTCCCATGTTGGCCTTTCCTCTCTGAGCTCCATCTGCGTCGACGCATAAGACAATTAGTTGCGGTTAAAGAAATATTTAACCTAGGCTAATGGTCCCAGTGCCCGGATTGCCTGAGCTCGATCTCGCTGTTCCGTGCCGTCGCTTCCCGTGGGTGTCCGCACCCCGAGCAAGCCTGTGCGTCAGTACTTTGTTTGTGTCCATGCGTCCGTGCGCTGAGACCTCTCTCGTTTGCCTCCATCTCAGTCAGCCTATAAAAGGTCACAGCCTTCGGTCGTAGAGGGTCTTTACCTTCTGCTCACGACCGTCGTGCACCTTCAGCGCGACAGAGAGTCTTTCAAGCACCCACCCACCCTTACCCATTTTTCTTTTTGTTCTGTACTCTGAATTCTCTCATGTATTATCTACCGAGGGATTGTCTCAGCTTGGCGCGATAATACATCTAGTTTGAATCGGGCCACCTGTTCTGCATGTGTGCGGGGGTGGTCACGACATCCCTATACCTCCCATGTTGGCCTTTCCTCTCTGAGCTCCGTCTGCGTCGACGCGTAAGACAAATACTATTAAAATTGAATTCTCACTTTCAAATCATATTTTGTATACTGGCAGAAATTAGTGACCAAATATGGCAACTACTTTCTGATAAAATTGCCTGTCGACTAGCATGAAGGTCCAGAGCAATAAAAAACTCATACAAATGCATAAGAGCATCAATTGTGCAAACATCACTTTAAGCATATAAAAAAAAACACTATTTAATCTAATCTAATCATGAGTAGTTCAGCTCCTACCTCTGATAACTCTACATTTTCTGCTATGTTATATATCTTAGCACCTTATTTTATATATAATCTTGTGTGTTATACAGTACACACTTGTCATATCTTATTCTACTCAGCCCGATATATGATATACACTATTATATATGCTTATACTATAGATACTTGTAATATCTACCATTATAGTAGTAGTCTAGTTGTATGTCTAATCAAACAAGATTCAAGATTGAATATATGATCCATGTCAAACATTGTATTGTTGAACAAAGCTAATGGCCAATCACGTGATCAATAGCAGACCTTGTTCGGCCGCACAAGGTCTGGTGGCTGTGCTTAGCTTATGTCAGCAGTAGTTGATGTTGCGCTCTCTGCTTTCTCTTCTTTTCTTCAGATAGCTTTGAAGTCAGTGTGATACTACTAGTAGTACACACTGACTACAAGGCTTGGACACGCCCAGTTCCCATCTACAGCGAGTTGCGGCTGAGGTGTCCAATGATGGTGTAGGGCCATCACCAACTTTCTGGATCTCTTCTGATGATGTGGCATAGAGATTGCACCATGGCCCTCTCAATACCACATGAATCAGAATGAGTGAAAGCTTGTTGGAATCAGATTTAGAATAGCTTTAGAATAGTGCCATAAACAGCAAGATAGCATGGCAAAATGCTGACCTATTGGACTATATGTCCGTGATGATGTGGCAGACTAATTGCTTTATAGCTCTGCTGATACTGCATCAATCATGATGTATGAGGGCTTATTGAAATCGGATTTATAGTAGCTTTCTAACAGTATAGTTTACAACATTATAGCACCATTGGTTGTTGAGATAGGAGACAATACTGTTTTGCTGATGTGGTACATAAATCGAGAAATATCTCTGCTTGGAGTGATCCGATTTTCATATTCTAAATTGGGTTGGAGAGATGTAATCCAAGGTATTTGAACACAATTTACCATTTGTCGATTGATTGCTTCATTGCAGAGCTATAAAGCAATCACTGTATACAGTGTATTGACTCTCTAGGCGATTTATGCTTATGTAAGCGGGCGCTAAGACCTTGTTCGGCCGCACAAGGTCTTGTAGGATCACATGACCGAGTCTCAGGACCCACTGCTACCGATAAATTGCATTTTTTGTTCATTTTATCAATAAACAGTATGTACATTTGTTTGCTGTGTATCATTTGAGTGGCTATATCTTTCTGTAAGCAGTAAATTGTGTTGAAGACTGGCTTTCTGGTATATTCGGATGCATTTGAGAACAAGTGAATCGGTTGAGTACTGATTAAGTTAGCTGGAGTTCAAGCATTCTAGGGGGAAAATGCAGAAACAATTCGCATTCTGCGAGTTTTGCACCGATCCTGACACATGAGGTACCGTCAGAAAGCTATCAATAAGTAGATTCTGATGCACTTTAGAACGAGTAAATCGGTTGGAAATTGACCTAGTTAGCTAGGGTTCAAGCATTTTAGAAGAGGAAAAAAAGAAACACTTTGCATTCTGCAAGTTCTTAACCGATTTGGATGCATAAAATATGATAGCAAAGCTATAAGTGAGTAGATTTAGATGCATTTAAGAACAAGTAAATCAGTGAAGAATGGACTGAGTTAGCTCAAGTTCAAGTGTCATAGAGGGGAAAAGTAGAAATTCATTGCATTCTATGAGTTCTGCACAGATCAGGATGCAAAAAATACTGTCAGAAAGCAATAAATGAGCAGATCCAGATGCATTTGAGAACAGGTGAATTGGTTGAGAACTGATCAAGTTACATTAAATCAACAAAGTTTGGCCAGAGCTGGAGTTGAACCTGCAAACTCGTTAGATTGAAGATGTGTGATTATATAAGCCAACTGCCTAATGGGCATAGTCATCGTTTTGGTGTCGTTTTCACTATGAAAAGGCGGTATAGAGTAAACGATTCTAAGGAATCGTAACATATAGTCCAATAGGTCAGCATTTTGTCATGCTAACTTGCTGTTTATGGCATCATTCTAAAGCTATTGTAAATTTGATTCAAACAAGCTTTCACTCATTCTGATCCATGTAGTATTGAGAGGGCCATAGTCTGATCTCTATGTCACATTGTCAGAAGAGATCCATAAAGTTGGTGATGGTTCCACACCATCATTGGACACCTCAGCTGCAACTTGCTACAGATGGAAACTGGGCATGTTCAAGCCTTGTAGTCAGTGTGCACTACTAGTAGTATCACACTGACTTCAAAGCTATCTGAAGAAAAGAAGAGAGAGCAGAGAGTGCAACAGCAACTACTGTTGACATAAGCTAAGCACAGCCACCAGATCTTAAGCAGCCAAATAAGGTCTGCTATTGATCACATGATTGGCCATTTGCTTTGTTCAACTGTACAATGTCTGATATTACAAGTATTTATAGTATAAGTATATTTAATAGTGTATAACATACATCAGGCTGAGTATAATAAGATATGACAAGTGTGCACAGTATAGTATACAAGATTATATATAAAATAAAGTGCAAAGATACATAAGTGGAAGCCGACTGGAGGGTCGGCAACACTAGGCGTAGAACGAAGAGAGACGCAAATGGAAACAGAAAGGACCACAGCGTGATGATTGGGACTAGACTATGAAACGATGATACAGGCGTGTGGGAAGAACTGAGAGACGAACAAAGACGCGGCGAAGCGTATAAGTAGAGATGCGTTAACTAAGGCAAACAAGCGACAACACTGCATCTGAACATCACGTAATCAGCAGGATTACACCCTTCCCCACCAAGAAAAATTGGAGCAAGGGAAGTATCATGAACGGGTGGCGCGGGATCGACGAGAGCGGGAGGTGTGAGTGGGATGAGCAGCCAGCCAGGTGTCAAGCGCGGCGCAGTCTTGAAGCTCGGACCCGGGGAGCCAGCGGAGATCTTCATCACCCCAACCTTTCCAATGGACTTTGTACTGCCATCCATGACCTCTTTTCCTCGCACCGACTATTGAATCGATAACCCACTCCTCGAGGCCGTCGATCAGGACAGGGCCAGGCCGATCGAGCTTGCAAGACGGGAAGGCATCATCATCGTTGGCGACAAAGCGTTTGAGAAGCGACGCGTGGAACGTCGGGAAGATGTTCGGAGAATTGGGGAGGTCGAGCGTATAGGAGGAGTGGTGTGGAGAGGCTTTTAGTATAGTGTACAGACCATCATAATGCAGGAAAAACTTAGCGGCACGGGGTGCATCCTTGGAAGAGAAATCACGGCGGTGGTGAAAGGTCGAGAGCAGGACCTTGTCGCCGACTGCGAAGACTGGGTCGGGCGCACGCAAGCGATTCGCGAAGTCAGTTTGAGCAATTTTAGCAGCAGCGAGGTTGTCGAGGGCATCGGCGGAGATGGCCTGGATGCGGTCGATGAGCTCGGCAGCACGTTCGGCGCCGACAGGGAAGTCGGACGTGGCGGTTGTGAGGTTGTCGGGGTCGAGAGGGGGAATGACACGAGGAGAGCGGCCAGTGAGGATTTGAAAATGTGAAAAGCCCGTAGACGCATTGACAGAGTTGAGGATATGAAAACAAACGAGCGGGAGCGAGCGAACCCAGCCAGTTTGATTGTGGTCGACATGGAAGCGAAGGCATTGGTTGACAGTCTTATTAGTGCGTTCGGAAGTGCCATCGGTTTCAGGATGGAACGCGGAGGACATTTTGAGGTCAACCCCAGAGAGGCGATGGAGGGCGCACCAGAAATGAGAGACAAAGAGCTTGTCGCGGTCGGACACAAGGTCAAGAGGGAGGCCGTGATTGCAGTACCAGTTGTCGAAAAAAATACGAGCAAAGTCCTCAGCGGAGATGTCAGTGCGGGTGGGAATAATTTGAATGTCGCCACCAGCACGATCAGTCATGGTCACGATGCAATTGAAACCGGAGTCTTCGGGGAGAGGACTGATGAAGTCGAGCGCGACGCTCTCAGCATGACCATCAGGGACGGGTAGCGGATGTAAGGGACCCGCGGGTTTAGTGGTATTAGATTTATTGCGCTGGCAATCAGAACAAGCGGGGACGTACGCTTGCTCGAGATTGCGGCGCATACCAGGCCAGTAATAAGAATCACGTAACGTGGCGTAAGTCTTATCTGTACCAAAATGACCGAGCGAGTCGTGAGCAAGACGGAAGAGAAGTTCGCGAAGGTCACCGGTGCGCGGAATGACCAGGCGATCGCCTAGAGAGAGGAGGCCATTATGAATGGCAGCACCCGGAATGCAGGAGAGGTTGCAGCGCAAGCGGATGCAGAAGTTGTCAGATTCGTAACCTTCACGAATGCGGGCGACATAGCTGGCGTCAGGTGAGAGAGCCAAGGTTGAGGCAGAGATAGGCAACGAGGGCAGAGAGATGGAAGCCAGGTCGGGAACTTCGGGGTCGCCGGGATCGGGGCGGACGACAAGTTCATCGGGATCATCAGGGAGCCGTGAGAGAGCATCAGCAATCGTGTTGTCGGGACCGGGCAAGTAGGAAATGGTGAAGTGATATTGCGAGAGGAATTCTGACCAGCGGGCTTGACGTCGGGAGAGATTGGTTTGGCGCATGAAATGTTCGAGAGTGCGGTGATCGGTGCGGATGATAAACGGACCGCCAAGGAGATCGACGTGCCAACGGTCGAGCGCACGGACAATTGCAAGAAGTTCTTTTTCATGTACAGGATAATTGCGCTGTGCAGGGGTCAGCTGCATGGAATCAAAGGCAACAGGACGTGCCGTTTCCCAAGTGGGTCCAAATGAGAGGCAAGCACCGGTGCAACGGTCACTTGCATCACAGGTGACAAAGATCTTGTTATCGCCAGGATTCTCATGGTCGATAGTGGTGAGGCATTCGCAGCCGACGACGAGAGTCTTAATGGCGAGGAAGGCGGTAGTGTGTTCGTCGGACCAGCCAGGCCAGTTCTTGTCGACATCTTTATTGGTGAGCGGAGAGAGAATGGAGGTGTGTTCGGCGAGGGCGGGCAGGAAGTCAGAGATGTAGCGCACGAGACCGAGGAAGGAGCGAACGTCGGAGGCAGACTTGGGCGTCGGCCAGTTGAGAATGCGGTCAACTTTGCGGGCATCGGCCGAGATGCCATCGCGGGAAATGTGGTGGCCAAGGAAGTCAACCTCGAGACAGAAAAGATCAGTCTTTTTGGGAGAGCAGTAGAGGGACACATCGCACAGGGCTTGGAGAACGAGAGCGACATTCTGCTCGTGTTCTTCAAGGGACTGTGACCAAATGATGATGTCGTCCATGTACATGTGACAGATCTTGCCGATGTATTTGCGGAGAGCTTGGATCATGCGGCGCTGGTGAGTGGGAGGCGCATTGCAACCACCCATGGGCATGACGACACCACTCATGCGGCCCAAAGGGCGTATTGACGGCGGTGAGGTGGATGTCGTCAGGGTGCATGCGCGTCTGAAAGAACAAGTTAGTCATATCAATTTTACCCCAGATTTTGCCCTTCACGCAGTCAGCGAGGATGTCACTGATGCGTGGGAGTGGGAAGTTATCGGGGATTGTGTTGGCATTGATAAAATGGTAGTCGTTGACCCAGCATGGAAGGGCATTGGGATCAGCTTTAGTAGGCACGATGAAGGACGGTGAGGCGCAAGGCGCAGTGGAGGGGCGAATATGGCCAGCCTTGATGTGTTGGTCGAGCAGCGTGCGCCAGGTGGCGAGATATTTCTTGGGACAGTCATAAGAGCGGTTCTTGATGGTAAGATTTGCATCCTTGAGGCGGATGCGATGGAGGACATCAGTGGGGAGGTTGTCAACATGAGGGATGTCCTCGGGAAAGCGGTCAGCAAACTGAGCCTTGAACTTTTGGTCAAGAGAGCAGAGATGAGCCTTCTCGGCAAGGGCATCAATGCATGCGCGAATGGCAGCGACGATGCTCGGGGGATCAGTCGGAGGCGGAGCCTCCGATGCGACGCAGAAGTTGCGAGTCGCAGGGCAGTCAAGGAGAGGATCCTGAGCACAGTCACGAAGTTTAACAGAATAATGGCGCCGAGGCACGAGCTCGATATTCGGGGGATGGAGACGTGGCCTGGGCGCAGACATGGGGTGCCCGGCAGAAACGACAGAAGGAGACAAACGAGGCAAAGATGGGGGCAGGTGAAGAAGGTCAAAATTGGATGGGGAATGCGTACACGAGCCCACCCCGGGGTCGATGATGAGGGAATTATGGGACAAAAAGGGAAGACCAAGAACAATGGGGTAACAGAGAGAATCTGGCGCCACAAGTGCACGAACAGTACGTGACGTGTATGCATGATCAGGTGAGGACAATGCAAGGCGAACCCAGTGCGTAGCCGATGTAGAAGACTCCAAAGCAGAACCCTTTCCTTCCCCCCCACCAAATGCAGAGCCTAACAGGAAGGCCTCCGGCAAAGGACGGAGGCGCAGACCGAAGTCGCGGGCGAGGGAGGCACGGATTAGGACCACCTGAGAGCCGTCGTCAATCAGAGCTCGGACGGGCTTGGGCGAAGGGGAGGAACGAGAAGACAAAACGGGAATGCACGACCAGACAAGGGAGGGAGAAACGAGAGGTGAGAGCACGTATGCATCGTCACCCTCGGATTCAGAGCCGCTGCCTAAGACACAAGATGGATTTTCAGAGGTTGGCATGACTGCGGCGACGAGAGGACGTTTGGCGGCCGTGCGAGCAGCAGATTCGGTGAGAGTCTTGTAGGACGTCGGGTCGGGGAAACCATTGGGGCAGTCAGGAGAACGGTGGCCGGAGTAAAATTGACGGCACTTCAAGCAGCCTTCGTGGTCGATGAGAAGCTTGCGCTCGATGTCGGTCAACTTGGGAAGGGTGCGGTGAGGTTCGACGGTGTTGGCGCCCATGGCGGGCGCTGCGAACATGGCGCGCGGGGCGGTGGGGACTGGGCGGGCAGCACGGGCTTGGGAGGTAGGTCCGGCAAGACGACGGGCTTCGGCATTGACCAGTCAATGGTGTGACTTTGGCCACAACCTACGGGCCAGACAAAAGTGGCCTAAGGCCGTAAGTTACGGGCTGGTCAAACCCAGCTGGAATGAGGGTTTTTGGTCCGTAAGCTACGGGCCAGCTGGATCTGGGAATAGACCATAAGTTACGGGTCAGCTTATATAGATGTGTACCATAGGTTACGGTGGAGCTGGCAGGGGGTATCTCTTGGGTGCCGGACTAATAGAATTAAATCAGAACCGGACTACTTTTTTCAGCTTCGGACTGCTTTTTTAGGGCTCGGACTAGTGGTTGAAAATTGAACTGGATTACATAAGATAACACAGGACTACGGACTATAGAAGATTATGGAATAGGACTATTCCACAGGACTTCGGACTACTCTATAGGACTTCGGACTACTCCATAGGACTTCGGACTACTCCATAGAACTTCGGACTACTTATTAAAACTTCGGACTACTTAATAGGACTTCGGACTACTTAATAAAACTTCGGACTCTGAACTAGACTAAGGACTCTGGACTCTGGACTTCAGATTGAGAACTTTGGATTAAGGATTATAAAATAGGACTATAGACAACAGACTTTGGACTAGGACTTAAAACTCCAGAACATGACTCCGGACTCTAGACTACTACAGATCAAAGACTTCGGACTCCAGACTCCGGACTTCAGACCTCGGACCTCGGACCTCGGACTATAGCCTTCGAACTTCAGACTGAACCATAAAATAGGCATCAGGACTAATCTAATGATAAAATCAAATTAAGGACTACAAAATAAAACAAAGGACTATAAAATAGAACTAAGGACTACAAAGACAGATTTAGAATCAGAAAATTAGCCTAAGGACTATAAGATCTATGATCAGACTATGGACTATAAGATAGAACTAAGAACTATAAATATATATTCTAAATTTATTTAACAGACTAATTTGTATATAAAAAAGGCTACTTGAGTTTTGAATTAAATTATTATAGGACGAAGAAAAAGAGCAGGACAAAACAATAGTAGCTAGTAACAATCAAACTTTTAAGTTGACACATCTTTAGTTGTACAGCCACAAGACCCATATCTAGATTCTCGGTATTTGAGTCATAACAAATCAAATCAAATACTATGAAATTAGCAAAAATAACTGCATATACTTTCAACTCATATAATATTATAAAATGCAACAGATTTATATTTAAGATACTATAGTATATGAGATGGCAGATATAAGTTAGTAAAGTCTAAAAATTAGCCTCTGATGTAGTGCTCGGCAATCACTGACATCTAATATTGTAACTCCGCTGAGTATAGTCACTGTGTTGCAGCTATATCACATCAAATGGATTACTGTGCCACTACTTTAAACAAGCTCTCAAGAATGCTAGCTTATAATCCTTAGTTTCATTCTATTATTTAGACTTTAGTCTGAAGTCTCAAGGCTATAGTCCGAGGTCCGAGGTCCGAGGTCCAAGGTCCGAAGTCCGGAGTCTGGAGTCCGAAGTCTTTGATCTGTAGTAGTCTAGAGTCCGGAGTCATGTTCTGGAGTTTTAAGTCCTAGTCCAAAGTCTGTTGTCTATAGTTCTATTTTATAATCCTTAATCCAAAGTTCTCAATCTGAAGTCCAGAGTCCAGAGTCCTTAGTCTAGTTCAGAGTCCGAAGTTTTATTAAGTAGTCCGAAGTCCTATTAAGTAGTCCAAAGTTTTATTAAGTAGTCTGAAGTTCTATGGAGTAGTCCGAAGTCCTATGGAGTAGTCCGAAGTCCTATGGAGTAGTCCGAAGTCCTATAGAGTAGTCCGAAGTCCTGTGGAATAGTCCTATTCCATAATCTTCTATAGTCCGTAGTCCTGTGTTATCTTATGTAATCCAGTTCAATTTTCAACCACTAGTCCGAGCCCTAAAAAAGCAGTCCGAAGCTGAAAAAAGTAGTCCGGTTCTGATTTAATTCCATTAGTCCGGCACCCAAGAGATACCCCCTGCCAGCTCCACCGTAACCTATGGTACACATCTATATAAGCTGACCCGTAACTTATGGTCTATTCCCAGATCCAGCTGGCCCGTAGCTTACAGACCAAAAACCCTCATTCCAGCTGGGTTTGACCAGCCCGTAACTTATGGCCTTAGGCCACTTTTGTCTGGCCCGTAGGTTGCGGTCAAAGTCACTGTATTGTGTGCATTGACACGGGCGTCGAAGGCGCGTTTGGACTCGTCAAGGTGGTGAACCTTGTCTAACCAATCAGAAAACGACAAGGCAGAGTAATCCTTACGCTGCAGTGTCCAGGCGAGGTCGTTGGTGACGCTGGACTCTAGCTTGTGGCGGAGAGCACCTTCATCGAGATGGCCCAGTGTCATGAATCACCCATTGGTCTTCTTCATTCCCTTTGTTCCCTATATGGACACTCCCTTGTTATGTCCCCTTGTTCCCTGTTAGGATATCCCTTGTTCCCTGTTAGGATATCCCTTGTTCCCCTTTGAGACATCCCTTGTTCCCCTTCCCCTTGTTCCCCTTTCAGGATATCCCTTGTTCTCCTTTGGGCTATCCTTCCAGTATATATAGGGCTACCTTTCTGACTGGCTTCCTCAGTTTGTCCACTTGACTCTCCAGTCCCATTGTACCCTAGACATTCTCAGCCTGTCTCTACTCTCTATGACATCCTCTGCTCTTTGATCCTTGATCCCTTGGGGTGACTTGGATGGCTTCACTGTTCCCCTGAACCCAGTCTTGACATTTGGACAAACTCTCATACATCCACCTCACCCACCCCTGTCCATTGGATTCTTACCCTCCCACCTAGTCCTTGAACCCACCGCCCACTGCCCAGCCATGACCCCATGATCACCAGATGAGTTGACACCATTGCTTGCAAAAACCCACAGAACCACAGACCACAGAACACAGAACACAGACCCACTTGCAAGGTGGTTGTCAGTCTCAGACTCAAGATTCCATGTAGATGTTGGATAGGTGTTGGTGTGCTCCAGGTGCAAGCACACCTTAAAGAGGGGGTAATGTCATGAATCACCCATTGGTCTTCTTCATTCCCTTTGTTCCCTATATGGACACTCCCTTGTTATGTCCCCTTGTTCCCTGTTAGGATATCCCTTGTTCCCTGTTAGGATATCCCTTGTTCCCCTTTGAGACATCCCTTGTTCCCCTTCCCCTTGTTCCCCTTTCAGGATATCCCTTGTTCTCCTTTGGGCTATCCTTCCAGTATATATAGGGCTACCTTTCTGACTGGCTTCCTCAGTTTGTCCACTTGACTCTCCAGTCCCATTGTACCCTAGACATTCTCAGCCTGTCTCTACTCTCTATGACATCCTCTGCTCTTTGATCCTTGATCCCTTGGGGTGACTTGGATGGCTTCACTGTTCCCCTGAACCCAGTCTTGACACCCAGCGTATCGGCGAGAAGGGCATTACGGGTCTGCATCTGAATAGTGAATGGCATGGGTATGGGTAACCCACAGTGGGTCATGGGTATGGGTATCATGGGTATGGGTATGGGTCAGCCTTATGCAACCCATGAAAAACCCATACCCATACCATGGGTCATGGGTTTTTCTATATTGAGAATGATTAGTTCAAAGTATATTATCAAGATGCAAACCATACTATATACTAAATCAAGCAACAATCAGACTAATGTATTAAGGGTGGCTAACATGGCAGATGCTCTAAAAGGTAATAAAATAGATAATAAAGAGTCTGAGATGAAAAAGAGATACAATATAATGGAACTTTCTTGACTTTTTTGACTGATCAGTGTTAATTGCTACAATGTTATTGATGTGTGTCTGCTCATATTGAGATATTTATGGTATAACAAGACTATAGTCTCTCAATACATGTTACAACCCTTGGGTAACCCATAAACCCACAGCTACCCATGAACCCATATCCTACCTATACCCAACCCACAAAAAACCCATACCCACAGCATGGGTGTGGGTTTTGATGGGTATGGGTATGGGTTAGCTCAAAAGTACCCAAGGGTTACCCATGCCATTCACTAGATCATCTGAAGTTGCCAAGCTTGGAATGGCATGCTGCCTTGGCGGGCGTTGAGGAGTTCGATCGAGATGCGGGAAGCCCAGTCACGCGGGAGCCATTTGGTACGGAGACGAGCCATGAAATCGTCGAAGGTGAGCACGAAGAGTTCACGTTGGTATAATTTGATCCATTGGCGAATATGGGTGTCTTGCAAACCGTAGGATATGAGGCGGACTTGATCGACTTCGGTGATGTTCTTGTGGGCGAAATATCCACACGCCCCTTCTTCCCAGGAGGCAAGGACCTCAGGGTGTATCTCACCAGCAGTGAGGATAGGCGGGCAGATGATCGCATCTTGCTGGAACAGTGCTTCGAAGCGGCCGTTGACAAGGGCAGTTGGAACAGCGTAGGGGCCAGGACCGGTACCCCAGGCATTGGTGGTAGGAAGGCTGGGCATGTTGCAATCAGAGTCGGAAGAGTACGTTCGGTTGCGGTTGAGTTGTGGTGACGAAGGGGAATGAAAAGATGGTGTGGACGGCGTTGACGGTGAGGACGGTTGTGGGACTGGCGTGGGGGGAGAGTTGACGGTCGGGTCAGCGGGCAGTATAGTGGCTGGCAGCAGAAGGACGAAGTCGGCGGAGTCGGGCGACGCCGCCACGGTGGTTGATTCTGTGGAAGGTTGAGGTGCGGTCTGGACTCGGGGTCGAAGTCGGCGGGTTGTGTTTACTGTCTGGAGGGGGGGTCTACCGGCGGGCGGTTTGGCGGAAGCGGCGGAACGGTGGGTAGACAGCTTTACAAGACGGGGTGGTCGATTTCAAAAAAAAGTGGAAGCCGACTGGAGGGTCGGCAACACTAGGCGTAGAACGAAGAGAGACGCAGACGGAAACAGAAAGGACCACAGCGTGATGATTGGGACTAGACTATGAAACGATGATACAGGCGTGTGGGAAGAACTGAGAGACGAACAAAGACACGGCGAAGCGTATAAGTAGAGACACGTTAACTAAGGCAAACAAGTGACAACACTGCATCTGAACATCGCGTAATCAGCAGAATTACAATAAGATGGTAGAAAATGTAGAGTTATCAGAGGTAGAAGCTAAACTGTTTATAATTAAATTAGATTAAATAGTGTTTTTTATATGCTTAAGGTGATATTTGCACAATTAATGCTCATAGGCATTTGCATGAGTTTTCTGTTGTCCTGAACCTTTGTGCTAGTCAACAGACAATTCTACCAGAAAGTCGTTGCCATATTTGATAATTAATTTCTGCCAGTATACAAAATATAGTTTGAAAGTGAGAATTCAAATTTGATAGTATTTAATGCATAAAGCAAGGTCTAGATACAAAGCCCAGAGGCAAGAGCAGTAGTAGAACCTATAATTCCATATGCATTAGTATTAATACATACTGTGAACTTATCTTGAGATAGAACTTCAATGTTTCGACTTGTTGAGTTGTGATGCTCTAGTATAGCCACACTTGAGATGACAAATCATGCCTATATTTGGACAACATTCTTTGTCCTGCTGCTCATACAATGTGGCAACACTCAACTCTATACAGTCTTTAGTAAACTTATAAGAGTTGATCATATATATCATATTTATGTTGCTAAGTAATGGTATATGTACATAAGAATCATAGAATAGTTAAAGTCAATGATATAATGCATGTTAATATTGTACTATTACAGTTGTAGGCTCATCAATTTTGGGTATAACAAGATTTTTAAATTCAAAAATCTGAATGAATATATTATCACCTTGAGTTTTTATAATAGAGCCAAAATATAGAAGGTGAGGAGATATTCACTACAACAATCCAGCTGACTTGAGAAAAAAAAGTGCAGCGAAAGGGAGATGATTGGTTGGAGATTCTGAATAAGGAGGCCTTGTATCATAAAAAATAAAATCTCTGGGGTCTCTTGATTGCCACAGCATATAATGTCTCTTATGATGAATAAGATCTATTTTCACTTAAAAAAATAAGTGTGCAAAAAAATTTAGTCAAATGTAATGACAGATCAAAGAATGATAATTTTCTTACTAACCTCTATTATTTTTTTCTAGGCTCAACTGAAAATTTTTGTAATTAATACATTCTATTTTTATGCTTATTTCTGAATTAAGGCATCAAATAGCTTTCTCATTTATCTGCTTTCTCATTTTTACTATGGCTGATATATTTGATCTCATATTTGTTATGTTTGAAATAACCAAATTATTTAATCTATCAATAAGATGGTCTACTTGCAACCATACATTAGACAGACTTTGAACAGATCTGACATTATTATAAATTACACATTTACTTTCTATGTGCACAATAGTTACAATTAAAATTCCTATGACTTGTTCAAATTTCTGATCTAACCTAAATGTACACAGCATACACCTATC
This sequence comes from Hericium erinaceus, assembly GCA_006506795.2. Lineage (NCBI taxonomy): Eukaryota > Fungi > Basidiomycota > Agaricomycetes > Russulales > Hericiaceae > Hericium > Hericium erinaceus. The sequence continues at coordinate 1,186,650 of CM021174.1, read as the reverse complement.
CGAGTAGCAATTGCCTAATTATACAAATCCTATCTGACGAACTTCGAAGTACAGTAAATGCTTAGGCCAATGTAATTCAGTCCTAAGACAAACGTAAGTCAGATCTGCTGTAAGTTTTATAAGCTTAGCTATTGAATTGAATCTAATAAATCGTACCTGTCTTCAAGAGACAAGGTCGCCAATCATAAATGCGTCAGGGGATCAACACAGATCACTCCATCGCGTTCACTCCACGGGTAACCCCATCGATGTAACCATTCTCGGACGCCAGCTGCTAAACGCTCACGCGATGCACCACGTTTGGTATCTTGAGTACCAGTATGTTTTTCTTCTCCGACAACTAAGTAAGCTGGAACGACCAGTCAATACCTAATCCTGTCAGATTCTCCAGTACAGAAAGGGACTCACCCAACCCGTAGAAGTGCTCGCGCTCCAACTGCAATGAAGATATGTGAGAATACATATCAAGGCCAGATAATAAGGACCTACAGCCAGTAAGAATTCTTCAAGCACTTCAGAAGCTTCGTTCGAATGCAATCCATGTAAGTCAAGAATGCTTTCGGTCCTCTCCTCCGGACTTAGTTTCCCATTTTCTCCGACAAGATCCATACGGGCAACACCAAGGACGACACCGAATCCTCCACCACAGCTCTGACCCTTGCTCGTCCGGTCACCAGGATCATCGGACCAGCTGGAGTCACGCAACTTGACAGCTTGTTCTGTGAGCCGCGCGCGTTCCTGCACAAGTTTGGCAGCAGCCTCTGCCATTTCTGTAGCCATTTTTGTGTTCAGGTCGTGACCCTCTCGGCTAAATCTCTTAGCGGCAGCCCCATCTCCACGTCGCCAAGCATCGGCCGCGCGTGACAAGCATGCATTACGCGCAGCACCAAGCTGAAGTGCGCGAGATCGGTATGCCATGTACAGGCTGTTGACGGATTCGCCAGTCGGCAACGTAGGGAGCAATGTAGCAGGACGTAACTTAAGCCGCGGAGATGGCTTCGGCGCCACGATTGCGGTACGATGGTGCAAAGAGTCAGCGGCGCTGCCCATGGCCTCTCTCCTAGCAGCGAGGGTAGCATGGTCTCTCGTTTGAAATGCTGTGGAAGGCGGAGGCTTCTTGACGGCCGTGGCGAATCTGGTCCTTCCTGGATCATGATACATTCGAGCTTGGTAGCCGCCGCCGCGGCCCTGATCGTCGATAGGATTGGAGTGGTCCAAAGTAGGAAAGTCATCAAGAGGAGGACTCGCGTCAAGGCTTGGTTGAGAGTTCATAAGGTCGGCGCGAGACATCGCGGCAGTCAAGCCTGGCACATCAACATCTTGAGGAAGATGGTGGAGAAATTCACAATTCTCCTGTTTTGCACATGTTCCCCGCAACCAGAAGCGACATAAAGCACGCTCAAGGTCATGACTGGTTTCAACAGATAGATAGCTCAGTGTGCCATTTAACAAGAAGCACATTCAAGCTTACCTAAAACGGCAATCTGCCCGTAAACACTCTCCAGCTAGGAAGTATCTGCACACTCTGTTCCCACCTGCGACCGGACGACCGCTGACGAATTTACTATTCCTGGCATGACCCACGTCGACTGGTTGGTATCCGGTTCTCCCCCCTCGCACGAGACCTGTAGCACTATGACCATCCCGAGATACCAAAGACACTCGACCGCCCAGATTCTGCTGCTTCGCGTGTTGAACAGGTGGTCCATGATATTGGGCCGAGCCCGTCCGATCGACAAGCCATGCCATAGCGCGCTCAAAATCATATCCATTTGCAGCCAAGGCTTCTTCCAGTTCCGAAGGAGCAAGCGTAGTCCCGAAGACGGATGACAGGACATCAAATGGCGTCATACCATCAGTAAGCAAGTCATTGGCATCCGTGTCTGCACAGTTTGCACCCGCGTTGCTGTCCTGAGACGTCTGAGATCCAAAAGATGCCGTTATACGCTCAGCACCAGCATCTGGTGAAAAGGAGGAAGAGGAACTCGAAGAAGCGAGCCATGAAGGTTCAAAACTGGCACTAGAAGGGGAATGAAACGAGCGCCGGATGCCCTTGGTTGAAAAAGGATCGAAAGGATCTTCGTCCTCCTCGCCAGGACTGATGGATGCACGTAAGGACGAACTGGGCGTGTTGGAACGTGACAGAAGAGATTGGTCTGGGATGAGCGGAGCGGCAATGGCTAGGTTAGAGGTCGCTCTGGAGGAGCTATGGGCCCAGAGGTCAGGAGAGGGTGTCAGAGCTCTGAGCCCCGCCAGTGTACCAGGATTGGAGGAGGCAGCAGAGAGTGGACGAGGATAGGGCTTGAATTCATGAGCTTTTGCATTCAAAAGACGAGGCGAGGAAAGGGGTGATGATGGAAGACTGGTAGCATACTGCGAATGTGAGTGCGGCACGCTATAAGCTGTAGGGGAAGAAGCAGTGGACTCCCCGCCGGGACCGGACATATAAGATGAGGATGTTTGAATCTGGCCGACGCCCAATGGAGAAGTGGCTGGAGTGTGTGGTCTGCGAAAAACATAGGCCAGAGGAGAGCTGGGGGCCGAGTTGGGTGTGTCTGGACGATTCGGAATCAAACGAACAGAGTGCGAGGAAGCTCGCGAAGAGGGGCGAGAAATAGGGCGACGCGTTGGTGTCAGGAAAAGAAACGGAACACCTGCACTGTCATCCCGATGCTTATGCATGAGATCAAGTACATGCTGCTCCAGCTACGAAGAGTTTATTAACTACACTAAGACTATCAGATAAAGTAGACGTACAGTCTCGGCATCAATGTCACCGTACTTGTCCTTGAGGAGCGATTTCAGCTCATCCTCGCGTTCTTGATCGAGGAGACTGACGACCCTAGCAACAAAACTAGGACTGGTACGATTAAAGTCGTCACCTTCGAAATCGCTGTCGTAACTGTCAGGCTTATACTGTCGGGCAATGGCAGAGAGCTGAGCACGGGTATGGGGAAAGCGTGCAGGTGCCAAGGAGGGCTCATGACCTGAGAGAGAGCCGGAGTCGGATATGCTACCGGATTCTGAGCGGGGTGGGGGAATGGCTAGCATAGACGACAGCATGGCTGGTGGTGAAATGAATGAGAGAAATGCTCTCGCGGAGGAGAGGGGATCTGTGCATGTACAGCGATCAAGGTGAGGATGGCTTGCCAACGTTCGTGTCGTCGCCGCGGGACGTTGGTTCGTGATGTAAGCATCGGCTACGCGTCAACAACACTAAACACTAACTCTTGCAGCCGAGCGCCCTTCTACTCCTCGTCCTGACCATGCCACTTTGCGGCAGCTCTTCCGGGAAACCAGCCTTTGGTCGTTCCAGACCTGTAAGTCTCCACATGTTCCCCATTACCATTCTTACGAGTATCATCTTCAGCTGCAAAGAAAGGTGGTTGTCTGCGGAGACGGTGCATGCGGTCTGTGTCCTCTCGCTTCTGCCTTCGTTCGTATCTCATTCGTGCCATTTTCAGGCAAAACCTCCCTTTTGAACGTCTTCACACGAGGGTTCTTCACCCAAGTATAGTGCGTTGACACTTTACCCGTCCGAACGTGCTTGTTCACCTGGTGCCCTTTCAGTGAACCGACGGTCTTCGAGAACTATGTGCATGATCTCTACGTCGATGACCAGCCCATCGAGCTGAGTCTATGGGACACTGCTGGTATGATTTTCCTCCTTATACTTATAAATCAGTCTGACTGGCTCGGACATGCAGGGCAAGAGGAGTTTGACCGGCTTCGATCATTGAGTTACGCAGAGACACATGTTGTAATGATTTGCTTCTCTGTATGTCTAATAATCCTCTCCTCTTCTCACCAATCTATACTTACAACGAACATCGAGGTGGATAATCCCACATCTTTGGAAAATGTTGAATCAAAGGTCGACTGCTCATTCGTAAACAATGTTCTGGTTTCTAACATCTTTTGTAGTGGCTGGACGAGATCCTTGAGTATTGCCCAGGCGTCAAGGTAGTTCTTTTTCACACCCAGATAGGACAGGTCTCGGGCTGACTTGTATCTGCTATATCAGCTGGTCTTGGTTGGTAAGCACTTCTTCTCACAATGCGTTAGCTCCCTCTCAACCGTTAGTAGCTTTGAAATGTGACCTGCGAGACGATCGATCCGTGAAGGATAGACTGGCGCGATATGGCATGCAGCCCGTACAATATGAGGAAGGATTGTCTGTGGCACGTCGCATACGTGCTTCTCGCTATCTTGGTGTGAAACAGCTTCTTTTTCTTCTCATCCCTTTTCAAGTCTAATCATGAGCAAAAGAATGCAGTTCGAAGCATAATCGAGGTGTGACCGAGGTGTTCTATGAAGCAGCCCGTGTATCCCTGACGACACGCCCCAAAGGCGCAGGGACATACAGCGGCAGCAGCGGATGTGTTGTCATATGATCCCAAGGTTCATCTCTACGTAGTGGATTGTTTTCCAGTTCATTTGTCACATGCACCTTTTCTTTGGGCTTCTCATTGTTGATTTATCCATACCCTTACTTACCATCCATATTTGACCTCACTCGGACCAAGAGATTGTACTGATCATTTGTATGCATACCATACCCCGATAACCTACCATAAACACTGCTATTCGTCTCTCATAGATTCGTTCAAGAACACTGCAGCAGCGCAAAGTCGTTGCACTGAACAGTTTCATTCGTCTCTCATAATGCTTGGACCTTTGGACCTAAGTTATCCATTCATTGATCGTCGCCGATCTGTATGTGTACTGCAGCTGACCCTTCAGACTGATGGTGCCAGCCCATCTGGATAATAAGAGGCAACTACGTCGATTTCAGACACCATGCATGTCTTCATCTACTTTTATCTGTCCGGTCCCTGAAGTCCTGATCGTGCACTCACGCTAGTCTCCCAGAGGCAGAGTAGATACTTGACTCAACCATCGTGCCTCAGGATCGTCGTATCTGACACTCACGCACTATTGGAGGGAATTCATAATCTATCACAACACTGATACAGACTCCACTCAACTGACATTACGAAAGACATGGAATTATGTGGCTCGATGTATACATGTTTGTAAAGAGGTTAGAACAAAACGAAATCAAAACGCAGTAAACCCGGTCATCTGCTGTGGAAGACAAAGATCGGTTACGATAGTTAGTACTTGATGATGGCTGATACTTACAGGTGGGAAGGCCATGCCAGTGCCATTCATCATAGGCGGAGGAGCTTGTCCTGGAAAACTGAGATGAAGGTCGGAAGTCAGTGAGTATTGGACATGCAAACGCCGAAAGATATTCACCCATTCCCCTGTGTCAAGAGAAGTCGGTCACCGAAACCGCCAGGGTTGATGATGGGAGCTTCGGCCTCAGCCTGCTCCTTTTGACTCTCTTTTTTGGACCGCTCTTTGACTTCCTTCTCGAGGGCATTTATCTTCATATCCGAAGCGTCAGTCACCATTCGGCCAGCACGGACAAATAATCGATTACCTTTTCTACAAGTGTTCGTTGGTTCTGAATCTTAAATGGCATGTAGAAGTCGTTGAGGCCATGTTGCCATGACAGTTCCTCCACGATGTCGGAACGCAAGAGGTCGAAACAGATGTACAGTAATGCAGCGAAGCATTCCTTGTTCCCGATATCCACGAAATAGGACAGAAGTTCTTCGGCCACTTCTGTAGTGCTGGAAGTAGCAGCTGTGACCATCGCATCCTTATATAGCTTATCCTGCTTTGACAAAGAGATCGACTCTTCCCATCGGGAAGATTTCTGCAAACAACTTGAGATCGTGCGCTGATGAAAACTCCGGAGCGTACTAACCTTATAAAGATGAGCAGCTAGGCGTCGGAATTCCAACAGCTCGGAGCGTTCCAATCTCCTTGCCAGCGCTATGCTGTCGAAATTATCGAAGCTATCAATGGAATCCCGGAGTGTCTTATAGTCCTCTTCCTCAATCAGCAAGTCATTGTAGGCATCATTGACAGCCTCGATGTTGAGCTGGTGTCTCTCCATGAGCAAGGGAAATGATGTCCCTAAAATATTTAAACTTACATGCTGCACGGCAATTAGATACGACCGGATGAGCGGGAGATGATCGATTTGGCGGAATGTGCGGACGACGCGGGCATGGTCGATTCGAGGAATCAAGACAGACAGTAAATCCGTCAGCAACGTTGGCTGCTCCTGCAGATAGAATGATAGCGCTTTGTAGTATCTACCGACATTTCCACGTCAAAATTGCATGCAGCACAGGAGGCATAAACACTCACATCTCCACGTTGGCGACCCGTACAACAACGTCCTTGAACTGGTTGTGGTCCCATGCATCAGAAGAACGTTCTATCATCGCCAGAGCCGCATTGTCCTGAATTTCGGTTGTATATGAGACATTAAATGCACCATACAAAAGAAACTCACGAATTCGTCGTACTTGATATAAAGAAGGACGAGCTCTGGCCAAAGATGTGCCTTCTCTGTAGCTTTGATAACCTTCGGAATGTTGATGCGAGAGACGAAAAGCTTCAGATGCTCCATCACTGCGGACGAAAATCAGTATTTAGAAGCATGCGAAGGCTAATACACTGACATTTCTCAGGCTTGTACTTGCTGTAAAGGGTCGCCAGCTCCGTGAAAATTCCCATCTACAGGACACGTCAGGTTAGAAATAGTTGCATGTAGGAGATCACACACATGAGCTCTTTCAAGACTGAGGCCAGCCTCGAGGAGTGACAATATCTCCTCGAAGTAACCGTGACGCTCATAACTTTGAATGAGGGCAGGTAGTTCCTCCTATTATTTCTGTTAGACAAGAAGAGTGTTTTATCCGGAAATATTCTAACCGCATGGACAATGATATTGAGACCGCAGATTTGAGCCTGTATTTGGGGGAGGGGGGGGATCGTAAGAACAGCAAGAGTTGCAAATCAGGTAAGGACCCACCAGACGGAACTCCGCCCTCTCTACGCAAGCAGCATGCACCTGCTTCCAGACCCTGTCGGGACAATGAGTGCGAATTCAGAAGAAAATGATACGAAGACCGACTGAGTATTGCCTGCTTTCCTCGCACTCTCAACTGCAGCTTGATTTTCCCCGAGATAGATCAAAGTAGTAGCCAGACGAGCCCAGTTTGAGATGCTCTGGAACAGCAACTTTGCGGCTTGGTAAAGCTCATCGTTGAAACACTTTTCGCCAACTTCCAGGATATCTGCAACGTTTGTCATAGCTAGGAAATCCTCCATATCGTGAAGACGGTCGGTCTTTGCATACGCATAGGCCAACTCTGTGTCGATTTTCGGTTCACGAAGACTCTTGCGAGCCATCTGCAGATAACGAACAAGGTCGTCGTGCTTGCCCGCGTGATTGGCGATCTCAATGACCTCTGCGAAATTCGAAGGATCTGCCGCTTTGATGTACGAGTCTGATTATGACGGGGATGAGTCTCGAGCTCGAAAGGATAATCAAGCAACAAACCGATCGAATCTTTCACACGCAGACCGTCCAGCTGGGCCTTGGCAAGGCGACTCCAAACTTCCGGCCGATTGACCTTGTTCGCATAGTCGAGACCACGGTCGATAGAGACGATGTATTCAACGAGGACGTTGATGGCATTTGCATGCTGCTCGTACTTCTTGTAGATGGTGAGAGCTTCCTCATACAGTCCATGGTCGGTAGCAATCTTCGCGATCTCGGCGACGTCATAATTCTGTAGCTTCGTGATATAACCGACAACCTTGCCCTTATCAGCACGAATAGCAGTCAAGAGGAGCAGATTTTGCAGGTTCTTGTTGTCGCTAAATGGAGATGGCTCAATGATGATCTTCTCCAATAGCTCGATGAGCTCGATCGGGAGATCAGCAGACAAGAACGCCTTCACGGTGACGGAAACATCATCCGGATCAGTGCTTTCCGGAATGGCTGTGGACACAATCTGACAAAAAGCGAAGTTTAGAGTCTGTATCCGTAATCAAGCCGGGAAAATTACCTGGTCGATGAGTTGCCGGCGATGAACATTATCAGGCACCAAGACCTGTGACCATAGGTCTGGTTGACGACGCTTCACCAAGTACCGAGCCTGCTGCTTGAACATCGAGTTGTCATTCGTAATAGCAATGAGTTCGTCGTCGCAGAATCCCTTCGCATATGCGATGTAGGCAAGATAAGGATCACGAGCCTCACAGAACTTGCCTACAACCAGGGGTTCATAGAGCTTCATGATATTCCGTTAGTAAGAAGAATATATTCATTGCAGGAGGCCTTACATTGTTCTCCTTCAAGAACTGCTCGGGGTTGTTATTGCTGTCGATGAAAATCTTTGCCATAGCATTATACACAGCCGGGTCTTGAGATCCAGCCTGCACGCGAGCTTCTAACCATGGCAAGATGAGCTTCAGTCGATTCCTCTGCTCGACCTCGTGCACAAGCTCATCAATTGGGAAGTTCCCCGTCACCGAAGCCAGGAGACCTTTGATCGTGGTCTCGTCGCAGTCGACATCCAACAGGCCACCAATGACTTGAGGCGTTCGGACGGAATTGACGCGCTGTACATATACTTCGATAAACTTGGTCAGGCCATTCTGATACAGATAGAGAACAAGGTCGTGAACGAAGTCGAAGCGGTCGCAGACAATGATCAGAGGCAGTTGGTCGGCAAGCTTGGCCTCCTTGAGGAAGTTTTTGACCTTCTCCGGATTATAGAAGTTACTTTCACGACAAATACGCTCAACCTCGCGGATCTGCCCAGTACGAGTAGCGGCTTGAATGTACTTGAAATGGACTTCTGGGTCCTCGCTCAGATTAACAACCGATCCGAGATAGTAGTAAAGACCTAGAACTATTATCAGAATATGAGCATTGTGAGCTACACGTAAACTTACCTTCAAAGCTCTTGAAGGACTCGAACATGTCGATGAGATTCACCGCTCCGAGAATATCCGAGTACTTTGTCGCAATCTGCACAACAACTTGCAGATTCTGGCGCATATTCACGCGAAGCATCTCTTGCATGCACGCCATGGATTGCTCGGTTGTGAGACGACTGAAGTAGTTGACAAGCCACTGCGAACAATGATTTGAGTTTAAGAACTAGAACGACGATATGACGAGTACTCACGTCAGGGGCGAGAACATTGGTGTGCACGATCGCACGTTTGATATCTGCCAAGTCCTCATAATGTTCCAGTGCCTGCACAAGCCATCAGAGAAGAAACTAAAAAAAAAAAAGGCTAAACACGAACTCGTTGCAATAACCCTGCCTTTTCGCAGAGGTTTGCGATCCGCGGCCGATCGTAGTGTGAGAACATCTCGTTTCCGAGGATAGCATCGGCGACTTGAGGAGCATGTATCAAGTTCATCTCCAGCAAACGCGTCTGTAGATGACCCTGCTCTGGCTTGTTATCTTTCAAAGCGTCGAGAAGGAATGACGTCGCAGGTTGGATCATATTCTGGGACATAAAGATATCGACGACCTGAAACAAGGTTTAAATAACAGCCATTTTTGAGGTAACACAATGCACATACCCGTTCAATGTCAATAAGCGCACCGGACTCGTCGTTTGCCAGTTGTGATGCGAACTCCGCACCCTTATCAGGGTTTGTGCGCATAACATGTTGCAGGAGGCCAACATAGTCTGGCTGGTAGCCGACTTTCTTTGCATAGAGGACAATCTTGTCTGTCTGACCAGTCTCGGCGAAGCAAGCGATGACTTTGTTGGGCACATTGGCTCTCAGATAAACGCTCAAGGCCAACGTCATGTCGTGCAGGCGAACGATGTCCCCGAGCTCCTCGCTACATGTAAGCTGCCGTGAGCGTACAAATCAGCATATATCTCCCGACAATAAAATACCGCACGAACCTTGTTCTCCTTCAGCCATTTTTCTAGCAACTGCTTCCTTCCCTGCTGCAGGACGGGCCTCGCCAGTTCCACGGATTCTAAGTGGTTCAATTCACCCTTCTCCAGCAGAATACCGAAGTACTGCAAGATAGGTGACAATCCTCCGGGAGGCGTGGGCGCCGTCTTGAACGACTCGATAATCTGCGCAGTACGAAGAATGCCCTAGATAGAGCACACAGTTCAATATTTGGTCATTGGTCTGGAAGACACAACGCAGCACTTACCCTGGGCGAGTTTGCGGCCACCTTCGCCGCCTCGCCAAACTGCCCGCTCTGGAAGAGTTGCTGGTATTGTTGGACATATAGATCATCGGCACCAGGCAGATTCGCTCGGCTCGCCAATTTGAACGCCAATTCCGTGTTGTTTAAGGTCTGGAGGATGTACGGAATAATTGTGGCTTCGTCGATGCTCACACTCAATACTTGACCTTTCCTGTTGACACAAAGAATTCCGTTGGTCGCCTCATGCTCTGATGTGACGAAGATCGTTTCACCGGAGATTCGGTTCATGTAAATGCAGGCGCCCGATTCAAGGTCATACAGATGGATGAACCCGTACTTCGTGGCCAGATAAACAACGCCGTGTTTTTTCGAGACTTGCAAGGCGACAGGGAAATCGTTGGTAGCCTCTGGGGGGAAGTATACGTCGACAGCTTTCTTGGTGAAGGGCGGATCAGGTGCCTGGTGATCTATCTCCACGACATGGAGCTGCAGTAGACCTCAGTATATAAAATGACATACGAAATGTGAGAGCAACGTACTTTGGCCCCGTTGCCAGTCCGTACCGAGAAAGCGAACAACTTCGTCGTATGTTGATGACCGTCCAACTTCACTTCCGCAAACGCCGCTGCGTGTCCCTCGATAGGTTGACTCACACCCCGCTCTTTGCTATACAATTGCATAGATCCTTTGACCTTGAAGGCAGAGGGGTTGGTTGCGTTCCCTGAGATGCCAACCAATACCATCCACTTCTCATCGGGAGAGATGCGGTAGTTGATGATCTGAGAACCAGCTAGGGTTGCATGGCGGTCGAAAACCTTCTGTGGCGGTGAGGTCTGGTCGGAGATGCTCCAATGGTAGACGGCAGTATCAGTGACAAGGCCTAGGACGGTGTGCGATATCCACTTCCAAAAGACGATGTCCTCGTTGTTTACATGGGACTTGACCTTCTGCTTGGTCTCGATATTGAATACCTGCAGTGTTCGCCCAGCTGCAGGCAATAGGTCGGTAACGAACTACGGGACAGAAATGAACACGACGAACCTTTCAGTGCCAAGATCTTCTGCTGTGGATGCATAATGGCAGAATCGGCGGAAATAGGTCTACGCATGACATTGTTGGCATCTGCAAGGTCGATGATGACGACTTGGTTCTGTTCATTAACTTTCTCTCGAATACATATGAAATGGTCAGACTCGAGTGTTAATGTCTACAAAGGGTCGTTGCACGGTCATTGGTTGAGGACAGCATGACAGTCGCGAGACACGCACCTGGAAAGAAATGGATGCGGGTTGGATACCGAGACTAGACAACTGCAAGTGTTCCGAAAACGCGATGGGTTTCGAGGCGTCCATAGTTGCTTCCGGAGGAGATGTCAGAAGTAGTCGTCGATGGGAGGCCTGGACGTGAAAGAGGCGAATAAGGAATGGGTGCTGGTGGTGGCCGTACTACAGGGACTGGTAACCACATCAATTTGGGCTTGTTTACTTCTCACCCTCCAGCGACACTGGACATGGCGTCCAATCATTCACAAAATCACAACGCTCGACATTCGAGCTTTTAGGTCACTGCAGATTCTTGGATTATAAGAACAAGTCGTTGTACTCTAGTTCCTTACGTCTATGTATCTGCCCAGTCGAAGTATGGTTTAACTCGACTACTTATCACTCAGGATCCTCTTCCAAAGCCAAAGCTCGCTCCAACTCGTCCACCTCTGCCATTGTATCTGGCGGTGGTAAAATCCCGTAAATGAAGCGTTGCACGACTATTGCTACAGACGATGAGAGTCAGTCATGATCACTCCAGAAAACCGTGCAATCAGGCGCACCGAGGTCGATAGACAGTTGAAATATTGCGCAGACTCTGAACTGTAATGGAGACTGTTGCAAGAAGAAGTATATAGTCCTGAAAGATTTTCAGATAAAGTACAGTTTAGAGAGATAGCAGATCTCACTTGAAACTGTCGCCTCCAACCCAACCAACAAGAGTCGACATCCGAAACCCGTATAGCGTCTTGCGGTTGTAATTGCTGTTGGCAATTCTTTCAACAACTGAACACACTAATCACGACTATCATAGATACCTCAGAAGTTGTGGTATCGGCAATGTACTCTCCAATCCCAAGGCTATGAATCCGAGTACCGAGACAAAAGTCTCCATCCGACCAAAAATGAGCACGAGGATGAAGAGAAGCAGGCTAGGATGCATCAGTTGCAATCATAATCTGTCATATGGTCCTTGACAGCGCACATATAGCCAGCCAGAAACTCAATATACTGGGAATACGTCCGCCATTGCCAGAACGAGAGCGGGCGAGTGGAAGTGCCTAGGTGTTCAGGGCTGTGTTTCGGTTGAAATCGTATGCAGATATAAAGAAGCGCCAGCTAGTTCACACTCGGTTCAGTATCAAGCAAATGCTAGGAACGTTACTGACTTGGGCAATGATCATGAGCAAGGATTGCATTAACAGGGCGAATTCAAACTGTTTGCCGAGCCAGAAGAAGCATCGGGTTATATTCGCGAACAGCCTTGTTCCAGACATTAGAAACAGACTGAATATGCCGTCATAGAGTTGAGCACCCACAACACTGCGCATATATCACGAGAAAACCCTTCCGAGTCTCTACAAAGGAAGGAAGGGATGTAGGTCAGGCAATGCATAACACAAGCAGCGGCAAGTTTACAGACCGCTTGCGAATGATGGAGTATGCTTGATCAGCATAGACTAAGGGAGGCCCGACAGCCATCCCTATAGAGGCCAACGTAGACAACCATGAAGGCATTTAATGTAGTTTTCAAGTCGCCCGGCGCAACAAGGCTCGACAGCACCAGTGGATTGATGTCAATGAGTGTACTAGATGTACCGTTTGAGCATCCACGGACGAGGTTATGTGAGAGCCACGAGGAGCTTGACCCAGTCCCCAGCGAACAGCGACGACGTTGCGTACAGACGAAAGAGCGCGCGCCTGCTGCGTTGTATCACTGCGGAAGTCGGCGCGTCGAGCGGCCCGTCCCGTGTTCTTCTGTGCAGCCCCGCGCGCCGCTCCGGCGCACCGCCGGCTTTACCAGACGGCCAGCGACGGCCAGCCCAGAGCTAGCGTTCTTGGTGACAATAATGTATACTACGCCGCTCTCCAATAAAGAAATATTTGACAGTCCGTCTCTCTGATGAAGCGATCAAGTCTGTCAGCTCATGAACAAGGAAGTCCATATAATTGTATGATGACTACAATTCAATGGCAGTAAACGACGCTAAATCTGTTTCACTAGCTATCTATGTAAGTACGTCCTGTCGTTCACATGTTTTTTTTTAGACATGTGGAGTTCCCTGGCAATCCTGTCCATGCCGTGATGGTCTGCGGTTCTGTCTCGTGATTCTGCAGCTGTTGCACCATATTATCCATATATGAAGATATGAAGCTGCGCTCCAGAGTCTTGAGCTTCACCGAAATCCCCCACCAGGTCTCTTCAGCCAGCTCATCCCTGTCGCAATCTAGCCACTCGTCATGGTTGAAGTTTCCCCTGCACATAGTGGACTGCGGAAAGATTTCCGCGTCGCTATCGTAGGAGGCGGAATCTGTGGCCTTGTCTGTGCTATTGGCCTCGTTCGAGCTGGTCTTCAGGTTGAGATATTTGAAGCAGCGGTACGGCTACCTCCTCATATATCTTCCCATTCACTTTGCATCCGTGCTTACATGCAATAATCACAGTCGAAGTATGGAGAAGTTGGAGCAGGCGTTGGCATTGGTATTGAACTTGAAGCATGCCAACCTAGTCGTGTAAAGCTCAATTATCCTCTATGAACAGGCCCTAATGCTGTTCGTGTTTTGCGATATCTTGGTTTATTGGAAGACGTAGCCGCGTTTTCATCTGAAGACCCGCCCGCTGTCCGCTCTTTCAAATTTCAACTTGGCACTAATGGTCATGCTACCGTATACAACGTAGACTTTTCTCGCCTCTGAGGTGTGCGTACTCATGCTGTTTGGCCACATCTAGCATCCTGCACGTAAAGACGACCTTGGGCTAGGAATACATCGGTACGTTTCAGCACACGCAGGAGAGGCACGCGGATGATTGATCACGATGCTTCTCAGGGCCTCTTTCCTTGATGCACTAGTCAAATTTATTGACCCTCGAGTCACTCCTACACACTTCAACAAACGTTGCACGGATATCTCTGTCTCGGCTTCCGAGCGGTCACCTATTGTCCTGCATTTCTCGGATGGCACAACGCACGAGACGGACCTTGTTATAGGTGCTGATGGTATTAAGAGTTCCGTCCGCAATTTCGTCGTCTACGGATCATCCACTCCTTATGTGCCGACATTCACAAACACCGTTGCTTACCGTGGCCTTGTCAGCATCGAGGAACTCGTGAGAGCCGGCGTCAAGACACAACTCACACCCACGCCAATTTGCTGGATGGGAGATTCGAGGGTATGTATGCTTCCTCGTGGTTCGATCTGACTGTCTATATCCTTCGGGGTTTTTCTAGCACATCATTACCTTCCCGATTCGAAAGCAGCAAATTGTAAGAACTCTTGTGCTTTTAGCTCTGCGGTATATTCACTTAGATCGCTCAACTCCCAGCTAAACGTCGTAGCTTTCGTAACGGACTTCAGCTGGCCGATGGGACACATATCTTTTCCTCTAGAGGAGCCTTGGGTTGTTCCAGCGTCCAAGGATGAACTGTTGAGCCAATTCAGCGACTGGGGCGACGATGCGCGAATGGTTCTCCAATTTATAGAGAACCCAACGAAATGGTCCTTACACGGATTGTACCCCCCTCTCCCTTCGTTCGTGAAAGGCAGGGTCGCATTGATCGGAGACGCGGTCAGTCCGCGGACCGAACTGAACTGATTATTTGGAAGCAACTAATATTCCAAACAGGCACATGCCATGCTACCTCATCTTGGCGCAGGCGCAGGCCAAGGTATTGAAGATTCATACGTGATTACACGCCTGTTGGCCCATCCGCAGGCGAATGCATCTAATCTAGAGGTACGTGTCCCCGCAGGACCTAATCTTCCCCCACTCTTATACCTGTGAAGGCCGTACTTGGAGCATACGATCGCATCCGGGCGCCCCGAGCGAACTCCGTGCTGCAACAAAGCAAACATTTTGGGGATGTATATGAGGGACACGGACCATCAGGACCCAGTCTTAGAGAGCGACAGGCCGATTTACAGGATTTGTGGGAAGATATCTGGCATTATGATATAGAGGCTGATATTGAAGCATCAGTAAAATGGTTGCAAGAACAGAAAATGTTTGCTTAAATGGCTCGGCCATTACCGCAAAGCCATAGTATCATTATCCATGCATAGTCTTTAGTCTAGCTGTGTATATGTTTCTCAATTCCGAGGAGGGATGTTTAGCGGAACCCGGCGACTCGAAAGATACTCTTAAGATCCAGAATGTCCAATTTACAATGCGAAAGCAAGTGACCCAAGCACGAGTAGATGTCGGAAAATCGGAATACCGTCGGCAGCGGTTAACAGGCAGGAACTGTGAGTGGAATGCGAACGGTGGTCTGCGGAAGGTTGAGCGAACGAACATGTCGTTACGATAAGACAATACTTACAGCTAGGCCCTAAAGTGCACATCAATAAATAAGACATTAGTAGACAGGATGATTACGTACCGAAAGACTCGTTTCTTTGTACTTTACACTCATGTCTGCTGCCGTGAGCCGCATTGCTTCGATAGCTTCGTCCAAGGTGACACTGTATACACCATCCGCAGCCATGGATAGCTGAGCTGCGGTGACAGCTTTCACAGCTGTAGATGGGTGCCAGCCAGTTTTAGTACCCTAGCCTGCGCAGCATAAGTGCATTCACTGACCACCGAGACTGTTGCGTTCCTGGAATAAGCATGATGTCAATATCATTTAACGATTACTATATGTCGTCACACTTACGATGCAAGGCACTTGCACCAATCCATCTATAGGATCGCAAGTCAAGCCAAGATTGTGTTCTTTGGGGGAAAAATCATGGAAGTTAGTGAGGGAGACGAAAATCCTGGAATGCCATGCCTATTCCAATTTCTGCAGCCTGGAGAACGGTTTCTGGTGATGCTATAGAGTAACGGTGAGTCACATGTAGTAAAGGTATATCATAGACAAACCTCCCATGCAAGCTGCAAATCCGGCGCTAGCCATTGAACAAGCAACTGTGACAACCTGTCAGCACTTATCTCGATTGCGTAAAATATCATTACCGCCAACTTCAGCCTGACACCCGCCTTCCGCAGCCGAGATGGTGCTACCACGTTTGAACAGCATCCCAATGGCCTGCGATAATCTGTGTTATCGAAAATTTGAACTAATAACACATCATACTTACTGAGGCCGTTAAAAGGAAAGTCTTCACAGACTTTTCTGGATCGTCGCTCACGAACTAAAAATCGGACTGCTCAAGTGCGGAAATTGGAAGAAATCTCAGGCACTCGCCTCAACGATATACTTCAATACAGCGGGAATGACGCCAGCAGCGCCATTGGTGGGTGAAGTGACGATACGACCTCCGCTCGCATTGACCTCATTCACGGCGATTGCATAGCAGGAGAGAAAATCAACTGCGGGGATCATGGTTTTACGCTGTAAATGAAGTAAGAATTTAGCAGAGTAGACAACGAGGGAATAAAAGGATGCATACGGGTGGCTCTGGTAGTACCGGGTGGTCTAACGATCCTACCACCCTCGTTGCACGCGCAAGTCTCCGTCCGTTCAAAGACGTCTGTCCTTGGATGGATGTTTGCCCACTACTGGTATTCTTCTCGGATTCAGGGGCCTCAATTGACCCATAGGACTTAGAGCCATCACCAACTGCCGACAGATGAGGTCCAGCAACGCCCGGGTAAAAACTAACGCAGGCATCTGTTAATTGAACAATATGGACTGAACGACACCAACAGACCCTCGCATAAGACGCCGATAGAGCATCGGGGCGCGACGGCGCAGACCCAGTCGACCGGGTAACGTTGTCTCTGTGGTTGCAACACCAGTACGAATGCAGTCGTCCATGACACGCCAGATACGCATCAACTAGGCAGAAAATATGAACGTCAGCAGTGTATTTAAGCTGGACCTGTCCACTATTTACCTTGGTATGTATCTGATCATCTGTCAAACCGAAAAAACGCTCGTTGTCATAGACGATCTGGGAAATCGTCATCTGTACCATGTAAAGGAACGTTAGGCCAACCTCAGCTACTGAGATGAGACTGACACACGTTATGCTTGCGAGTCAAATTCAGGAGACTGTCTCCCGACGTGAACGGATAAGGTGGATGCTCGTCGTCCTGCGAATTCGACTCTCGTTCTTCATTGGGTTCGGCCAGGCTGTGAGACTGGTGCAATCTGGCACCATGGACGCTCTTCTTGTCGACGCCCTTGTAGAATAGGTTCTCGTCGACTGTGTTTTGGTCATGATACGCACGAAAGACAGATGGGCGTGTGGTAAGATCTACCTTTGGTCTTGTCATTTACCACAAATCCGCCCCCAACGCTGTAAGTTCAAGCATTGAGAGATGTTTATTCCCAGCAAGAGATATGCATAGTTACTCACCTGAAGTACTCGTTGGTTGCGAGCAAATTCCCGTCCTCATCGAAACAAGAGAATCGTATACCATTTGGGTGGGTTTTCAAGACCTGATCCCAACGCCATAACATGTCGCGGTCCATGTCATACGTGATTTTATGCTTTGCACCTAAGAAAAGTGTCTTGTCTTTGACGATAGTAGCGTACCGAGACGGGATAGTTCCAGTGTCTATGGTCTCCGGATCGGAACCTAATCGATCGACAACAGATGCAAAATTTGCAACCTATATCTGTAAATGAACGTACCTTCCAACCCGAGTAGGATTGCTTGGGGTGTGTGATGGCTGTACGGACGGAAGTTAATTTAGGATTGGTACAGACAGTAAAAGCATGAGTACGCACCCCTTACCTATAATCAGGTATGATTATCAGCTGGAGACACGGGCAGGAACACCTTCACATACCGGTAGCGGCCAGAGATCCATATCTACAATAACACATCATTCATTCTCAAGGTTCTTCGCTGACGTGACACTGAGAGGATGGCTTACAGTGTAATTTTGAGGGTTTTGACCTATCTCGATGTTAGATACAGGATTTCAAACCATTATATTCAACATCACCTTTTCAAGAAGTTGCAGCTCTTCAAGGTCATTAATGAAGATCTTTCCTGCACGCATAGGCCCGACTGTGTGTGAACTACTTGGACCCACTACAATAACCGGTTTGAAGCATTAGCATAAGGCTATGACTGAAGACGATAAGGCTCGCACCGCCTATACTGAAGAGATCAAACGTCGAAATGACTGCATGTTCTGGCTTGTCGACGGGACCCTCTGAACTGCTCCGATCCCGATCCTCATTTTCAAATGATTTCAGGGCAGTCATCTCGCTCCTCCTGCAATGCGTGGCTGAGAGTCCACGGGCATGAATCACTGATCGGGAAAATAGCGGAAGACGTGACCAGCGTCCAGGACTGGAAATGCCACGAATGCAAGAAGGCAGCATGGCAATAGATGGCAATCCACCTGTGTGCAAAGCCCAGGCCTTTTGAGTCCCGAGAAGCAATCCACTGGAAGACTTCTACGAGATTCTCAATAGATGCTTGACTGAGTGAAAGAGGTTTCTCAGAACGGAGGAATGCTCACCTGTTCGTGCCACTTCGTGGTAAGTTACGATATGCTACTATATGATATGGCACTGTGATGTTGAACTGATAGGATAGACGCAAAATTCGAGTAGAAACAAGATAAGAAGTCGCAGGGACAGCGTCGTACGTATAAATCTCTAACGCAGCCATTGGAATATGCAAGCCCAGCACAGGCTGAAGTTACACAGCTACTAAGCGCTAAGTACTTAGTACCGAGCTACAGTGCTTTGCATATGAAACTGCAGTCGACGCGCTGAGATCTTTGTTTGTTCGGACCAAAGCGTGACATTTTGGCGCTCTGAATCTCATTTGCGAGTTCGCAGCACACGCCTTCGTATATGCCTTGCAGCACTCAGATTTCCCTTTGAATAAATAGACAAATATTCTACAGACAAGGTTCATGTACAATGTGCAAATTCGGATGGCTGCGGTCCAACCGGCACCTACATATGCCTTCTCCTGTGACACTTGCCCGGGTACCATCCACCGAGATGCAAACCTTTTATCTCTCCCCAAAAGGTTGCAGATTGTGAACGGGATGCAGAACGCGATATTGAAGGACTCGAAGTCACTACGGATGGCCGTTTAACGGGGTCCGAGGAGACATGTCGCAGTTGTGTCGCAGTATCGCGGTCTTGGGCCTCGAAATCGTAGTGTCGGACAGTCAGGTGCTGCGGCAGCTGATGCAATTGCTGGAGAGGAGAGGAGATGGGATGAGCAATGTCGAACCCTGCTACAGTGAGCCAACCGTAGACGTAGATGTCAGGGTCATGAATGTCCTACCTGTATAGATATTCAGAAGTCGCGATGCATGAAATATGCAGACCTGTAAATGGAAGAAAGCTGGTCAATGTGATCAGAAGATTTAGGCACTCCAGCCAGAGCGAGTTCTTGTCCCAGCTCAGCAGCCATGGGAAGCACAAATACAGCTGCCCGTACGCCAGGGCTGCCGGCTGAGATGCGTACCTCGGTGCGAGTTTCGATGCCGTGCTTGGCTTGCAGATATATTTGTGGCTAGGGATAGTCTTTCTAGCTTTTCGAGCACTGCAGTCAAGTAAATTAGAGCTTTACAAAGTTGACGTCCGTCGGTGAAGACGGCAAGATGCAAAATCAGCTGTCGGACCAGTCACCAATGGATGTGTGACATAGTGTGACTGTTTGGCGACTACAAACATATTTCTCGACGCGTCGACTGCAGTTTCATATGCAAAGCACTGTAAGCAGATGTACTGATTGCTGTAATACGGTCTTACGTCATCATTTACATAGCTGCGCGAGACAATTGGCGCAACTCTAAAAACAGGAAAATAGACAACAATCGCCCATAAACACAGCAGATGGAACTGCCTGCACAGTGCAGAATGAGGCAAACAAATACATGGCATACTTACTGCACAAAGCGCAGATCCCAAACGGAGTAGGAGTAGTGATCAATGATCATCATAGATTCATATGCAAGCAAACATACGACAGGCCAGCTGATGGCGATGCCAAGAGTTGAGGTCAAGGTTCAAACTCGAAGGCAACGATCACAATACTTAGGACAAAGCAACCCTAGAGAACATCATCAGATCGAGAGACTAAGGGAGAGAGTACCGCGCGTGCCGGTTCAAAGCGAGGAGAACGAAAACGAAGCGGCGAGTGAGAATGTGTTACATAATTACTAGGCATTTTGGAAGGCGAGTAGCAACGCTTGGAGCTGCAGCTATTAGAGCCTTGAAAGCGTTCCTCCTTCCTTCTTCCCATCATCCCACTTCTTCTCTACTTCGCCGAGCGACCACTGTTCCAGTGCTTACTGCTATATAGTGAGCATCATTTTCGTCCTGGTGGGTGTGTTTCTGATACTGTAACCCGAAATCCAAAGACGTCTTTTGGCCTCGGCACTTGCTCCGATTCGGTGGCCTTTGGCTCTTTCATGCCACTATTGATCTCTGTAAGCTCCTTCTCTATATTACAGTTGTCTGGTTCTGCACGCGCTTTGCTATTCGTTTCCTGTCGTCCTATCTCACGCGTGTTGCCCTAGATAGAGCAACATCTAATCTGACGACAGCGGTCATGAATGGCTTTTTGGCTACACCTCCAAGACGAGGGCATGATCCCTCACTTCCCTCTTTAACACCTAAGCCGACACCTTCGTCGTCTGTGCATCAATCCACGACGTCCATCACTGTCGACTCGGCACTCGCAGCGCATGCCAACTCACCAAATCCTGCCGTTGCTGCTCTGGAACAATCTGTGTCAGAACATAATGTTCTGTCAAGCCAGAACGCACAGTTGTGGAAACTATTGGAAAAAGCGCGTGCTGCATATGGTCAGAGCTCGAAGGATTTGGAAAGGGTCAGAGGGGAGAGGGATGCCTACAAGGCTAAACTCCAGGAGCTAGGTCACAGTACGGAAGCGATAATCAGGAACCTCAGGGAGAAAGAGAAAGCCTCGAGGCAACCCGCGTCGAACTCTGGCCTCCGCCCTCCCGAGAGGTCGCAAGCTTCTTCAAGTTCAAGGACACCGACGAAGCCACGTTCATCAAATGATCCGAGTGAGTGTTTCACTATTTCCCGTTAACTGCTGACTGATCTTCCCTGGAAACTTTCTGTATACGTACTCTAAGAAATGATGCAAGGCTCTGTTACCGAGCCGGTTGAATTCGTTGGTCACCAGCGATCTGCTCCTCCCCTTGTCACCATTTCTGAAATGCAACCACACCAGCCATCTTCAACTCCAGAACACCCTTCAGAGCCCAGCGTACATGACCATCCTTCTATACCTCTGACCTTGCAGGGACCATCCCGAACACACAGTTTAAATCCTAGATTACATGCGGAGCCTTCCGACGACGTTCATCCCATTCGCATCCCGACGATTAACAACCAAGCGGACTCTATGTCTCCAAGCGCATCTGTATCACCTGTTGGTATTTCGCCGCAGGAGCATCCCTCCATGGCATCAGTTGAACATGTCTCTAGCAACACGAGTCTTACCCTCGACATCCGCGCGCAGATGACTTCTCGGGAGTCGGCCCTATCCCTCTCAGATGAAGCAAAGCGGTTCATCTCTGTCACGGAAGAATTCCCTCTGTCCAGTCCAAGAATGGCGGAGCGTATTCACAGCAGTGATCAGAGTCGGGCTGAATCGCCATCCTCATCCCTTGCACCTAACCAATCCATAGACAAGTCGTCCATTCGCAAGGAATTATCTGACGGCGAGTTCCTGGATATGGAAGATGAAGATAGTAGTTTCTATGAGTCGGTTTTAGAGAGAAGCGCTGTATCCTCAAGTCCCGCCGATATAGAAGGCAAACCTTCTTTAGAGGAGAACATCGGCAGACATCGGGGAGCTTCTGTGGAAGATTTTCCCCTTCCTCCATCTCATCTAAGCTCCACCAACCCCGCCATACCCCCAGAGTCACAGCGTGTTCCGTCAATCCAACAGACTTCACAGTTTCCATCCATTCCGTCGTCTTTGCATCCTGGATTCGCACAGCACGCGTCATCGACCACGCTTTCAGATGATAGTTCGGTTGCTTACACTGAGAGAGCAAGCTCGACGGGTCTTAGCAGCCCTCACCTAAAGATCGATAAACACACGTCAGTGTTATCGGCGATCAGCTCGATCATGCCGTCGCAGAGCAGCAACGCGAAATTTCGTGCACTACCTCTGCTGCCGCACGATCTCCCTCGGACGCGTATCACAGTGACAAACTCGACTATTCGACCCAACGATCGAGGGAAGGATGTCTTATCATTCACGGTGTTCGTGAACGCAGGTAGCGGGAAGGAGCCTTGGACCATTGAAAAGACGTATGGCGACGTGTTGGGGCTGGACCAGCGGATCAGGGCACGAGTTGGAAAGACTGTGGGGAAGAAAATGGTTAACCTACCTGACGGAAAGTTATGGAAAGACCATGCACCCTCTAGAGTGGACCAGCGCAAAGTAAGTTGGGATCACAAGTGTGCATATGTGTCGCTAACTGTGTGCTTTGTTCTCAGGCCATCATGGAGCAGTATCTCCAGGCAGTGGTCAACCTTCCAATCAAGAATAACGATGAAATCGTCGCATTCTTGACCTCAGACGTCTTAAAAGAGACAAATAAGCCAGTCTCGCGCGAAGGGTACAAGGAAGGTTACCTGACTAAACGTGGGAAGAACTTTGGTGGTTGGAAGACAAGATTTTTCGTAGTTCAAGGCCCTGTGCTGGAGTATTACGAAAGCGTAAGTGACGCAATTTACTCTGCCATGTGCTTCACGTTAATTGTCAATGCGTTTTAGCGTGGTGGTACTCACCTGGGCTCAATACCCATTACTGGTGCGCAGATAGGAAGGCAACAGAAGCCAGTGGACAGGCGAGAGTCCGACGAAGAGAATGAGTATAGGCATGCTTTCCTTGTCATTGAACCAAGGAAGGGTGCCGTTTCATCTCATCGACACGTTCTTTGCGCGGAAAGTGACGAAGAGCGGGATCAATGGGTGGACATCCTCGTCCGATATGTCACAGGATCGTACAACGATGAACCTGTACCGTCCAACAGTGCAGGCCAGCCTCAACCTTCTGTCAACACGTCTATCAATCCCGGCCTTGCCGCTGGTGCTCCACGCTCAAGCACCAGTTCTAATGCTCCTGTCGATATCGCTGGTATTCATCGTGATCGCAAGCCAGTTGGGCGTGCGATGTCCAAGGATGACATCGCAGTCGGTCCAGCGGTCCCAATTTCACAGTTGTCTCAGGATCATGCCAATGCAAAGCTCTTTCAAAGCACGCCAAATTTTGACGAGGCTTCAATCCACGGTAGTCCGCTGAAAGGCAATGACTCTCCAATGGACCGGCAGATTCCTTCCTTCTCTGATACTCAAACTGCCAAGCGGCTTCTCGAGAAAGGCCACGCGGCTTCTGCCCCTGCATCTGAGCCTCCCCTCTCTAGCTCTCTTCCTACCCCGTCCCCGCTGGAGCAAGTGACCGGTGCAGATTTGCTGGTAGCGGCCCCCCGTGCCAATTCCGAGTTAGGACACTATCCCGATTTAGCAGATTCTCGAGGTGGGCATGGGCGGCTTCCTCAGCCTTCACCAGAACGTTCGCGGCACAGACATCCGTCGCGAAATAACTACCAACCTACTCTCGATCCTGTCAAGTCCACCCCAAGCACTCCGCACGCGCCAGATCGCGCACCATCACCGGACGCAGGCCAGAGTACTCCCAGACCAGACGCGAACGGAAAGGTCAAGATCTCCGGTCCCATGAATGGCACTCCTATCCCAGCCGGCTACAAATTCGGTGCGAAAGAGGCCACCCCAGAAGCCCCAGCAAGTGAACGCAGAGAGAAGGCGAAGTCCCGTATGTTCTGGAACTTTGGACGCCCGGGTGGTCTGTCATTTCTATCGCCTTCGCATTTGTCCATGCTGACGGTCTGTCTTGACAATAGCAGAGAAACCACAAGCCGTCCCCCATGTCCCGCGCAACGTTTTCGGTGTCAGCATTGACGAGTCATTGGAGATCGCCCAAATAGCAAGCCTTCCCGCCATTGTATTTCGTTGTATCCAGTATCTCGAAAGGAAGAA
Source organism: Hericium erinaceus (assembly GCA_006506795.2). NCBI lineage: Eukaryota > Fungi > Basidiomycota > Agaricomycetes > Russulales > Hericiaceae > Hericium > Hericium erinaceus. The sequence continues at coordinate 1,162,340 of CM021174.1, read as the reverse complement.
AGCAGAGCAAGAGGAGGGTATCTATCGACTTAGTGGAAGCTCCGCTGTCATCAAAAGTCTCAAGGACAGGTTCAACAATGGTGATGTTTTCATTGACTGTACACAAGCGAGGTACTGACGCCTATGTGTAGAGGGCGATGTTGATCTGCTGGCATCAGACGAGTATTGGGATCCTCACGCGATTGCCGGACTTCTGAAGAGTTTCTTTCGCGAGTTGCCGTCGAGCATCCTAACCCGTGATCTACACATGCGCTTCCTCAAAGTTATAGGTACGTCTAGTGGCACGAGGCTTGGTAGAACAATCTTACTATCCCACTCACAGATCTGGTCGACCAGAAGGACAGAGTGAAAGAGCTAACCCGGCTCGTCTCAGCCCTTCCGCTGGCTAATTATAGTCTGCTGCGCGCGCTCACGGCCCATCTTATTAAGATCGTGGACAATGCCAACCTCAACAAGATGACCATGCGAAATGTTGGCATTGTCTTCAGCCCGACGCTGGGCATTCCTGCTGGCGTTCTGAGCCTCATGCTTGCAGAATTCAACGGAGTCTTTCATATCGATGACGACGCAGATGCGGACACTGAATTCTTCCACGATGAGGAGAGCAGCCGTGGGGAGATGGTGACAACTGAGCACGCATCGGACATCAGTCGTCGAAACAGCCGTCAGTATTCAGAGGCTGCAGCTGACCAGTTACTTGGTTTATCTGGACGGTCGCTATCTGGTTCGTTTTTTTTAGTACTTATCTGTCTGCGTGCCCAGCAATTCGGCTAATATGGAATCTTGACAATCGTAGCCCCAGACGATGCCCGTTTAGAAGACAGCGACGATTTCTCAGTGCACGAAGAGAGCGGCACGGATGCCACTGATAACGAAATACCCAGCGACGCGGGTCCAACCGCCGACATATCCGAGGCAGACGGCTTGTCCACCATCCGCTCACGTGCCTCTAATGTAGCAGCTTCTCGGGGCTTGAACATCACGACATCGACTAATGCTTCGCGACGACACAGTCGTATGATGGGGCTGCCTGTGTCACCACGTCCATCCGCATCCCCGCATCCCCCTCATTCTGGTTCTGGAGGCGAATCTGCTCCAACGCATTCGCCATCGCGCGCAACAAGGTAGTCAGGGGTCTGACTGCTCAAACATGTTTATGCCCGCGTTCGGTGTCGACGGATACTGTACTCATTTTTTTTTGGCCGATTTATGTTTGTCTGATTAATTGCCATCATAGTCGTATACCCCCTTGCATCACTCATGGCTACATTATACGTACACTTTTTCGTCGGACACTGTTTACTACTATGTACAAATTCGATGCTGGTTCGATGTCGAGAAGTGCGGCATAAGGCTGTCCAAATGAACTTTGACTTCGGAACTTCATAGCATCAGAGACTCTTACTCGGGAACATGAAGATACTTCATTGAAATGCCATGGCTGGCACGTGAATTCAAATTGCAGCGCCAAGGACCGTATGTAAGTTACGCGTTGTACAGGGCGAACTCGATCATTCCCGGACGCGTTCAGTCCTCCTTCTCTCCATCATGGGCTTTCGCCAGGCTGCCGTGCTGTCGTCTGTATGTTTCTTTCTAGGTACGTGCAGAGCTACGCAACGGGACCATACTTGACGGGCTGTGCACAGGTGTACTGTTCGCATGCTTCAACGTCGACCACCGCGTGCTATTTGTCACGCTCTCCGACGAGACGGTTCAAGATGGCTTCCAGTTCTACACGACTTTTTTCAATGCACCGCCAGCGATCAAAGTACGTCCTTCTTTCCGCGCGATTGTAGCCTGGTTGATTGTATCATAATTGCAGGCATTGCTGCATGGCATGATGGGTGTGACGGTGCTGGCGCTGATAGGCAAGGTGCACAAGTGGGATGAGAGCGCGATGTTTTTCGATGGTGGCTCTCTCGGTTCGTCCTCCCTTTTCGTCAGCACGGTGCCGCTCATGCAATTTTGCAACTAGTCATCTTCATCTTCTGTATCTCGGTTTACACGGCCGTCGTCATACCCGCTTTACGGACAGTGGTCGCGCCAATCCAGGGCATTGACACGCGCGACGACCAGATCGAAGCGATGAGCATTGCTTCTGCAGGCAACACCATCATTATCATCCTCCTGGGTGCAATTCTGGCATTGCAGGTGAGCACGCGAGCCGCTGCTCCTCTCTTCGCTAGCTAACACGTGCTTCTTGCACCAGGCCGGGCAGGAGTACGCCCGACGCGTCGAAGCGCGCGAGATCGCGAAGTTCGGGAGACAGCAGCAGGCAGAGACCGCGAGCGTCGCAGAGTCCACAGAAAGCGAGAAAAAGGAGCAGTGATGAACAGACGTCGATCTAGTCAGCCTGATTTGATAATGACAGTACCTAGAGCCTCGACTTGCGCCGCGTGCCTTGTACTCCCACCTCTTACGGCCGATGTCCTCAGCTACCACGTCGAGATTCCCGTCAGACCGGATCAGAACCCTCCTAGCCTGGTGCACACACAACGGCATCCGAATAGATCCCAGGCTCGAATTCATCGACGATGAGAACGCTGGAATATCAGTCCGTTCCAAGGACCTGATACCCTGCTCGACCTCACGTAAGTTCGCCCTCTCAGATACATTGATCCACGCTCTCGCGTCGGCGGCGACTTGCATGACAGCGTTGACTGGCGTACACGTTGATCCCAACAGTTGTTTCCATACCGAAATCAGCGGTGCTGTCCGCGCGATCCTGTTCCCTGTCGGACCACATCGAACACGCGCCCTACGGCATCGGCGCGCAGCTCGCGCTCGCGCTGGCCGTGCACTCTGAACTGTGAGATCTTCCTGCTCGTCGTCGAACCAGGCCAATGCCGAGCGTGCGATCTTCGCTGCCGTTACAGGTTGCGCGGGGAAGCGTCCCGCTGGTTCGGCTACCTCACATCACTACCGCACGCTGGCGACGGGGTCGGCATCGGGCTCTTTTGGGGTTCTGATGTCGCGTCCGATGGGACGGGGCCGACTGATGCTGACGGCACGGAAGCCGCGCGATGGCTGCAGAGGACACAGGCCTCCGCGCACTTCGTGAGCGAGACCGGGCGCAGCATCGTGGTGCGTGGTGATTCGATAGGAGGCGGCCCTAGCGCACTGATATACTTGCTATCGCAGGAAGAAGTCCGGGGCTTCTACCATGACGCAGTGCACCCGCTCCTGGTGCGCCTGGGGCTGCCCACGACGCCGAGCGCGTTCTGCCACGCCTTCGCTCTCGTGAGCTCACGCGCGTTTGTGGTGGACGCTTACCATGGGCTGTCGATGGTGCCCATCGCCGACGCGTGAGTGCCGCCGTAGTCGGACGTGGTGCGCTCCTGAGAATGCGAAGCTGATACGGGCCCGGATGGGGTGGGACCTTCTATATACAGGTTCAATCATACCCAGGACCACCACGTCCATCTCGAGGTACTCCCACCGCACCTCTTTTCTGTTCGCAGAAACTGACGCCACAATGCCTCCGTGCCGTGTCCGCAATCCGTGCCGCTCTCCTGCCTGAACAGTCAGATCATGACGTTTGTGCCGTGTGCGGCGCCCTCTTCGAGTGTCCCCACGACCGGGACGCCGAAGCTTCGCCGGAGCTGGTCCCCCGCGACGCTGCCCAGATGCGCCCCGACGCGGACGAGAGCACATGCGAAATGGTCTCCAACGCGACGATCCCTCCTGGGGTCGAGGTGTTCAACACGTATGGGGAGAAACTAACCAACGCAGAACTGCTCGTGCATTACGGGTTTGCTCTAGACGGAAACGATAACGACATGATAGTCTGGACAGCGGAGGCCGCGTGGGCCGCTTCTAGTCTGACTGGCGCGTCGTCGTGGGGGGACAGCGGCGCGTTCATGGAAGTCCTTCAGACATGGCGCGGGCACCAGGAGTGGGCGGATTCTGCTCTGGTGTCCAGCGACATTACCGGAGAACACACCGCCGACGATCTATTGTCGCGGGACAACGCGCCCCTGTTGTGTGTGAGGGCGGATGGGTCGATCTCACATTCGCTGTGGGTGATGTGCGCGCTCATTTCGCTGTACGAGAAAGACGAGAAGAGCAAGCTCGTGCCCGCTTATAGAACAATAGGATTGTTGAAACACGTAGCGGAAGTACAGAACCATGTGGAACGGACGTCGCTTGGGGAGGTAGTGACGCAGCCCAAGGCCGACACATACGGTGACGACGTAGCGTGTGAGGTGAGAAGGAAGGAGCTATATATGACCCTGAAAGACAATGGCGTCGCTGACTGGAGACGACGCGTAGATCCTGGGTGGAATCATTCACACGGTCGACTCATTATGTCGAGGAAGATTAAATCGGCTAAGAGAGGGTACGGATCTGGACAGCAGTGCTGCGATGGGTGACTATGTTGATGTGAGTAGGGTGGGAGACAGATGGTGAGGTAGCTGACCCTTTCACAGGCAATACCTGTCGAGCGGAGCAAGACACGACTGGCGGTGATGGAGTGCTTGAGTGAGATGAGTATGCTGGAGGGCTGTCTTGCGGGGTGGATGGAGCTCAACGATGTACTATTGTCGATTCGAAGGAGGATGTACTCGTAGAGCCGTCCTCGTCCACGCGAGCGTCGACGGTCCATGGACGCATATCAAAAATGAAAATTAAAAGTGAGATCTCGGCTAGGCGAGGCAGATCTGAGATGCATCCAGGTTCATCTCAGATTTATTGCCTTCCGCCAGCTATTTTTCCCTGTTTGGTTCCGCATTCAGTATAAGACTCAGGTCGCCTGATTCCTACCACCTCCTCACCGCCCCTCTCATACCTCTTTTCATAACCCCTTCCATCCCCTTACGATTCGTCATGGACACAGACTGGTGCTTGGCTTGCAGCCGCCACCTTGTACGTACCATTCCGTCATGTCTTCGTCGCACTCATTAACTCCCCATTAGGACGGAAACAGCGGCAGCGGAGACGTGTACTGCTCTGCAGAATGCTACCATTCGGACAATCCCTCCTCCTCCACTCCCTCCTCCATCTTCGAACAGTATGAGCAAGCGTATCCATCCGCTAGTGCTCCCTCGACCAGCCGCTGGATGGGAAATGACCATGCCGGCATCCTGGCCTGGGCCCGCGAGGTCTCGCCTGGTATTCCCCCGGAGAAGGACGCCAGTCGCGATTCCTCCCCCAAAACCCCCCGACCAAAGCTCCTCGACATGCACCGTCGTCCCCTCCCTCCGTCCGTTTCAGTGTCTACTCCGCATCCGGCGCAGCCGAAGCCCTCAAAACCGATCCTCACCCCTCATTCTTCCGACCACGCTGTCCTTCATCGCCATTCGGCGGACGAACTCAGCATGACCACCTCGTTCCTCACCGACTCTGTCGTCACCCCCGCTTCCTCCCGTGTGCAGTCGCCGGTGGTAGCCAAGCCGTCCATTCTCGGTGCACTTGCGACCCAGATGCGGACCTGGGTAGCCCCCACCGCAGCAAAGCTTCCTCCTCCGCAAAAACGATCCGCGCGTGACCCGTCTGTCCATGGACTGGATTCAACACCATTCACAATACTTGCGCGTGCCCACCGCGGGATGATCTCCCCCCTCGCGGTGCCTGATGAGGATCTCCTGCCGTCGAAGGGTGAATGGAGTAGCCGAGAGGACGAGTTCTTGTCTGGCTGGTTCTTGAACTCGGCTGGACCTAAGAAGCAATGCCATTCGACTGTCCCACCGCAACCAGCCGCCGACGAGCACCCGGCGTACCGTTCGCGGGGGCGCAAGACAGCACGCATATACATCTCATGATCGGTTTCGCACACTTGATAGACGTGTCGGTTTCTCGGCTCCCTTTCTCTGTATTCATGCCTAATTCATTTCCCTCTACGGACTCAACTTGCGACCGTTGCCTTTGGGCCCTTTTCCCTAGTTTTCTCGTCATCCCGCTCTTTGGAAAGGCCTCATCTCCCGTCACATCCAAAATCCCGTCTTCAAAATCCACACCTCGTCAGCCGTTCGTTAAATAGCATATCCACATCCCTGTCCCCCAACACACGCGTTTACATACTGAATCATCGCATTTCCGGTCCACTCTCTCATTCCATGATCCCCTTTCTATTCATACACATACCCACCCTCCCTGCACCCCCCTTCTATGTGCCTGTGTCTCTTGGCCGTCCCCCCTTTTCCGTTGCCTTCTACACTGCACATGACCCCGCTCCCACACCATTTGTGATCTTTACCCCCCTACATATCTTTTTTCTCTCGATCACTACCATCTATCGCCCGGCGTGCGTGTACGAGTATGTTATTTGTACTGTCTATTTTGCATACCGCGTCGCACCATTATAGAGACGTTTCTCCCCAGCCTTGGGCGGGGACCCAGTTCATGCGTGTGCCTTCCTGCAAAGAAAGTTTGATGCTGAGGCAGGGAAGTTAGCGTTCGCGATCAGCAAACAAGGGACCACCGCGGGATCACGGAAGCTGGTCGGTTTCATGGCGTGCTCCACCGAGGAGGCAGCGTAGGGCTAAAATTGCGGGCAACGTGCACACGGCAAATACAATACAGTTGTCAGGAAGTCGCGTCCGCGTTCTCGAAGCCCGTTGCCGCGGCGCCATTCGAAGAGACGTGATGCGATAAGGCAGGCCCCCGCGCCCACAGCCCCCGGCCACTGCCCCGCATCGACTGAAGATTCCCCAGATCTGTCCCTCTGCCCTCCCACCCCGGCACCCCGGCGCATTTGCAAATCAGTAGACCCCATGCGTAGCGCCCAGCACGCTTTCGGCGTCCTCCTGGTACGCATGCGAGTCAGCCCGCTCGACGTCGTCCATGCAATGCTGCATCCGCCGGCGGTGCGCACGCGGATAGCCTTTCGAGCGGCGCGATCGTCGCTGCCAGGGCCGACATCACTGGCTAAGTATACATAGCGTGTCTGGGACCAGCCGCGATGGCGTCGGACCTGGGTATACGCACACCCTCGCAGTCGTCAGCTGCATCAGCGCTACACGATCTATTCCCAATACGCCTTATCTCAGCGTGACTCCCGTGTGTTGGGTCCTCAAAATCCCGCTTGGACCACAACAAGTCCCCGCCCAAGTCCTTCCGCCCCCGCCTCCCAGATCATGGTCTCGGGATCGTCCCATGCAGGGCCGGAGGACAGCCCCGACGCGGAAGACGGATGCAGCATCCGTTAGCGCATCCTCCACCGACGCGGCTGCACAATTTTATTTCTTGGCTCAGTTCAGCGGAGGTCGATCCCCATCTGGATCTGAGTATTCAATGCACAGCTGCTCGACTCTATTGCGATCGAACGACGGACTTAGCGTTGGAGTCATCCTGTGATGCCCACCACCGTGCCCAAGGCAGCCGCCCAATCGTCCAATTTTTGGGGCGCACCATTTGATGCGCAAGGGTCTGCGCTTATTGCGACATGTGCATGGAGCCTGCATTTTCTGCGGCGGTATAGTGGAACGTGCTCGCAGTCAGCACGTCTGAGGGCGCACAGAGGTCGGCTGAGGCGACAAGGTCAAGCTCGATATGTCGGGCCTCGCCCTGCGGCCATGGACTCTGGAGGCATCCTTCCTACCTTGCTCGAAGCTTAACAGACAGCATCCATCCGATAGCCGCATGCACTCCTGGCGTAATAATCAGGCCGTCCTTACCAGGAAAGAACTGGCAGAAGCCCGCCTATGCGCATTTGCAGGCCGCTTCTAGCTCGCGCCAGCAACTAGGCAGAGCGGGCGGGCGCAGTCTGGCAGGCCGTCCTGTCGGGCACGCTGCAGGCTTGCCGTCGCTGCTGACAGCGCCGACAAGCGCGCGATTCATGCGCCGACAGGCACGGCGCCGCTACCCGCGCCACCGTATCAATGCCAAATGGCTTCGCCGTCTAAATCGTAGCTGAACTATCGTCGAAACGGAATATACGTGACAGCTTGCCTGCGTGCTCGGCGCCCAAGGCCACCCAAGACCCTGCGAAGACCCTGAGCCCAGACCAGGCGCGCTGTCCCAGTGGTCCAGGACTCCATGCTAAGTTGACAACTACGCGACCCGAGGGAAGGGTTTGTTAGACTTCGTATCAGCTGAACTTGATAATTTTGTCGGCTCGTCAGACAAGGCGTCTCGGAACTCACCAATCTGAGTTATCTGGAAGGAAGCAACAATGTTCGTTGGACGACGATGTCACAGAAGGCCCCGCCACAATCAGTGGCTTCTGTTATCTCCTGTGCACGGACGTCAGTGTCAATGATCGACGGTCCAGGATGCTAAGGAAGGACACGTTTCCGCACCGTAGTCCTTGCACATCGGCCGTGATTTGAGACTGTGTGTTCTCAAGGCGCATCTGGCAGATCTACATAGAGGGCCCGTGAAGCTCGGGTGGACATAGTTAATTAGTCGATCAACACGAGGCACGCCAAGTTATGCCAGATTAATCGAACGTTTGTCGTCATTGCAACGTTCAAGCTAGAACGATCCATCGTATTTCCAGCATGCATTGCAGGTGCACAATCCCATGCGAAACACTCATGGGAGTTGGGGATTCCTCCTGCGGACTGCATAAGATCAGCGTTGTCACATTGCATGGAACTACGGGGCACACACCTACATTCCTGCGGACAGTCATTCATCACCAAAGAATTCCTGCAAACTCTGTCAATGGTGTCTTCAAACGCGCCATTATCTACAGGATGGCGTCGCCGCGCGCGAGTTCGGCGCATTGCAATGACCGCATTGACATCGACCAGCCTGGCAATCTGCAATCCGCCTGACGACACCCAGGCGCCTACCCTCCAGCCACGATGCTGGGCTGAAGCTGCACGGCCGCACGACATCACCTGAGCACGTCGCGCGCGCAATGCGGCGTCAGAAGGGCGGTATCGCGAGCCTTCAAGCTTCAGGCTTCAGATCTGCCCTGCAGTGACGAAAACGAAATTCCAGAACCGCAATCGAGCTGCGCAATCCGCCGGGCGTCCACAAGCCCCACGTTGCGTCCCCAACACGCTGCATGTGCAAAGTGCCGCAGCGCGCATGTACGTGGCGCCGGCCGTGTGGGGGCGCAAGCGTCTGCCCATAAGCCGGACAGGCTTGCCAAAGTCCCTGGGCAACCTGACAGCGAAGGGTACCCCATATCAAAATGGCGAACAGTGACAGTCGCACGATGGGCCTACCTGCCGGGCGAGACTTGTGCGGAACGGCAGAGCTCTTCACACTTGCTCCGACTCCGCAGGTCCGTGATCAACAAAGAAGGTGGTCCTCGAGCAGCCTGTGAAGAATCGTCGCCGTGAAAAGGAACAAGGGACCGCACTGCTCTGAGAAGCATTTCATAAGGTAACGAAGGATCACAGGCACGCAGACAAACAAACTTAGCAGTGAGAATACTGGCACAAACCGTATCAGAGCGTGGTCACAAGAGAATAAGAGCAGTTACAGTAAAAGCAAATGGCATTGGAAATAGCGGACGCCGGCAAATAGCAACACACTTTGAGAACCACCAGCCCACCGCCGCGACAATGCCTACTGTCAATACATCCACAAACCTGCCTCTGGAGGCCAAATGTGGCATTATACACCTGTCGATACGGAGACCTACATATGAGGGCCCCGCTCCTGTTTTGTCCAAGAACGCAATGATACACTGGGTCACACTACCCCTCCACTATTGAGGCGGACCCTGGTAGCTACGAAGGCGACGGTGATGAACAGAACGCTCCCACATACAATGATGAGTACTTACCCAGGAGGAGGTCCGCCGAAGCCTGGTGGAGGCGGGAAAGGAACATTCGGGGGGAAGCCGGGAGGGCGGAATCCAGGAGGCGGCTGGCCAGGCATGCCTGGTGGCGCAAACGGCATCGGAGGACGCGCGAGCGACGGCGGACCCACTTATAGTGATCATACACAACGGTCAGTGCCTGCCCTCTCTGATCGACCACAGATGCGGAAAACTTACCGGGAGGCATCATGCCCATACCGCGGCCTGCCGGAGCCCCGCGACCTGGACCAAATGGAAGCTGCGCAGGAGATGTGAGAATGGGAGCCCAAACGGTGTGTAAAGTGCATACCTGAGCCTTCTTATCTTCTTCCTGGACGGGAGGCGGCCCTTCTACTGTCAGACTCACGACTGATTCTCCGCGCAGGATAACGAGGCCCAGCGTGCGCTTCATCTCCTGCTCGGGCCCGGCCTCAGTCTCACCGGGTTTTTTCTTCGGCCTGATGCGACGGAACTCCTCGCAGTCCGCGAGCACCAGGTTCATATGCCGGTCGAAGGCGAGCATCTGGCCCGTGAGGGCGCGACCATCGTTGATGGTGACTTTCAGCCTCCAGTTTATGAGGCTGAGCATTTTCCCACCCTTGGATTTGGGAGGCGGCTACGTTCACGGAAAAGTGTAAGCAAATCATAGAGCTGATGACGACGACGGACTCACCATGATGGGCGATGTTTACGATGGACGAGAGGTGCAGAACACGAGTTTCGGACGCGCAAAGGCAGCTGCAATAAGATTGCGACAAACAAGCACAAACATCGTTGACTTGTGCACCGAGTGGATCAGGCTGCGCAGCGCAACTTCCAAGAACATGCACTTATTGTACTCGGTGACCCCGTCGGGCTGGACATGTCAGCTCTTGGCGAGCAATGCACAGTGAGTCTCAATGCTGACACCAAGGTGAGCCCGCAATTGGCCGCCAGCGCTCAGCAATCGATTGTATTCGTGCGATCCGTCCTCGGCGTAGCACGGTCACGAGAATGTGAATGTCAGGGTCTTCAGGCCTCAGGGGATGCCTTAGGGATCTTCAATGGTCATCTGGAGAGTAGATACCTCCGTCTGACTATGGATATAAAACGAGCAAGCAGTTGATCCTTCCTTCCTTGTCCATCCCAAACATTATGTCGATCCAAACGTCGATCACCAGCCTTCTCGGTAGGTCGCTGAAATGCTAGGAAATGAATTCGTATGATTGACGTCAACACATACGAAGGCATTCGCACTCCTGTCGTGCTCGCGCCCATGTCCACCGCGGCCGGCGGCGCGCTCGCCGCCCATGTCGCGCTCGGCGGGGGATTCGGATTCCTTGCATCCCAGATCAAGATGAAAGAAATTGGCGTATGTGAGTTCGATGATATACCACTGGACCGTGCCCAGCATGACCCCGCGGACAGCCTACGAGGACGCCGACCACTTCCGAGCAGAGTTCGGCATTGCCAGAGCGGCGCTGAACATTCCCCACGGACCCTTGCCTATCGGCGCTGGATTCCTTGGGTTCATGCTCGAGCAGCAGTCTGACCTTATCGAGCTGCTGGACATTGCTTTGGAAAACCGTGTGCGAGCGATCATTTTTGCACTCAGCAACGATACGAAGCGGTGGGTAGACTACGTCCGCAAGTACGACCAAAAAGCAGGTGACAACCACAAGACGCTTGTCTTCACTCAAGTCGGCACTCTCACCCAGGCGATCACCGCCATCAACGATTGGAAGGTCGATGTTCTTGTGGCCCAAGGTTCGTTTCTTCACTGCACTCATGCCTACCCCAAGCTAACGCGTATCGAAAGGAAACGAGTCAGGCGGCCACGGATGGATCGCCGCTCCGTCGCTCTTCACACTTGTCTCGCAGATCATTGCTGCCTTCCCCGGAGGTGTTCCCGTCCCCGTCCTGGCGGCAGGCGGCATCACCAACGGCACCCAAGTGGCCGCATATCTGACACTCGGCGCCTCCGGTGCACTCCTTGGCACCCGGTTTGTGCTTACCCCCGAGACACAATATCCCGAGCCGTTCAAGCAGGCCATTATCGCGGCCGATCCGTCCTCGACCGTGCGGTCGGAGCTATTTGATGTAATGGGCGGTTTCAGCGGGTTTCCTGATGGCATTGACGGGCGCGCGCTGCGTATCGCTGCTATTCAAAAAGTAGCTGAGGGCAGAGACCTCAAGGAAGTGAGGGAAGAGTTTTTAGAGGGAATGCAGAAGGGCCAACTCGATTCTTTGATTATCTTCGCCGGGGCCGGGTCGGGATTGGCGAAGAAAATAATGCCGGCTCAAGTGAGTGGTTTCTTGCTTTCTCCTTCATGTTATCTAGATACGATATACTTACCTGGGTATTCCAGGATATCGTCCGTGAATTGCACGGCGACATTGTCAAGCGATTGCAGGCGTCTTCGCGTCTGGTGTCTGGAGCATGAATTCGAAATGGATAGTGTTTGTAGAATTTGTTGTATTATCATGTGAATGGGACCTTTTCTACGATGTCTGACGCCGCCATCGTGTGGATCAAAGTGGACGTATGAGTATATGAGCCCTATCCACTCTACCCGGCTTAGCCGCGACGAATCTCCTAGCGTGCTCTACTGCCGGAGTGCATCTCCGAGAACGAAAGCCTTAGAACGGTGCTCAAAATCAGAAGCAAGACAGATGGCGACTAGCAATAGATCATACCAAGCTAGTGACTCAAAAAGCGCCGCTGCTTTGCCTTCCGCCTGGCCAGAATCTTCCGTCCACCCACAGACCTCTGCCTCGCGAGGAACCCGTGCCTGCGTTTCCTGACTCGCTGTGACGGTTGGTACTCGTTTCCGCGGGCTTTGTGCCGGACCTGGACGGAAGCAGGCGTGAAGGTGGGCCCATTGGCCATAGGGAGAAGACTGCCGAGGCTCATGGCCGGAGGACGCGTGGCAAGGAATGAGAGACGGGTCGCGGGGATAGCTGCTGCATGACGGTTGACGACTGGAAGGTGATGGGCCTGCGCTTGTACAGTGCGCAAGGCCCTGAAGAGGTGCAGAGGTAGCCTGGGCATGGCAGCGACGGTGAGGACGGTGTGCTCACAGTCGCGACGCGAAGGCAGATTGGACGGCGACAAACAAGGACAAGCAACGCGGAGATCGTCCGACGCGATGCGCAGACCTGCTGCCCCAATGCTGCCCATTCAAAATATTCAATGTCGATGTGCTGTGTACTTTCGGGTCCTTTCGATTCGTGCACGGCCGAAACCACTTGTCCTGTAAGGCGCTTCTGTTCGCTGACGACATTATTGGAGTGCATGACCCTTAGTCTAAGTGCAGCAGCTGATCGCTCGGCCGATCTTCAGGCAGTACTCATGTCTTGCTCGGCATTTCAGGGTCTATTAGTATTGATTAAAAGGTGAGCGTCGTCTCTTGAACCTCGACATCTTAGACCACCGGCATGTCTATCAAGACGTCGATCACAAGCCTCTTGCGTGAGTTATCTTGGCCCACCTCGCAGTATGCCTCACTGACATCATTCACGAAGGCGTGCGCACTCCTGTCGTGCTGGCGCCCATGGCAGGGGCCAGCGGGGGTGCTCTGGCTGCCCAAGTCACCATGGGAGGAGGCTTCGGATTTATAGCTCCCAGTATGTCAGGCCCCTTCGGCGTCTCAATAAATTGTGCTTAGATATTCCTGGACCTTAGCGTACGACGGCCCAGCGAAATTCACCAATCAACTCAATATCGCCAGATCGGTCCTCAACATCCCCTCAGGGCCCTTGCCAATTGGCGTTGGTTTCCTTGCTTGGAAGCTTGAGAAACCTAAGTCCTCTGATGTCGAACTGCTCGCAATTGCGCTCCAAAACCAAGTGCAGGCGATATGGTTTGCATGTGGCGAGGACACCCTCCGCTGGATAGAGTTCGTCCGCGAGTTCGACAAGAAGACAGCCCAGGGCCAGAAGACACAGATCTTTGTCCAGATCGGCACTCTGGAGCAAGCGTTGGTCGCAGTCCGGGACTGGAAAGTTGACGTCCTCGTGGCGCAAGGTACTGTTCCTTTACCACATTCGCCAACTCTCCGATTCACATCCGAACAGGAAACGAGTCAGGGGGACATGGTTATGCCGCCGCTCCATCGCTCGTCACGCTCCTATCTCAAATCACCACCGCTCTCCCGAAGGAGACAGCACCGCCCCTTCTCGCCGCTGGCGGAATCATGAACGGCGGCCAGGCTGCCGCATATCTGACCCTCGGCGCGGGCGGTGCAGTCCTTGGGACGCGTTTCCTTCTGACTCCGGAGGCCCAGTACCCCGAGCCTCGCAAGCAGGCCATCCTCACGGCGAAGACCGACTCCAGCGTGCGTTCAGGCGTGTTTGACATCGTGAACAACACGCTTGGATGGCCTGCTGGTGTTGACGGTCGGGGGCTGCGAATTCCTGCCGTGCAGAAGGTCGCCGATGGCGCAGACATCGGGGATGTGAAGAAAGAATTTGCGGAGGGCGCACAGAGGGGTGACCCGCAGGCCATGGTGGTTTACGCGGGCGCAGGCGTGGGGCTCGTCAACGAAGTGAAGCCGGCAAAGGTGCGTCCGCTTCTCACCGTTATTCTGCCGGTGACGTCCTCATAAAACTCCCATAGGACATCGTTCATGAGCTGCATGATGAGATTATTGAGCGGCTCCAATCTGCTTCGCGTCTCGTGGCCGTCTGAGACCAGTTCATTGTAATTTTGTGAGCTGTAATGAACGATGACGCCTTCCGACGGATGGACCTGCCCCTTCCTTGACAGTTTTAACCCCGGGTTCAGGGCAACCCTCTTCTATCTGCGTTCCAGCGCGACTCCGTCCAGTTTCTCGAAGTTCATGGCGCAGCTAGCCGAGCCGATGTCCTTCTCAGGTCGCACGTTCTAATAATTATGACGTCTGTTGTTGGGTTGAATTCGAGAACTCGAAGAACACCCACCCTAGAAGGGCTGAAGCCACGCATATACACGACCTCCTAATCCAATCCTGGTCCATCGGCGGCGCAAAGCGTTGATGGTTCGTATATGGACTAACCAATCACTCAGCTAGTTGCACCGTCGGTTCCCCTTGGGACCATCTGATCTAGCGGCCCCCGCTTCTTCTCCATAGGCTCTACAGTGTACACATGATAAGCTGGCCAAGCGGCACTGTCGGTGACGAAGTACTAAACTAAGCTCTGTCAAACTCTGTTGACTTGACACCATACGTGTCCTTCCCTGTCTGGTTCCTTTTGGGGAGTAGGTTTCTAGCGCGCGAAATTTGCAATGCATGATCTTTCTTTACGCCCGGAAAGTCACTCCTCGCCTTTTACACGCAGCTAGAGATCGATCTGTCGCCTATTCTTCCAAGCTTCAAGCTTCTTGGTCAGCCTGTGGGAGACTACGTTCGCTGCTCATCACCAACGAATTATTCATATCTTGGTTTAGACTGTTATCCCGCTTATACTCGGACCAGAAGAGATTGCAGCTAATTGCAAGCTAACATTGAAATTTCTACGTGACGTACTCTGACAGGATTCCAGCCCGCTACTAGTTTGCTACTAGTAATATTATACACCTTCATGATTCATCGCTATTCTTGTGGGTCCAAACAATATTCCTCAATGCACGATCTCAACGGTCAAGTCGCCAGAAGTGATAGAATCGCCTTGAATACAAGTTGAGGCATGAGCATACGGCCACCAGATCTGACCATCAGCCACTCACCTTCCTGCACTTCCACACGTTTGATGCGACCAGAAACGGGCGCCGTGACAGCAGATTCCATCTGTACACATGCCGGGGTCAGTAGGCTGCAATGCGGGTGATGATGCAGGTATCTTTACCTTCATGGCGCTCAGCACTGGACGATTACAAGAATAACCTTTAGCTGGAAACTTCGAGCAGATCTAAGTTCACCCACCGCAAAGAGGATCGCCCTTCTTGATCTCTTGGCCTTCCTTGACCCTCACCTCCACCACGACGCCCGACATCGGCGCTCCAACAGAGCCAGGGTCCGACGTCGCCTTCTCCCGTGACACGGTTTCCACTGCGGAGTTTTTATCTTCAACAGAGACCGCCCGCACCTATCGCACACCCAGTAAGCACTTCCGCCTTGGGATGTCACAGATATCACTTACTTCACCGTTCACCTCGAACCAGACATCGCGTTGCGCGCGGCCCTCAACCACGGGCCCCACCGCCATAAGCCGAATGATGAGCGTCTTGCCCTGCTCGAGGGAGACGTGCATTTCCTCGCCTATCTCAGGCCGCCCAAGGAAGTAGCGTGTAGGAATGATGCTGATTGATGAAAATTAATGAGCCATCGCTTCCCTTCTTTACAAAAGAAGTTAATCACCTGAGGTCTCCGTACTTCTCCTGGAAGCTCTGGTACTCTTCAAAGACCTAGTGACACACAATTAATTGCGGAACCACCTAACAAGCACTGCTTATCGTACCTTGGGATACATCACATAGGACGTCACATCGGCGTCAGTAATATGCTTTCCGAACTTGCTGCGCAACTCGGCCTTAATCTTCTTGAAGTCCAACGGCTCCAGGCTTGCTCCCGGGCGACCGTCGATCCTTGGCTTGTCCCTGATGATTTTGGTCCGCAGAGGTTCGGGGAAACCGCCAACCGGCTGGCCGAGATAGCCCTGGAAGAATTCGACGACCGAGGATGGGAAATCGAGCTGGTCGGCACGGGCGATGACATCTTCCTTGGAAAGCTCGTTTTGCGTCATCCACTGAGCGAAATCGCCGACGACCTTAGACGACGGCGTCACTTTGATGATGTTGCCGCACTTAGTTCAACAAAGGTTAGCAGCAATCTGCTGTGAAGAGCTATCAGACTCACGAGGTCGTTCGCTTCGATGTACTTCTTCTTGATTTCTGCCGACATATGAGTAATGGTAGTTACGCATATTCAACGTACACTTACCGGTCCACTGTGTGCCGAGACCCAACTGCGATGCTTGGAACTAGATGACAAGAGATCAGAGCCACGAATGAACAAATAATACACGCCTACTCACCATCAAGTTGGTGTACTGACCGCCCGGCATCTCGTGGTCAAAGACACTGGAGTCAGAAGCACGGACGTTGGCCTCGAAGCAACTATACAGAAGGCGGACTTGGGTCCAGTAGAGGTTGAGAGCCTGGATATCTGCGTAGCGAATGCCAGTGCCCAGCCCGGTCTGCTCAAGAGCCATGCAGATAGCGCCCATGGGCGGCTGAGAGGTCAAGCCGGACATGCCTATTGTCCGACACATCAGTCTAAAACCAAGCTCATATTCACCAGGAGAAAGAAAGCTTACTGTCGATAGCGACATCGATCACGTCGGCGCCTGCCGCTGCCGCAGCAAGCATGCTGGCGGTGGAGATACCAGCTGTGTCGTGCGAGTGCACATGGATCGGCAGGTCAGGGTATTTCGCTCGGATGGTAGAGATCAGCCTAGCAAGAGATCAGCCCTGAACCGAGAAGAAAAGCAGGCAAGATACTCACACCCTTGCAGCCTCGGGCTTCAGCACGCCTGCCATGTCCTTGATCCCAAGGACGTGAATACCCTCCGCTACGAGCTGGTCAACGAAGTCGATGTAGTATTGCAAAGTGTATTTTGTCTCCTTAGGGCTTGCGACATCTCCGCTGTAGCAGACGACGCCTTCGACTACGCCTCCAGCTTTCTTAGCCGCATCAATGCCGAGTTTCATGTTCTCTGCGATGGTGTTGTCAGACATCAGGAAGTCTCTACATGGAGATTGACGTACCGATGTAGTTCAACGAGTCGAAGACACGGAAAATGTCGAGACCATTCTCTACGGCCTTCTTCGAGAAGTCGTAGATGGCATTGTCTCTGTTATCGATATATCAGCGCGTTAGCAAGACATCAGTGCGTATTAAACTGACGGGTAACTCGTGTATCCGACACCGTTGGCGCCGCGAACAAGGGCCTGCAGAGGAATGTTGGGAACCAAGCGACGAAGAGTGCGCTGAGGACAAGACATCAATCTCTGCAGACGAGAACAACTCCAATAAACGTCTCACCAAACGCTCCCATGGGTCTTCATACAAGAAGCGCATGGCCACATCGAACGTTGCACCACCCCAGCACTCCAAGCTGTACGCATTCGAGAGCGCGTGGCTCGTCTCCTTCGCAATGTTGACCATGTCGATGGTGCGCAGACGTGTCGCGAGCAGCGACTGATGCGCGTCTCTCCAGGTGGTGTCCATGATCAACGTGCCAGGATACTCGCGCACGGCCTTTGCGAATGCCTCCGGACCCTTCTCCACGATGATGTTACGCCAGCCAGCTTCGCAGGGCCTAGAGGAGTCAAGAGGCGGTCCGTTGGGATCATCGCGGTTCTGGAAGGGAGGAATGACGATATCGTCCTTCAATCCTGGCTCACCCTTTACTCAATTGTGAGCAGCACAGTCAACGCATAGCTGACGAAGCGTACGTACAGTTTGACCCTTGATAGCGCTGCCATTAACAGCAACATCGCCAAGATACGCAAGCAGCTTCTGCGCACGGTTCTGGCTCTGCACGAGCTTGAAGAGCTCAGGTGTGTCATCGATGAACTAATGCATCGGGACTCAGCAACATGCTGAAAATTTCGGAAGAATAAACGCGCACCGTCGTCCAAGTCTTGCCTCCGATGAATACATCGTGAGTCAGCAGGCGGAAGAGGAAGGGGATGTTGGTCTAAATCTCCGATATCAGCTCGGATTATTTGAGGCATCAAACGGAGTACATGCCTTGACGCCTCGGATACGGAACTCCACCAGAGCACGGAGCATTTTGCGGCGGGCGACTTCGTAGGTCGTGCCAGTGACTGTAACCTTCACCAACAGACTGTCGTAATGGGGCTAAAAGAAGCGATATCAACAATCTTCGCCTTCCACAAACGCCGTTGAGAGCTCACCGTGATCTGAGCACCAGCAAAGCCCGAGCTAGCATCAAGACGGACACCATTACCACCTGCGCTACGGTACACCTCAATCTTACCCGTGTCCGGCTGGAAGTTCTGGGACGCATCCTCCGTGGTGACACGGCACTGGATGGCATAGCCGCGCTTCGTGATAGCCTCCTGGGTAAGTCCGAGCTGGGGCAGGGTCGCGCCCGCTGCGATCTGGATCTGAGCAGCTACGATATCGAGACCGGTGATTTCCTCTGAAATAAAATTGTCATTTAATAGACTGCAAGCTAGTGATGATCAGAAACGAACCAGTGATGGTATGCTCGACCTGGATACGAGGATTGATTTCAATGAAATAATGCCTGCCCATCTGATCCACCAAGAACTCTGCGGTACCGGCATTCCTGTACTTCACGCTCTTCGCAAGCTTGATGGCATCCGCAAGAAGAGCCTGTCGGACTTCCTCAGGCAGATGGGTCGCGGGTGCGACCTCGACGACCTTCTGGTGGCGGCGCTGGACAGAGCAATCGCGCTCAAAGAGATGTACAGTGTTCCCCTGCGCATCCGCCAGAATCTGCACTTCGATGTGACGGGGGCGTTCGAGGAATCGCTCGATGAAGACAGTGCCGTCGCCGAAGGCGGATTTGGCCTCACTAGTGGCACGCTCGAACCCGTCCTTGAAGTCGGATTGCTCACGCACGACACGCATGCCGCGACCACCGCCTCCCATAGCAGCCTTGATAATGACTGAAATGTAGTTAGCGCCAGATTGCCCGCTCAATCTAGGTCTCTGCACACCTGGAAAGCCATATTCTTTGATGAAGGACTCGGCATCCTCCCAGGATTCAACGGCTCCTGGAGTACCGGGCACGACGGGCACGCCAACCTTGGTAGCTATTACCAGACATCATCAGTCTGTGCACCGCTGATGCGGATCACGCATGCAGTGATCTCTTACCTAGCGCACGCGCCTTGGTCTTGTCTCCGAGGCCGTCAATGACCTCGGGCGAGGGACCAACGAAGGCAATGCCCGCCTGCTCGACCTTCCTAGCGAACTCGGCGTTCTCAGACAAGAAGCCGTAGCTAATATATGCGTCATGGCATACGTCAGTGATGGTATAGATAACTGATGAGGCGCATATACTCACCCTGGATGGATCATGTCCACGCCATGCTCGAGCGCGATGCGGATGATGTCGTCCTGGGCGAGGTATGCCCCGACGGGAGTCAGACCCTGGCCGACACGATACGCTTCATCGGCCTATCGGTAGGCCGTCAGCATCGTTCGAAGGGACGGGACGGAACGGAGGCATACCTTCTGCCGATGAGCAGACATGCGGTCTTCATACGAGTAGATGGCTACGGTGTGCATCGCAAGCTCGTGAGCTGTCCTAAAAACACGAATTGCAATTTCCTGCGCGCCTTTGTTCAGCCATCTCGCACAGTCTGAGCTCTCGAATGGATCGTACCCCGCGATTCGCGACAAGAATCTTGGTCAAGGGCCCGCTGTGACCCGCGGCCTTTCTCCTCATCGTCTGGATCGAGTGCACCGGCGTGCCCGGTGCACTGGGGGTGACGGCGAACAGAGGATTAAGGCGGGCGGGATGGAGAGACATGGTGGTAGATGGTTAACAAGCTGGGGATGGGGATCTTATATATAAGTCTAAGCGACGCGCTTATCTAGCCGAAAAAGGACGGCCAGGATTGGACGCGGCTCTTGCAGCTTGAATGGATCTCTGCTAATATGCGACCAGACTGGAACTTCGACGGCGTGACACGTCCTGCGGGCCTACCTTGCTTACAGTGTGGTTCGGAGTGAAGCAGCGTCGCAAATCTATACTCGCAAATTTTCCGGAGTACTCGCCGGATTTAGAGCGGATCGCACTCGAGCTCTCGCTGAACGGTTATCATCCGCAAACTCCACTTCCCCGCATTCTCTGTCCCTGACGCGATGAATCACATTGCCAGTTTTTGTCCTTGTCACCTGTATATATGCGCAGAAAACTGACCTGCCAGCAGGCCGCGGTGCTCCGCATTCCTTCCGTAACTTCCCGCAAAGCTATGTACCGTGTTGTAACTTATGTCCCAGGCTGTATACAGCAGCTCTAATCTACGTGCGACCCAAGTATCATCTGACAAACGCATAAGCCACCCCCACCCACATCACGCTTTCCGATTCGCCAACGGGATAATCGTCTCGGGAGCCTTCGCAGCAGCCTCTGCCTTTTTCTGGTTGTTTTTCGCGACCGCATACACGATACCCGCGAAGAACCCCACTCCCACTGCCGACACCGAGCCAAAGTTGACAGGATCCCCAAAGAAGATCATGCCGGACGCCGCGACGGGCAGCTTGTTCAGCGCCCCCACCATGCTACGCAATCGGATCAGCGAACGTTCGTCTTGGCAAGGTATGCACCGACCTGTATGTCGTGCTGCTGGTCACGCGAATGCACCACGCTGTCGTGTAGGAGATGCCCACTGCCGCGGCGCCCGAGAACGCGATAGCAAAGAGCAAGAGATTGCGGGTTTCGGGAGGGCTGTCACGCACGTCAGCATGTTGCCGCCGAGGACTCGCCAAGACTCACAAATTGCGGTTCAAGTTTTCTGCGCCCCAGTCCTCGACAAGGAACGAGAAGACAATCAAGACGGGGATAGAGAGGAGATTGTTGTAGAACATGGAGTCCCAGTCCGAGAAGCCCGTCGCCTTGATTCGTTTCCGCATGGTCAAGACGTATGCGGCGCTCGTCACGCAGTTCGCCAACATCCAAAAGTAGCCGATGTTCATCTTCGAGACGGCGCCGGTCACTGCAGATAGGCCTCCGACTGCCGTAGCGGGGAGACCATTCGTGAGGGTTTCGTTCATAGCATTATTGATATCTGTCCATGCAGCAATCACCGAGGACACGACCTTCATAGATAGATATGAAGGTATCTGCCAAGACTGACTCGTGGAAGGCACGCACCATGAAGACGAAAGATACTAATGTAAGTGCTGTGACCCGTCCGCCGAACCACAGGACCTCCCCGTATGCCTGGTGCGTGTCAGCTTCAAATAACCAGTGAAGTAAAGATGAAATGAAACGTACGATGAGTATAATAGTCAAGTTCTTGAATATCGTGTACACCGGAATGGTAAGGAATTGCTACCCATATATGTAAGCATTATGTTCGGCACGCACGCACGGAACGGAGACATACCAGACTCTTCGAGCCTGTGTAGATGACGCTGACGAGGAGAAAGCTGATCGGAAACCACATCTTGGCATCTGCCATGTCAAAACTTCGAAACGATATGATGCCCAGCCGCTTGACGAGCAGCACACAGGACACGCAGACAGACGACTGTATGCACAGCAGCAGAAAGTTCATCGAGAAGTTGCGCCCCGACACGACGAACTACAAAGCCGTCAGCGCTGCTCAGGCTCCACCACGTAAATAACACACCTTATTCACGACCGTCATCAGAATAGACGCGAGGCAATAGCATACGATAGGCGCAACTGCAATGCATGGCTGCGGTGTCACAAACGTGGAGGCGCAGAGCACAAAAGACACCCACCCGACGACACCGGCGCGTCTTTCGCGCTCCCCGTCGCCACCGCCTTCCTCATCTCGACGACGTCCTCCTCCTCCAGCGCAACATTTTTGTACTCCCCGCGGTCGGTGGAAGTGCTAGCCATGACAATGAGGATGAAATGCGACGGATAGGTGATATCCTAGCCCGCGCGAGTGGCGACTAGGAAGTGGTTGAGAAAAGAATGGAACCGCCACGGAGGCAAGGAGATAACAGGATCCAGAGAAGAAGGATGATGGGGAGGCAGACGGCTGCCGTTTCGTATCAAGCTGCGCTTGTTGCGGCTAAGGGAAGATGCTCGGTGTGGGCATCCTGCTCCGGCCACGTGCCTAGATCCGTCTCCTCGACAACCCTCGAGATCGGAGACTACCGTCAAGCTCAGTGCCATGTTCTTCAGTTAACATTGCATCAGACATACTTAGTGGAAGCTGCGATTTGCCTCATAATTTCCAATCCAAAAGTTCATCCACGACATGAACAAGTAAAGCAATGTTCGCGTATGTACAAAAGAATAAGCAAAGCACGAAAGCCTACACACCCCATTGCCGTCCAACTCTAACCACACCTCACCTCCCATTAATCGTAGCCGTCGAGTCCCGCCGAGCGGCCGACGGCCCAGCAGAAGGCCCCGCCCGGGGCGACTGCGCCTCCTCCGGCGGCATGCGGTTCGGGTGGTCCGGGATCTTCGCAATCTCGCGCTTCGCCTCCTCCCATGCTTCCAGGTTCTGCAGGCAATTAGTGTACTTGTCATGATATAAAAAGCGGAAGCTCGGCAGCGCGCACCTTCTGGCACCAATCGCGGTGCGTCCGCGCCATGCTGATCGCCATCTCGCGCAGGTCGGCGACTTTCTGCCGCTGGAAGCGGTCCAGATCTGCCTGAATCGTCGAGCTTGCGTATTTCAAGTCTTGTGCCGAGAGGTGCAGAGCGTCCTCGAGCTGGCGAGAAACACATTGAGCACTGCGAAAATGAGAAGAGAATGGAGGGCATTGCACCTGAGAAATACTCTCCCTGGTCTTGCTGATACCGTTCCTCCGCGCCGTCTCCGGGTCCGCATCCATCATCCCATGCAACGTATAGCTCAGCGCACTCAGCAACCCCATCCCCGGCGCTCGCCTCTTAATAGGACTGGGCCCCGGATGCGGCGGCAAGTACGCCGAACTCGGGTCCGTCTCGTCCTCCCGCTCCCCCTCATGTTCCCCTTCGCCCTCCTGTGCCTCTGCCCCGCTCTCCTCGCGGTCCTCTCCGCCACTGGCACTGGCACTAACGCTGCCCCCGCTCTCGCTCCTCTCGACGCCCGCCGGCCGTGCGCGCCCGCGTCCCAACGCCTCCTCCAATCTCCGTGCTTCGCGCTCGCTCTTCTCCAGCTCGCCCAGCGCCTCGCGCCGTGCCTCGAGCGCGTCCTGCGTCATCTCGAGCTGAACGTGCTTCTGATGGCGGTACATGAGCAGCTTCTTGATGATCCCCGCGAACTGCGTGTACTCGTGCAGCGGCTCCTGCCAGTTCTGCTCGAGGTCCTGCAGCTGCAGCGCGGTCAGGATCGGGGCCGTACAAAAACGGGAGGGACTTACAAGGCGCGTGGTGGACATGTAGGTTGCGTCGATGGCCTGGCCCGTGCGCTCGATGGCAGCAGAGAGCTCGCCATGCTCATTCAAGCTAAACCCATTCCACGCAGCACCGAGATCCATATGGTCCTGCGCGTACTCTACCCAAACAAACGATCAGCACACGGCGTCCACGGGCACGAAAAGACCACTCGCCCGACCACCGCTTCATCGAGCGCCGCGTAACCTTCTCCATCGGCCCGCCGAGGTGGCTCGCAAACTTGTTCGTGAACACCTCCGAGTCGAGGAAGCGCTGGTCGGGGCGCCTTAGCGGGTGCGCCGCGCTCGGGTTCGGCAGCGCCGCGTACGCAGGCGACGCGTTCGGGTCCGTCGGGTTGTGCGCGGGCGCCTTGAGGATGTTCTTCGGGAGGCTCGACAGCGGCGGCGAGTGCGTGATCTCCGTCTGCGCCCGCACCGCAATTCCAATCAGCAGTTATACGCACAAGCAATGAGGAGGGGGGCGCACCCAGGAGACGTCGCCGTCGAGGAAGCGGTGGAAGACGTGCTCGTTCGCGAGGATGGGGTGCCGCGCGATGCGGTTGAGGAACGTCTGCAGCATGCGCCGGCGGCGCGCGATCATCGCGGCGTCCTCTTTCGCTTTGCCCTGCTTGATCGCGTAGTCGCCGAGGGTCTGCTTCGAGGGGATGGGCGGGATAATGAGCGTCGGGTACAGCTGCGTGAGCGACACACGCAGGGCCTCGAACTCGGAGTAGCGGTGGCGGGCGGTTGCGTTCTGCAGTGCGCATGTGGTTCAGTTGTACTGTACCTTTTTAAAGATGGGAGATGGACGTACGCCTGCGCGGATAAGATATGTGATATAGGGCGAGGTCGCATTCTCGCTCGTCTTCACCGCATCGATGATCTGCACCGTTGTGTGAATTAGCACTGCTCCACATGCAAAGCACCAAACCATACCAGGATCTCGACGTCTTCGCCAGAATGCAGCCACTGGTCCCTGAAGCAGCAGTAGTCGCTCTTCTGCGCAGGCTGCCGCGGTGCGGTATTGGATCCAGGCGAGGGAAACGGAGGACGGGACGTCGGAGACGAGGGCAGATTTGTAGCGGGCGGTGGCGGGGAGACGTTCACATGGGAGGTGGAGGATGCGGAGGAGAGCGGGGGGTCTGAGGTGAAAGGGTTCTCGTCCTCGAAGTCCATCTTGCCACAGGGGGTCGAATACGATTGAATGTGCAGGAATGGATTCAAAGGAGGAGAGCAAAGTTAGGATAGGGTGTGCTGCATGGGACGGCAAAAGCGTGCGAGTCGGTGAGAGCGTATGGACGAGAGACGAGGCGCGTCACTCGATGGCCGTTCCACGTCCACTTCGGTTGTATCTCCGGTTACGTACTGCCCGAGCACCCCGCGCTCAGCTACTTTCCGCAAAATTCAGAGAAAATGCAAAGCTGCCCATGCCAATATTGCAGGTGATGGCTATTGTATACAACATGTATGCAAGGACTACCCAAACATCCTAAATCCTTTCAACACGTCGGCCCCAAGCGCATCACCCGCCGGCGCCGCGCCATCCACCTGCGCCGCCTCCGCGCCCGCATCCCCAAAGCCCCGCCCCAACAACGACGCAAACAGCTCGTCGACCTGCTCCTCGTGCCACCCACCGCCCGAAAACGGCATCGGCATCGGCACCATAAAATTCTGCATCTTTTCATGCACCTCGTACCTGCAAACCATTCAGCGCTCCGCCCTCATAGACAAAGAAAAAACGCACCGCAGCTTGCGCCCCTTGCTCGCCTTAGTATCCACCGCACCCTTCCGCTTCTTCCGCTCCTTCTGCGCCGCCTTCCAGTCCTCGCCCGCCCCCGCCCCGCGCGCATCAATCACATCCCTCAACAACTGCTGATAAAAATCCGTATCATCAAACACCTCCCCATCCCCGCCCTCCTTCTCCCCCTCCCCTTCTCCTTCTCTCACGACTGCATCGCCAATGCGCCCGCCCTTCCCCCGCCGCACGCGTGTCCGCGCGCCCGCGCCCGGAAACATCGCGTCGACCTGCTGCGCGGCGCCGACGGGCGGCGCGCCGCGCGAGAACGCCTTGCCGCCGGCAGGGAGCAGCGCGCCGGGCGCGACGGCCGCGATCTTGGCGCTCCACTTTGCGAGCGTGCGCGTGAGGTGTGGGTGGTACCTGCGGGGGCGTGTTAGCGGCGTTTGCGCGGGTGAGGTCCGGCGGCACGTCCTCCTGGAGAAGCGCGGAGCTTCGTGCATTGCTCGAATGGAGCATGGATGATAGCGGGGCTCGACCCGCGCGACGCAAGGCAAGAAAGAAGCGCGGGCGAAGGCAAAGAGTGACGACGGGGGACGTTCTATGTCGAAATTCCGCGCCGCGTTGCACCTTGCCTCGTCGCCCCGCATTCCCAAGCCCACAAAAAAAAAACAGCGCAAGGAAATACAACTCACGCATGCTCGAGCCCCGCAGCCCACTCGCTCGCTTCCCGCACGCTCTTCTCCCAGTCCTCCTCCACCTCACCGCGCCCGTCCTCCGAAGCGCCATCTCGATGCAGCTGATCCCCATCGATGCGGCGCCGCTTTCCCGGCCTCGGCCTGTCCACACTGACGTCTTCGCGCCTCATCATGTCCTGCAAACGCACACGATCAGGATCCCTAGACGTAACAGACAACGCGGCGCGCCAGCCCCCCGCGCGCGACCTACGGCATGCGGAAGCAGCGCCGGGCATCGATGGGAGATAGGGGCACGCGGGGGCAGGAAGCAGGCGGGCGAGAAGTAAGGGACGTACGACACGCAGGAGGGAGAGCTCGTCCGCGAGCGCGAGCGCCTCGGCGAGGAAGGCCGAGCGCGCCGCGGCGCACCGGGGGCTTGCAGCATATTGGGGGATATTCGCCGGCTGGGAATGTCGATTTGAAGTGGTTAGTCGTGCGGAGTAGGAAGTGAAATGCAGTTCAGTTCTTACG
Organism: Hericium erinaceus; assembly: GCA_006506795.2. Lineage (NCBI taxonomy): Eukaryota > Fungi > Basidiomycota > Agaricomycetes > Russulales > Hericiaceae > Hericium > Hericium erinaceus. The sequence goes on along the minus strand of CM021174.1, from coordinate 1,135,667 downwards.
AGGGGGAGGGTGTTTGCGGCGACGACGGATTTTTGCATGCGGATGCGGGCGTCAAGGAGGGTGTCCCACAAGGCCTGTTCGCGTACTGTATGGGTGACAAAATATTAAGCGAATGAGATCGACACGTACCAGTTGTCGCTTGACTGCTTTGCCCTTCTTGACGTCTTCGGCGCGCGTTTGGCGCAGTGTCGACGCGAGATCAGGCTCGGGTTCCTCAGAGTCGGGCTCCGAAGCGCGAGGTTTAGACTTCGGAGGAGGTGGAGGCCTGGATTCATCTTCGTCGGTTTGTTCCTCGTCTTCGTCTTCTTGTTCGTCAGAGTCGGGCTGCTCCTCGCCGCCCGAGGGGAATTCCTCGTCGTCAATATTTTGGGCGGGCTTTTCCGCGTCTTCATCGTCCTGCTCATCTTCTGACGGCTCGCTGTCATCGAGTAGTGCTTTCCGACTAGTCTTGACACCGTCATATTTTGGGTCGCTGACGCTCTGCTGCGCCTTCCTCAGCGCGGACGGGCTAAACTGCATCAGCCGAGCCCCACTATCACGCACACACAAAAGCACGTACCCAACATCAACATAGTGTTCCCTGGCGGCGGCAGACGCGTCGTTCGCGTCTTCTGGCTCTGCGGAACCAGTGCGGATGTGCTCGTGACCCTGGTCGTCTTCAGGATCCACGTCTGAAATAGCGGTACGCATGGGCGTGAGTGGGGAGACAGAGCGCGTCAAAGGAGCAGCATACCTATGGGAGTGGGCTGGTCGAGGAGGGCGATTTGTTGTGCGAGGGAGAGACCTGGAAGAAGAGCGTGAGCGGGTTCAGTAGCACGAGGATCGCGAAGTGGGAAGGGGCGGTCAGAGGGGGGTTAGTCGGTGAAAAGAGTGAGAGCTTGTGGGAACACATACGGTGATTGGACATGACGGCAGCGTAGGCAGTACTTTGACGAGCACAAGCACGAGCAGGGCAAAGAGCAGATCAGTCGAGTCGGGGCTCGGCTCGGGAGCGAAAAGTAAAAATGGGGAGGGGGGTTAGGGTCTGAAGCGTGGTGATATGGGGCGGCCGTTGCTTTCTTGCTCGTCTCCCATCGCCTCCGGGCCCATCTTACTCTCCCTACACACCCTGGCCGTCCTTCCCCTCCCAAATCTCTCCTCATGCTCAATTGCTGCAAACCATGCATCCCAAAAAATCGTTCTTTATCAGTAAGTGTCGTATGTGCCATTACGTAGATACTCGGTGCCGGGAGTAGCAGTCCTCGATCTCTCTTCATTTCAGTCGTCGCCTGCCATGTAGAGTACGCCTCTAGATCTCCGTTCCTTCTCTTCTTTGCCTTCCTGGGCTTGGCATGCCTCGTACGTGGTCGGATCCTTCGTCACATTCTCTGCTGTGTCTGCCTCGAGGTCGCCATCCATCATCTGATCTCCTCTCTTTTCTCACTACATATCTCCAATCCATCTCCAACGCCTGCTCACGCGCATGCCCCCTCTTTTCCGCAGCCAATCCACAGACCCAACAGCCTCCCGCAATGCCGCCTTCTCACTCCTATACCGGATTTTCCGATCTCTCCATGGGAGACGACATCGACATAGGCGACATATGCCCAATATGCGACGGGGACTGCACATGCAACTCCTCTACCCCCGCCAACAACACTCCGACGCCAGCCCCGCCTGCTGCTCGTCCTGCCGCTCCTGCACCACTAAAAATCAAGCTTACCGTACCCGCAAAACTACTCAAGCGCCCGCACGCGCCCTCCCCCAGCGCCGCAAAACACAACGACAATCCCAAGCGGCGCGGGCGCCCGTCAAAACCCAGACCTGTCGCCACCAAGGCGCCCCCACCCACCCAAAACCAAAACCAAAACCCGAAAAAGAGCAAGCCCGCCCCGCGGGCCAGCCACACGACCGGCAGGCGCAAACCGCCACCCCGCCGCGGCAGCGACGACGAATACTGCCCCGCCGGCACGCCGCCCTCCGCGCCCGACGCGGACCCCACCGTCCCGTTCCCCACCTTCATGTCCATGTCCGCGCTGTCGTCCGCGTCGTCGTCGTCGTCCAGCGAGAGCGAGACGGAGACGTTCGACTTTGACGGCGACTCGTCGATCGAGGGCGAGGAGGAACAGTTCATCGTCGCGGAGGAGCGGCTCCGCGAGCACGAGCGCGCGCGCGTCCGCCGCGAGCTCCTCGGCGACCCCGTTTTTGGCTCCGGCACGCGTCGGCGCACGAGCAACTGGGAGATCCGCCCGCGCAAGGTGAGCGGCGATGAGATGGACGTCGCGATGGATGCAGATAGCGAGGATGCGGACACGGAGGACGACGACGATGAAGAGACGGAGGGCGAGGATGGCGAAGATGCAGACGAGGCGGATGTAGAGGAGGAGGCGCCCGTGCGCGGCGAGGAGACGGGCGAGGGCGAGGAGGATGAGGAGACCGTAACCTACGCCGGGATCGCGACGGGCTGGTCCGAGGACGACGAAGAGTCCAGCCAGGACGCTGAGCTGTTCTTCGCCGGCCTCACCGACTCGTCGGACTCGGACGCACCGCTACCCATGGACGATGGCGATGACGGCGACGAGACCGTCTCAGAGGGCGAGGGCGACCACCGCCAGGGTGTCGCCTTCGAAGTGACCGAGGGCTGGGACGGCACGTACATCTTTACGAACGGCCTCGGCCCCGGCCAGGGCCTGCTCGACTTTGACTTTGACGCCAACGTCGACGCGGCGCACGCACAGCTGTTCCTTGCCGCGCCGCACTCCTCCGGCTCGAGCTGCGATTCGGATGGCGACGTCGACGTCAAGATGGAGATGGATGAGGACTTTGGCGCGTGGGAGACTGGCTACGAACGCGACGAGGATGAGGGCGACAGCGCTGCGGAGATGGCGATGGACAGCGACGACGGCGCGACGACGGATGAGGAGCTCGTCGACGAAAATGGGTTGCCTACCGAACGCCTGATGCGCCTCTTCCGCCCGCTGCCGCTCCTTCCGCCTTTCAACTCCATGCCTGTTTCCGCTATCAATCCAATGTCAACAATGAGCCCCGGGCCTGCCGAACACAGGTCACGACGCAGGAGCTCTGCCGACTTGCAATCGCCCCGGCCCTTGGACATTCTCGAGGGCCGACACGCTTTCTGGGATCCCGGGTATGACGACGAGGAAGACTGCAGCGCAGAAGAGGGAGGAGTGCCCGTGCAGGACGTGGCGGGACTCACGTTGCGTGGCTCGTCTGAAGAGGAAGAGAAGCGCGGGTGTCCGTTAAAGAAACGTAAGTCAGGCCCGAGAATGGGCACGTTTGCGACGAGCGGCGGTGATGCGCTCCGGAGAGCGGTCATCGATGGGTCGGATGGACGCCCGGCTGAAATACCCAGTCCGTTCCCAAGAACATGTACCAGAAAGCGGAGAAGAGGAGAGGATGACGTCGGATCTGGCCGCGAGATGAGCTACGTACGTTCTTCTTTCTCTTTCGAAGGATCTTGACACTTACGTCCTCGTTTTACAGAGCCGCGCTCGTTCGCTGTCCCTCTCTGCGCTCTCTGTCGCCCAATCCTCGAATCCACTCTCCCCATCGCCCCTCGCCCCGTCCGAAATCCCTATGAGCCCTTCCCTCGAACTCCCGCCTCCCTCTATTCAACCCTCCCCAGAACCCGAACCCGAGCCCGTCCTCCTCTCCGACGTGCTCGACGCCTCCCTCCTCGACTCCGACCCCTTCGAGCCGCCCTCCACCGACCCCTCCTGCCTCCCACTGCCGTCCTCCAGCACCGGCGCTCCCTACGACGACGAGAACGTCGACAACCACGGGCGACACCTGCAACGCTGGGATCGCATTCCCATGGGCACGTTCCGGCGCACGCGCGAGGCCGGCGACGACCTCGTGCTCGACGGCATGATGCGCAGCAGCCCCTTCAGCGGCGTCCTCTGGTCCGCCAAGGGCGCCGCCGCCGCCCCCACCGAGCCCGCGAGCCCGACCGCGCGCAAAGGCAAGGGCAAGGCAAAGGCCACGCGCCGCGGCAGCAGCGCGCGGCGCGACGTCGTCATCTCGCCCGTGATCCTGCCTGTGCGCGACCGCGACGGGGACCGCACGCCGACGACGGCGGAGCAGCTGCTCTCGCCGCCGAAGGGCGGCAAGCGCAGCAAGGAGAGCCGGCGCGACAAGATGATGAAGCGCAAGAGCATGATGGGCGTCAGTCCCGGGGGGTCCGGCGGGAAGCACCACCGGCACCACCAGCACCATCCGAACTCGAAGGGGCGCGCGCTGGGCGGCGTGCAGCGCGGGGGCGGGTACGGCGGCGCGGTGCCGCCGCTCAGTCTGTAGGCGCAAAAGCGGGCGCGTGCGGCCTGCGATGCTGTGTTTTCGTTTGGTTCCGTTTCCGTTTCCCCAGGTAACTTTGCTGCTGTTCTTAGTGTGCGTGGGCCGGCGCGCGTGCGCGCCGCTTCGTCTCTTTCCATCTCCATCCCCATCCATCCATCCATCCAGGACTCGTCTTCCTCCACTTGCTTTGCCCCATCTGATCTACCCTTCCACGATACGGTACCTATCACTTGCACCCGCGCCCTGCGCGCCCCACATTCGCATCCATTCCAGTCCATCCATTCGACTTCTTTATTATAATATCGTTTCGCTCCCTGCGTCCCCCACCCTGTCCAAAAGTGTACCGTCGCTCTGTAAAATCCCCGCCCGCGCCTCCCATCCCATCTCACACATCTCTTCTGCGTCTGACTATGACTCTGAATCCTGCTTTGCCTTTGCCCCGGCGCGGGCGTTTTGCTCTATATACGTGTTTCAAAAAGTCGCTGTACTCTGTTACTGTAGGCGTAATCAGCGCGTGCGAATCGAATGAGGCTTGTGTCCGGAGCGTTAGGTGGATCGCGTAAAATGCGAAGAACTTTGACTAGATTTTGCGGTATTCAAGTAGACGTTTGGCAGTCCGTTTGAGATTTTGGCTATAGGGCACTCGACTTTACTCGACTACGACGTCAGACACGATTCGTCTGAGGATTGCTAACGCAACATTTCTATGTACCTGGTGTTAGACACGCTCGCTTTTCAGCGTGAAATTTGTCAAATGACCGCTATATATGTTCCTTTAGAGATCTCTTCGAAGTTACAGTAGCGACCACGCTCTCATCAACGGACGTCTTTCAACGCCAGCCTCGGGCGCTTCCACTGGCCCGATCCAGTACACCACTCACTTATCCTACTTGGCGGCGCTTACACACAATAGCGTCGATGCACTCTTACGGAACGGCGTCCAACTCGACTCTAACGCGCGCACATTATCCAGGCGTGTCCAGGACCTGACCAGATGTCCGAGCCCACGCAGCCCGCTGATCCTGGAATCGACCACCCAGTCGTCCTCATCCTGGTAGGCCTCGTCGCGTCGGGCAAGGTACGCAGACCCAACGCGACTCCCCACTCCTCGCGTGCTAACACCACTTCCCCTTTCACGAACCACAGTCGACCTTCGCCGAGGCGCTGCAGCTGCACTTCCCCCACTTCCGCCGGTGCAGCCAGGACGAGCTCGGCGACCGCAGACGCGTCGAAGCCGCCGCGCGCCACAGCCTGCAGCAGGGCCTCTCCGTCTGCATCGACCGCACGAACGCGGACGCATCGTGAGCCGCACCTCGCATCCTCGCGCAAGCACGTACGTCTGACCTCGGACCACAGGCAGCGCGCGCACTGGATCAACATCGCGCGCGAGTTCCCGGGCACGCCCACCTGGGTCCTCTTCTTCGACACGCCCTACTCCGTCCGTCCGTCCTCCCACTCCCCACCCCACCCAACTAACACCCCACCCGCAGATCTGCGCCGAGCGCCTCCGACAGCGTACGTACCACACCCCCCTCTACCCCACAGCCCCAGCTGACCAGCGCCGCAGGATCGAACCACCCCACGATCCCCGACGCCACGACGGGCCTGCGCGTCCTCGCGCGCTTCGCAGGCTCCTTCGCGCCCCCGGCGCCGTGGGAGGGCCACGCGCGCCTGCTGCGCGTCGCGCCCGCGGACCACCCGGCCGCGGAGTACACGCGCGAGGACGTTCTCGCCGTGCTGCACCGCTTGCGCGACGGCGCGCCCGTCGAACCGCCTGCGCAGGCGCGCATACCGCACTATTTCCGTGGGGGCTATCGTGGTGGGCTACCGCCTTCGCGTGCGCGCGGGCGTGGAACGCAGATGCCGCACGGTTCTGCGCCGCGCAGCAGGGGTTTGGGCAGCGGCAATGCGCATGATCCACATCGCGGCAGCTCGCGGGGGAGAGGGTGGTCCAAAGGGAGCCCATCAGACGATACACCGTGGCGAGGCAGCGGCTCCGCAGGCGATCCTGTCGTTTTCGACTGAACGCCGGCGAGCGCTGTGTACACTACATGTACACGTAGTATCTGTTTGCAGTAACGGGATAATCGAGATCGTGGCACAACGTCACTTTCGCTTTCGGGCAGCTCCATGACATGAACACCTGCAAGCCGGGCGCGGCGAGACCGGCAGCTTACAGCGTGTGTGTATGAACAGTATGGCATTCTGAGAAGAGCGCAAGACAATAAGAGGTCCCTATCTATCGCGCAGGCGCTGCTAACTTTGACCCGCGCCGGTGACGTCTAGGACTCCGGGGTCGCCTTGGTCGCCGCGTCCGCTTCTTCCTCCGCCTTGAGCTTCTGGCCCAAGATCTTCGCGCTGACCTGGGAAACGGAAACGGAATGCATGTCATTTCATTGCTTAGCGGCGTGTAGTGTCATCCTGCGCGACTCACGTTCCGGATGTGCATTGCCGCGCGGTCGACGCCGAAGTCTCTGCTGCGCTTGTAGTGCTCGAGGGCTTCTTCGAGGCGGCCGCCTGCAGCACAAAAGCGTCAGTAGCCTATCGGGATGAGTAATGATGTACCCACAGGCTTCGAGGACGGCTGCGAGATTGAAGGCAATCTCTGGGTCCTCGGGCGCAAGTGACGAAGCAATGCTTGAAGATAGAGTGGGTCAGATGGGATATGGCAAGGCGGATGTACATAATGCATACCTCAGATGATGCAGGGCGAGGTCGGGCCGTGCGATAGGAGAAATGATGTAGGCACTAGCCAGGTCTGTGATGGAATGAGTATGTTATCCGACATGCATCATGCATGGGAAACTGACTAGTATGGGCGTCCGCGCTGGACGGCTGGAGAGCAATGGATTCCTTCCATGCATTAATGGCTTCATCAAACTCCTCTGGGATAGTAGCATATTGATCAGAAGGGGCCGTGAGCAGACCGGACGATCAGACGACTCACTGAGGTGGTAGTGGGTAACACCCAGGTTAAAGAGGGAACTCGCATTACGTTTAATGTCAACGCTGCGCTGGTACGCCTCCTTAGCGCCTTGAACGTCCCCTTCCTCGAGCTTCTGGGTGCCTTGTTCCAGACATTGCAGTGCCTCAGTTTCAGCCGGATCTGACGCGGTTGAATGCGGGGTCGTCGAAGTGGCCCAACCTGGTGGAACGAGAGATTAGGACTGAACGATATGAGTTACGGGGCTGACGCTCAGATGGACCGAAACTCTAAAGGAACGAGACTTACGCTGGGACGCAGGAGCTATGGCTGCTGTTCGAGCCGGGAATTTGGATGAGCGACCGGGCAGGGTCGTTTGGGCACTGCGAGCTAGAGCTGATACCGAGTGCAGAGGCCTTGCACGGCTAGTAGAGTTTGCAGCGGGAGTGACAGCACGGACAAACTTTCGCGCGAGGTCGGGGCCACGTTGACGAGGAAACATCGGATATGATGAAGAGCTTATTGTCTTTGCAGTCTTCTGAGGCGCCGAGGGCAGCAGAGTCGAATGACGGTTTGTGGCACGTCTCCTTCTGACCGTCCGACCTGGCACTCCTCGACCCGGGAAGTAGGCGCGCCACCCACATCATCGCGCCGCCTCAAAAATCGAGGCCACGACAGCAGTTTCCGCAACTTGCTCGTCGCTGTCTGCAGTGGCGACCTCGCGTGCTCCCTCGTCCTTCTCCTCCTCTATCTCACCTTCATACCCTCCTAATGTCATCCCCAGACGCCCCAAATCAGCCGTCTTCTTCGCAAGACGCGACAGACTTCCTCCGTAAAGCTTCCTTTTCTCGTGGCGAGCAGTCTGCGCCTCCGCCCGAAAGCGTCACCGCGTCCGACCTTCTTCTCGGTGCATACGACCCTGCAAAGCTGCACCCCTTGGCCGGTCTCGGAGACAAGCTTGATTACCTGCTCCTAGATGACGATAAGGTCAGCGAACTGCCGGGGTCAGGAACTGCCATTCCTTCAAGGGGTTGGAGCGATGACTTGTGCTACGGCACAGGAACTATGTACTTGAGCGGTCCGTCATTCATCTTTCTTCTAATCTCCCGTTCCTTCTGACGAGATTTGCCCTGTGTCCGCCTATGGCGCTCTCTGCTCACCCCCTCTCTCCTTATCTCATCATCCTTATTGTCTTTGCACCATCACATGTCCCCCACCTCCCACAGGTCTGGCCCTCGGTGGTGTTTGGGGTTTCCGCGAAGGCGCGGGCCGTCCGCTGGCAGTGTCCAACACGCGATTGCGAATCAACAGCATCTTGAACTCCATCACGCGAAGAGGCACATTCTTAGGCAACTCAGCCGGCGTCGTGGGTCAGTCTCCTTCTTCATACACTCATCCTTTTTGTTCTGCACTTAGCGCTCGCATCACAGCTTTGGCATATAACGGGATTAACTCGACCATCGACGCTCTGCGGGGAAAACATGACACTTTCGGCAGTATGACGGCTGGTGCATTGACCGGTGCCCTCTACAAATCGACAGGTGTGTTTCCATTCCCATTTCCAGGTTGTTCTGTTTCTCAGTCTGCATCCCCTTTTAGCCGGTGTAAAGCCTGCCTTGGCAGCGGCCACCTTGGTCTCAGGTCTGGCAGGAGCATGGAGTTATGTGAAGAGACGCGTTTGAGATACATTATATCCTATGTAATATCTAGATCTCTCCTATTTCACGCTTACAGCGTTTCACCCCGATCACCCCCCATCTCATGCCTTCTCGATTTCCGTGAAGGTTGAGTAAAACGAGCTGAGTTCTGACTACAGGTGCCGCTGTACCGGTTACGTCGGGTCAACAGACGAGGTTGCGCGGCTTTCCCCAGATCGGACCCACCTCAACGGTGAAGTGCGTACCGACCTGGCCATCAATCCACCTAATTCTCGTGGCCCTCGTTCTCCGACCCTGCTTCGACATAACTCCGTATATATGGAGCTTCGCCAAGTGTCAGAAAAGCTTGACGCTTTCCCGAGCAACGTCCCTTCGACTTTCTCAGCTGGGTCGTCAGCAGCTCATATGCTGCCCTGACTGGCTTCGTCTGCCCAGACGATTTCTTTCCCGATGACTTCCCTTTCGTCGCGAGCCCCGATCCTCGCAGACACGTCGCTTGATGATTTTATTTCCACAATATTTTCCGTCTGCTTCACTGAATACTCCAGTGCCTTTGATGCCCATCAACGATTAACCGAAGAAGCTCGCCGTGATGCCGCACTAGAGATGTGCTCCCCGTCTGTACGAAGCCGTTTTGGTGTGCTTACTCAAAGGGAATACTTCTGATTCGGTCTACAGGCGCCACAGCGGCTGCATCCGTGGCTCGTTTGCGCCTCGCGAGCAACTCATCTGATCTTGCATGTCCACCATTTCACGGAGATCCTTCGCCTTGGAATTGTGTATCTCAAACTACACCACGACAACTGTTCATGTGATAGAACCCACAAGTTGTCAGTACAGCGCCTAACGTTCACCGCTTACGAAAACGGGCTTTCAACGCCCAGAACAGCGAACTCGAACATCGAGAATTACTCCCGCTCGCATTCCTACAACTCGAGCAACAGACCCACGTCCTCATCCCAATATTACTCGTCGGGCAGCAGCGCAGCATCTTGGGGCAGACAGTCGTCTCGCGCCCTGGATACATCCTTATCGTCATTTCTCGCTCCAGACGTATTTCTTCAGGCCACTCCAAGTCCCATAACGTCGGACGGTGATGCAAGGCAAACTTCCCTCTCGTTTCCTCGGAATCGTGCGCTGATCCATTCGTCTTAGGATATATCACCTCGAGATCGTCCAACAGCCCGAGACCTCAGCCGAATTTGGCACAGCGGCTTTATCGCGATTGCCACTAGCTCCGCCTCTGGTCGTGCAGCTGATAATTCGTGACGGCCGCGGAAACGTCCTGGATAGGTACGGAACTCGCCATGCGGCGTGCCGTCCAATAAGTAACTGTTTTCACAGCGAACCGGACCTGCCGTTCCTCATCTCGCACCTGTCCCTGTACACCGCGGACGGGGCGACGGCACTCGACACGTCCTCGAGACCAGGCACGCACTTCCCTCCAGACCGTCTGCTGTACGGCAACCTCGTCTCCTCGCCGCACCACCTGCGCAACCTGCAGGGCCGCGCGGGCGTGTACTTCCTCTTTCCGGACGTCAGCGTCCGCGTGCAGGGGCGCTACTCGCTGCGCGTCACCCTCATGCGGCTCTCAGGGCACGTCGCCGCCCGCGCTCTGCATCCCGTGCGCCTGCTGACCCGCCCGCAGGATCGACCCGTCGGGCATGATGCGCGTCGGGGAGAGCGGCACCGTGCTCGCGCAGGCCCACACGCGGTCCTTCGACGTCCGCGCCCGCCAGAACTATGTCGCCCCGCGTGCGTGCGCCTCTCCTCCCGTCCAGACGCAGCGCTGACGCGCCGAATGCAGCCCAGACGCCGTTGACCGAGTTTTTCCTGCAGCAGGGTGCCCGAATGTATGCGTTTGCCTCTCGCTCTGCCCGGCTCTACGACCACCCCTTCTGAGTCCCCCATTGTGTGCTGCGTGCGCGGACGTGTGGCTCATTCTTCGTTCACAGACCGCACTGACGTGGCGTGCTCGTACCGCTCTTGTGTGCCGTGTACCGACAATATCGATACCTTCGTTCTGGCGGGTTGGTGTTTGGAAAATGGAAAATCTTTCATTGCCCGCCGCGCCTGCCGCGGGCCATCCTTATCTCGCCTTTGTGCGGCCCCGTTTACATATGTTCCTACATTTCTTTCTTGACCGAAAAGAGCCGTTTGCAGCGCGCGCGATCCTTCAGGACGTTCTTACAGTTACGACGACGAACCACCTTGCTGAATCAATCTAGGATAATACTGGATTTAGAAGGTCAGAGCCCGAGACGACCTCTTCCACGTCCCGCTGTTTCTTTGGCAGAAGTCTTGCCATTTTGGATTCAATGCGCGCGAGTTCTCGAGTTGACTGGGAGACGGTAACGTTGGTGAGCTTCGCGTGGTCTGAATTTTCCTTTCGCCGAGGAGTTAGGGCCGACACCTGATCGACAGCGTGGATATCAGATTAGACAGCAGCTTGCCCATGACGGCAGCGGAGGTAACGTCGATTGTTCACTTTGAATCGACGATGGTGCACAGAGTTTCCTTGTCGCTGTGGACATACGCAGGCGTCCGATTACCACATTTGAACATAACAACGTTTGAACGCACAACAAGGCCGTTTTTGCAAGGGACCGCAGAGCATTAGGCTCGGTCGGGCGCTCCGCAGAAATCTGGGGACAGCGATCAAGAGCCTGACAGTGGTATCTCGGAATGCTTGACCGAGGCAGCCTCATGACGTCTATATGAACCTGGGCATAGGATCTAGCAATGCGATGTGCAGGACAAGATGTGGGTCATTGAAGGAAATGTCGCATGACATTTCCGATTGAAGATATGGTCAACCCACGACCACCCCGGGAGATCGAGGGCTTGGTATTCAAGAAGCACTGGGACTGACTGGCTGTCTGATGACAGATCTAGCTTCACTCGATCTGTCCTTTTCTGCCGTTGTCCAGTACTCCATGTCTCCAGGTTACGATCTGCCTTGTTCTAACAAAAGAAGAAAAAGGTAACACTGGCTCCTCTTTTGCTATAAGGCGGAACACAATACCAACAGCAACACAGTAGACTTGGCATTCTCATGCCAGGCATGAGCGAGAAGGTTTATGTAGAACACTGCACGGACGCGCCGAAGTGCCACGCGTCTAACCATGAGTCCTGTACGTAGGAGAATTCAGGTCAGCACGGGGACTACGCCTTGAAGCTGTTCGCTGCATGGCAGCAAACACGTACTGCGCGCACTTCGACCCATTTATGGTCGGATTAGAGGCTTCCAGGAGGCCCTAGCACAGCCCGCTCACCGCAACAGGACCGACAATTACGCACCATCGACAGGCATCCGGGCGCCTGTTTCCCAGCTGAGGGACAATAGGGCAGTGTTGTGGGTAAAAAGGCGAACAAGAAGACATTGGGGGGATGCTGTACGGCCACAGCATCGATAACCATGGATGCTTTGAAGCATTGTGAAAGCGATCGTGCAGTTTTGAGTCCGCAGCAACAACGCAGGTCGGACAGCGGGGCCGGATAGCGGCCGGACGGCTATATATAAATTGAATAGATGACCTCAGCATCGTGAGACCTTTCGGCCCTGTCCATCCAAACTTCCGTCCACTGTCAACCAACTCTCTCTTCCTTCCACCCATGTCCAACAAAGATTACTACGCCGGCGGCCAGCAGCAGCAGTACTACCCTCCGCAAGGTCTGTAGAATGCCAATATTCCCATCCCTCCGTCGCCTAATGCGCCTCTTCCGTTCCAGGCGCGCCGCAAGGCTACCCGCAGCAGGGCGGCTACTATCCCCAGCAACCACCACAGTCGTACCAGGGTGGCTACCAGGGACAGCCAGGTTACCAGCCTCAACCTCCGCCGCAGACCGTCTACGTGTAAGTGGTGCTCTCGATCGCCCTGAATACAAAGCCCTTATGATTTCCGCTTTTCTGCGCTGCAGCCAGCAACCCGCACCACAGAGTAAGGGCCCCGACTGCTGCACGGCGTGTCTGACGGGCATGTGTCTGTGCTGCTGTGCGGAAGGTGTGCACCCAGACTTCTCTGGTCCTATCTTGTCACTGACACGTCTCTCGTCCATGCAGAGATATGCGACTGTCTATTCTAGTGCGGCGAGGCCACGCCTCCGCTTTCTCATGATGATGTGACAGACGCCTGTTGTGCTTTACGCTGTTCATACCTTACACGATCTCGTTATGGACAGGACGCCATCTGCGACATGTCCAGACTATGCTATGAATGATTTTACCTTTTACTTTCCCATCTGATGCCCGAAGTCACGTTTACTTTTGAGCGGTTTATATCAATTCGGGTGTTCAGATCTTCAGAGCTCGGATAGTTATGTCTATGTTTCGGAATACCCGCGGAATGCGTGTCTCCCATGACTGGCACGTTTTCCGTGCTCCTTCCCAGTATGTAGATTAACACGTCCGAGAAGCCTTGATATATAGTGGGTGACTTTTCCCAGGAATTGATTTATGTTATAATGTGTTTCTGAGCAGATCAAATTTGAACTCAAAATGAGGCTCAACCAGTCTGCCTCTTCGCTGTGCTGCAGTGCGCCACCATTATTTATTCTCTCTACGCTATCCTTAGGTCGCACCGGGACACGCATCTTGCTGAAGGGACGAAGAAAGTGTAGAACTTGAAGTAGAACGGATAGTGAACTCTGCCTGTAGTCAATCCAATATGTAGCCTGAAGACCTCATGCCCTTCAATGTTCATCGGGAGACAGACATGGGCAAAATATGTAGAAAGATCCGGACAGATATACTTGAAATGCCACCTCTCTGCTATAATAGATGCAGGCGATCTCAATTCCTGCTGAATGTCAACTCCGAACCCGAGCAAGGGCACCGTCACCGCAGGCGGCACTCAAGTTGCATGTCCCCGATGCACGCCCGAAGGCTGACGTCGTGAGCCTCGATGCAGCTCGATGCGTTGCCCTGGGCGAGAGTTGAACGGATGTCGGCTGCAGCCGGGGGATAAACTGGAGTGACGCGATTGGCTTGCCCGAGTTCCGTTAGGACCCGCTAAGAACGGGCGTGACGGTGTGACTTGTCCCCTTCCTCCCAAATTCCTCCACCAAAATGCTCTCCAGGCTCCCTGCGGCCGCTCTCGCAAAGTCTGCGCCTTTCAATGCAGCACGTACCGCAAACCTGCGGTCTTCGGCGCGCGCTGGTTCGGTGAGCACCAAGAGATTGGGCGCGGAGCGCGTGGTTGCTGACCCGTCGTCGCCAGCAGGTCCGCTTTGCGTCTTCCAACGCTGCGTCGGAGAGTGCTTTCCAGGTATGCAAACCATTCATGACGCGCGAGCATCTCACTGAGGTGACGGGGCGATGCAGACGTTCCTGAACTCGCGCGCAACGTTGGCCTCCGCGACAGTGTTGACCGTCGGCTCAATAGCCTGGTATACCCACCTCTACGATACTCTTCCGTTCCTCGGCGAGGCGCACGCCTCATCGCCCGCGGAGGAGGGCCTCCACCCGCCGCAATACCCCTGGTCGCACAAGGGCTGGTTCGACTCGTTCGATCACGCCAGGTAACGTCCTTGCCAACTTCGGAGTTACCTCAGCTCACCCCGCCTTCTCGACGCGTCGCAGCATCCGGAGAGGTTACGTCGTCTACCGCGAGGTCTGTGCCGCCTGCCACTCGCTTGATCGCATTGCCTGGCGCAACCTCGTCGGTGTCTCGCACACCGCTGACGAGGCCAAGGCGATGGCCGAGGAGGTCGAGTACACCGACGGCCCCAACGACGAGGGTGAGATGTTCCAGAGGCCCGGAAAGCTCTCCGACTACATGCCTGCTCCCTACCCCAACGAGGAGGCTGCCCGTGCCGGCAATGCCGGCGCTCTTCCTCCTGATCTCAGCTTGATTGTCAAGGCCCGTCACGGTGCTGCTGTCAGTAGACTTCATTCATAACTGGAGATACCGCGACTGAAGATTTTTCTCCAGGACTACATCTTCTCCCTGCTCACCGGATACGTCGACCCCCCGGCCGGTGTCGAAATACGCGAGGGCATGAACTATAACCCGTATTTCCCCGGCGGTGCTATCTCCATGCCCCGTGTGATCTTCGACGGTCTCGTCGAATACGACGACGGTACGTTACCTGCCATGAAGCGTTACCATTCTGCAAGCTGACATGCCACGCCGTATAGGTACCCCGGCGACCACCGCGCAGCTGGCCAAGGACGTCACCACCTTCTTGAACTGGGCCGCTGAGCCGGAGCACGACGAGCGCAAGAAGACCGGTATCAAGGCCGTCATTTTGTTCTCTGCTCTGACTGCCATCAGCTTGTACGTCAAGCGCTTCAAGTGGACCGTCCTTAAGAACAGGAAAATCCGTACGCACTGGCTGTCTTGTTGTACAAAACGTCCTGCTCACTTGGTGTTCTATTTCCAGAGTACTACCCACCTTCGGACAAGGGCCATTAGAAACGAGTCCGGGATGGGCTTCTTCTTTACTATTGGTCAGGGCCTTCGTACAAGTGTTCCTGTAATTATTCACGTAGAAATGGATGGTGGTCTGTTGACGTTGAACAATGCGGCTTGATGGAGGCACAATTCTAGATCCTCTCTACTTTTTACACTTCTGGCGAGCGTAATATTGAGATAGTTACGAGCAATAAGAGGGAGAATCTGTGGATCGTGGAGAGCAGCGTCTACCCCGCCCAGGCTGTCAGATCAGAGATGAGGCGACGAGGACGAAAGAGGAGCAAAGTTCTCACGGCTTGTTAGCGAAGAGAAGGGCCTGAGCAAGCCGCTCCGAGCCTACACAATTACACCTCTTCATCTCTCTGCATTTCGTTTTATACACATCCAATTTCTTTGCAAACGTTACTAGAAACTATCTCCTACAATGTCTAGCGAGAGCTGGCCACCACCACTGAAGTGCGTCCTCCTGACCATCTGATGTCGGCCATGCTCACATACGCCCTCCAGAGCATGGGTCGCAGACTGCCTCGGACAGATGACCGATGCAAACAGAGAAGAGGCACAGGCAGAACTGCGCAAGGTGATATCTGACGCTTTTAGCTCCCAGACGCTGTGGACGACAGACTGGGCGGCAGTGCAGCTGCAGAGGTGCGCAGATCCGACTTGCTTTCCCTCGGGTTCGTCCCTGTTCACCGGGCTGCCTTGCCTCGCAAAGTCTCATCCCAAAGCCATTCCCAACGTCCAGCTCTCTCAAACGCAAGATGTGCGTCTCACCTCCCGCATTACCCGCAGCCGCTGATCTCGTGCTGCCCCAGGAACGAAGGCGTTCCCTTGCACCCTAAGAAAGCAAAGAAGACGCAGATCGGCAAGCACGCCGCGCTCGATGTGAACGACCGCGCCGCGCTCGACCGCCGCGCGGAGCGTTTCCGGCGGGAGCACGAGCTGGAGCAGCAGAAGTCACGGCGTGTCGGTCAGGCATCTCTCAAGGCTAACCATCATACCTCTCACGTTTTCAACACCTCCATGCGCTCCTCGCGCTCGGCGACGCCGGGCGTGAACCCCGACGATCCCGAGGCGGACCCGGTGCGTCGCGCCGCTTTCGCGTGTGTCTGCCGCTGACGGCGGGCTGCAGAATGTCCCGAATTGGGACCGGTATACGATCGTCGGGACGTCGCAGGAGGTCTTCAAGGACTATCTCCGCTTAACATCAGTCAGTTGCCTTCCTGTAGTACATTTGAAGGTCATGTGCTGACCCGCAACAGGAACCGAAACCAGAACAGATACGACCATACCCCGTGCTGCAGCAAGCTCTCACCGAACTGAAGCGTCGCTGGCGAGAGAAAGCTAACTACAACTGGATATGCAGTCAGTTCAAGAGTCTCCGGCAAGACCTCACCGTGCGTCGTCTCCGCGTCGTCTGCCTGCTCTGCGTGATGTCGGTTTCTGCGTTGATGCGTGATCCAGGTCCAACGAATAAAGAATGAATTCACGGTTGCCGTGTATGAGATCCATGCGCGCATGGCACTGGAAGTCGTACGTTATTCTCCCTAGGACCCGCACTTCGTTGACTGAGACGTCGTGTGCAGGGCGACATGGTCGAATATAATTCATGTCAGGCGACACTCAAGACGCTTTACGAGCTGGGCATCCCCGGCAAGGTGGAAGAGTTCACGGCCTACCGCATCCTGATGCTCGTGCACGGCCACAATCGCAGTGGTCCGTCCCTTCGTTGCTCTCCGACCAGGACATTTTCTGACTTGCACCTCCTTATTTTCCCCCTTGCCTGCCTCTTGTCCATGCCAAATTCGGATTCGTGGTGCAGAATTAAATCTTTACGTAGGTCAGCTAACGCCCAAACAGAAAGAGAACGACGCAGTCCAGCACGCGCTGAGCGTGCAGCGCGCAATCGCGATGGGGAACTACCACGCGCTGGGCGAGCTCTACATGAACGCGCCAAACATGGGCGCCTACATCATGGACCACTTCATGGACCGCGAGCGCATCCGCGCGCTGCTCATCATGTCGAAAGCGTGAGCCCCCCTCTATCGCGCCCGCATCCTTCTCCTCACGACAGGCGAATCAGGTATCAGAAGATCCCGCTGGATTTCATCGTCCAGGAGCTCGTGTTCGACAGCCTGCAGCTCTGCGTCGCCTTCCTGGAGGCGCATGCCGCGAACCGCTACGCCAACCCAAACGCGCGCGACGCGGAGAAGATGCTGGACTGCAGGGCCGCGGCGCCGCAGCTTGCGATCGCCTTTGAGGAGAAGTATCGCAAGGTGCAGATCAAGGGTGCGATTTAAGTTATTTCTGTACCGTCGCGAGTTTGTACTGTCCTTGCGTATCTATTCACATCAATCCATTGAGTTTACGGATGCGGATGCCATGATTGCACGCGGGAGGGGTCGTTGTTATGAGCGACGCAGCGAGGCAGGTTCTTTGTTTGATAGCTTTCGTCAGACACAAATGAGCAGTGGGAGACGCTGGCCACGCTAACTTCCTGGTGCATGGGTCCGGCACGGGAGCGGCACCCGAATTCTAAGCATTTTCTGGCGAAGAGAACCACAATACGTGTATTGGATAGCAAAGTAGCTAAGTCAAATGCGACGAAGGGCATGAAAAAGCATAACAGAGAAGCACAAGAATATCCAGGTAGTCCGACCAGCACGACGCAGGTGATGGTACAACATGGTAAAATCAAACTAATGCAAATGAGTACGATACGGAACAGACAAGAAAACGGCCCCGCTCGAGAAGACATATAGATGCTACAAGGGTGCGGAGATAGTACGTGGAGTGGACAGTTCAGTATAAGACGCAATAATGATACAGGTAAAGTGAGGCGGGAAAAAGAAACCGTGCAACTAGAGCGTCCTGTCGAGCCGTGCTGGGGCATAGCTGATCGAAGCTTGCGCCGAGAGGCATGCCTGCCTCACCTGCTCTACTAGGCTGTTATAGCGGTTGCGTTGTTCTGCACGCGACATAAGGATAGCGGTGATGCCATATGTGGACATGTGCGTACCTTGACAAGGCCACACAGACGCGAGGAACTCAATAGGTTCCAGAAAGGCTCGGCACACATCGAGGGCAACGGTCAGTGTATTGTCGAGGGTCCACAACGTAAGTGCCCTTCAGGCATAGTCAGCGCACCAGAAGCATCGAGTAAGCTTCGTGCTTACCGCGACACTTGACCCATAAACCACCAGACGAACCACGGTCTCTGTGCGAGGTCGTGTTTCATATTCCCGGTGACAGCATACATGCCCTGCATCACCATCTTGGCCCGCTGTTCTTGATCACGCACTGCAAGAAAATTGCAAGGGAAGCGTCAGCGCGCTAGGACGGGTGCAATCGTGGCGGGAGGACTGACACCACTCGATGGACTTCTCTCGATTTAGCCCTATCAGCCTAAAGCACAAAACAGTCAGTCACGATGGACGCGCACGTAGCCCAGACCGCCTACACATGGGGTATGAAACGCTGGAATTCGTACGATATGCACATCCGGGTGCTATTGACAAGATCACGATCAGCATCTTCGGTCCCGGGCTCTGACGGCGGACATAAAACGCACTTGAACAGGTACTCGCGGCCGACAAAGAAGAACGCCCTTTCAACCCCGCACGTATGCCTGTTCAGCGCTTTCTCGATCTCCTCAGTCTCCAACCACGCCCGCAGCGTAAAGTCAGACTTCTCCGTCGCGCTGATCGTCTCGTCTTGCCGAACGCGCAGACAGCTGTGCCATAGCAGCATGGAGCGGATGTATAAAGCCCACACCGTCTCTTTACCCAGTCCGGCTCCAGGATACGCATGCGGCGTCAGCGTATCTCCCGGGAACAACAACGCGTACTATGGATCCGCATCCGGTCTTAGCGCGTGTATTCAACACGAAAGAAAACACATACATTGCATGGGTGAGTGACATGGAGATCCGCTGTTTGCAAGCCAGATGCTGAGGTGAACGAGCTGAGTCCAGCAGCGAGCATCATGGAGCTCCAAACCAGTCTCCGGCACTCCTCCTTGCGCACCTCGCCCTCCGACCACCCCCAGTTCCACGCAGGCGTCGCGATCCACAGCGGCGTCTCCTCATAGGCCTCGGGCCAGTTGTGCCCGAGAGACATTGTCTCGCACGAGCATTGTTTAGGCTGCGTAGTGATGGATGGCCCTGCCGGCGGGATGCCTACCCGCATCGGTGCAGACGTTGCCTCAGAGCCGTAGCGCCCGGAGGCGTAGAGCAATGCGTTCGTATGAGGGCCGGACGTCACCATATGCGTGACTTGTGCGCAGTACGAAGATGCCTGCGGGTCATTGGCATCCAGCTTCGTCAAGGCCAGCGAACGAATGATTGCGTCGCAGACGGCCATGGAAGAAAACACCCGGTGACCATGATGATGCGGGTGGGCGCAAATTTCAAAGAATGCCAAAATCTAAAATGGCAAATCCGGTCAAAATACTGAAGAGGACGCAGAATCTGAACCCGAATTACCCATGCTGCTTGAGCGAGCTCTTCGTCGACGCTCCTGGAGGCCAAGCTCGCGTCCAACGCGCTCTGAGCCTCGTCCCTGAGTATCAATGCCAACCGCCGACCTTCTTCACCTCTTCCGAGCTGAGAGCTCTGCAAGTACATCCCCACCGTGAGCGCAGCGAGAACCAGGCTGGGTTGCATTCGGCTCCTTCTGACAGGATCCATGAAGTTGGCATAGAATCGCGGTACATTGAAAAACGAAAACCAGTAGTTCGTGATTTTGAACAGGGAGCGGAGGTCCGATACAATACTCCGCATGCTATACTCTCGCTGGGCATTCGTCAAGGTTGGCACATCCGAGTGCGAGGGCCGCCGCGATGACGAGTAGATGAATAATAGATGGTCCCACCAGATCTTGCGCGAGAACTGTATGGAGGGCTCAGCACTGAGCTCGACGGTGTTCTCGTCGTCATGGTCGTCATCCGCAGGCGCGATGTATGCGGTAGAGACGGGGGCAGGTGCAAAGAGGCCCGCGTATGGAACCGCTGCGGAGAATCCAGCAGAGTGGTCTGCTGCAATCTAAGAGAAGCAGAAGAAAGAAGCATGAATGAATAGGTGGCGATACAGAGGCTATATGCAGTATGCCACATACCATAGCAGGGTCGGATGCAATTGACGATATGAGCCCCTGGTCGTACGACGAGGTCGATGTAAAACGGACATTGCTGCCTGGTGGTTCGAGGATGGGCTGGCGCAGGTGGGTCGGCGGATTTGGGGCAGACCGGGCGTAAGGATATTGGGTGGGCTTTGGCTCGAATGGAGAGAGCAGGTTAGGCACGTCATTCACGAAAGTCGCACCGAGTGTCGCTTCGGTAGGAGGAGGGGGTGCAGCGGCAGCTGGGCTGGTCACTTCCTCTTGAACAGTCGTCGACCCCATCCTCCGACGCTTCTTCTGGATAGGCCTGCCCTCCTCATCCTTCGCCCTTGTCGTGCGCGTGCGGGCGCCCTGGACCTTGTCAGGCCCTCGTCGCTTCGGTGCAGAATCGTAGTTACATTCTCCGTCTGCCCTCTGGGTGCAATTGTGGCAAACGGGGCGGGCACCATCACAGCGAATCTTGCGGCCTCGACTATCACGAATTCAATATATACGGGTTGTGTCCACGAAATTATAGCCACGCACCATTGTGCACACGCTACGTAGACCCTCGTCCTCGGTTTCCCCTGAGTGGTAGGTGGTTGATCGGGAGCGAGCGCAATGCGGGCCTTCTCTTTTCGCGTTCTGCGCAGGGCCCGGTCAGGCGAGTCGGATGAAGTTGACGAGTGGGGCGGCGCAAAGGGTGCAGATGACGAGGGGTCGAGTGCAGTGGGGGAGGCATCAGACAGTATATTGCTCCCAGCAGACAGCGGCGCTTCCTGGGAAATGAAATCGCCACCGACCTGCAGCTGCGGGCGAGAAGGCGGAAAAGCGAACGCGGTCTGGGAGAAGGGATAGGCCTTCTGGCCGCCGTGCACGTTTCTATCCTGGGTACTCGCGGTCATGTCGAACGCGATCCCGTTGCTCCAGTCGAAGTCTGGCGGGACCAGGTACTGGATGACCCGCTGCGAGGACGACTCTCCCAGAATAAGACTTTGTGAGAGACCGCGGGGTCGTGATTTGTGCTGCGGGAATGACTGGCACGCTGCGTTTTGTGGCATGGGCCGAAGTGATCTCGCTGGTAACGGTTGGACACAATTGGCGTGCACGAGACTGGCTCAGAGCTACTGTAGCTATAATAAGGGATCCAGAAGTTCCATTTGTCGTCTCGTCGCAGAAGCGAAACGTGATAAGCGGGCCTTGCTGCGGGCCTCGAGCCTTGCCCGGGGGTAGCTTCTAATGCGTCTACGTACACGCTCGCCTCCCAACGCGCGCTCACAATCGCGCTTGGGCCAATCGCATCTCTTTCTCTATCCTTTTCAATTCAGCCATGAACCACGCAGTGCGAAAACTATCATAGATCCTTGTCAAACGCTGTGCCGTATGCCGAGATGCCCAACCTTCTCGATCGTCTCCACGACTCCATCAAGTAATCCGACAGACAGCGCGTACTTGAATGTCGCAGACAGACGCGCGCGTCGCCGCCAACGACATCAACAGAGTTGTCGATCAAATTACAGCAGTAACGCGTTCTACGGTGCTGTGATGTCGGGACGCCGTGCGGAAAGGTCAAGGCCATGAGACCTCATTCGCACACCCAGCCCACATGGTTCAAAGCCCCAAAAGTACTTCAGTGGTGATCAATCGCGCATTCGAGCGGGTATAAAGCGACGTAGTGTGACCTCCCGAATGGAGTATTGAGCAAAGGCTGCAGGTGACGCAAGGAGCTCGGGAGTCACCCTCGATGCAGCGGGTATCGTCACGTAGCACAGGATCAAAGTCTACGGCATGGCATGTCAAGGTATGAATGGACGAAAGATCAACCATAAAAATCATACCTTCTGGACCTGCGAGTTGACACGATTGACAGTACTCAACCACTGCCAAGAAAACGGGGATACATTCTGCAAGGCGTAAGGCGACGTTTTCTCGTCATCCGGATCTTCGTAAACGGGGATGATGACCATTGCAAATCTAACCGACCCTCAGCAAATGCGATAAAGACTCCGGGGACGGACACTTACTCCGCATGCTGAAACACTGGTCCACGCTTGTAAAGCATATAATCAACGCAGAACTTAATGCCGCTTTTGACCACCCATCCAAGGGATCGGTAGTGATGGTAGAAGACATAGTTGATAAGAAACGGACTGTCCGCGCGCAGGCCTTGCGGTGTTGGAGAAAGAAGCGACAAATACGGTGGCCGATGGGCTTGTTGGAAAGCGTGCCATATGTCGTGAAGGGTCATCGGTTCCATCTACGAGGGAAGTTCAGGCCACGGGCGACAGCATGTGAGAAGGGAGCGCACTGTTTTGGGATCGAGGACCGTCAGGCAATCAAGCGCCCATGCGAGGAAGAAAGCCTCGGGGAGGGTGAGCTGCAGGTGCTCGAGGTCTTCTATTGGCTCCGGTTCGGGTTGCTCTTCCTCGTCCTCGTCCTGTGCAGGCGTCTCCGGCACAGTCACTTCAGCCCGTACCGAGGGTGAAGGCTTCCATGTTGCTGCGGACGGAATCGATGCCTTCAACTCTTCTGAGGAGATGATACGCCCCTCCGCAAACGCTGCCTCCGCTTCGGCAGCAGCGGCAGCCATAGCCCGCGCTCGGTCAAGCTTGAATTGTTTTCGTTCCGCCCTGCGTTTTGCAGTAATTTCCTCAGAAGCCGTTTCTACGGAGAACAAAACATGAGTTCCTGAGCAAAGCACTGTGATATCGAGCCCAAAATGCACATACTCTTCCCTGCCATTTTTTGTGTGTTTATCTGCCGTGTGAGCCAGCTCGGCTCACTTCTCGACAGATTGCCCTTTCCGAAGAAACCTCGCTGCCAAAGGATCGTGGAATCCTTGGAGTTGGTCACCCAGACAGATCGAGTGGTGGGGTCAAACACGCCCTCGCAATGCGGATTCAGGACACGCGCTCCAGAAATACCGAAGAGACCTAGAGCAGACGATACTAATCTATTTTCTGGAGGGGAGAAGAGGATAGGAAGAGGATTTCCGTAGATGCGGTTGTTTTCATTGCGTCTTGCGCCACCTTTCCTGGCTCCAGAACTACGGCCTCCTCGTGAAGCCATACCGGTTGTAAAAAAAACCCTGCAAGTCAAAAGGTGGATGAGGAATGCGAGTCAAAACCGAGAAGTGGAGTAGGAAGAGGCTGCTGCCAAACAGCGCGTCAACAGCGCGACTCCACGTGAGCCTCCATCGTCGCTGCCAGTGGCGGTCTCCAGTCTTCAAGCAGCGCCCTCACGAACCACATACCCGTCCTCTCTTAGCCTTCACGATTGTAACGGCCCGAAGTTATGGCGGACAGACGAAGGGCTGAGATAGAGGCAAAGAGGCAGAAGTTAACCGAGCTTCGCAAGGCCCGTGCAGAGAGACAGAAAGCCGAGACGGAGAGGCGCACATCCGACGTGAGTTAACGCGAGTTATATGAACTTCCAAGAGGTGGCTATACGAGTCTTTGTAGGCAGGAACATCGTCCATCTCACGCAGAGTAGATGTCGATTCGCTCGTAAATGCGCTTGTCGGGGAGAGCAGCTCAAGCTTGGGCCTTCGCAGTCCAGATCTCACACCTGCATCGTCCGTTCCGGGGACACCAGCCCAGGGCCATGCCGCCACCCTTCCAGGGCCTTCATCGCTACATATATCCGGCAGGGGGAGCAGGCAAAGCGACATAAGCTTCTTCGACCGCAATTCAATCACCACTACCCTCGTTCAATCTGCGACCGAAAACGTCATCGAACGGTACAATCGCTTCACGAATAGCTGCCTACACATCTAAACTTCTTTGAATAGTTCACTTTCCCCTCGGTTCATCCCGGACCTCATAGATGTAGAGCAGGAACTCTTCGAATTGCCGCAGCGGGTATGCATACATTCGCGCCCTCCGCAAGTTTAACCAATAACTCGCCAGATTGCAGGAACGCGTCACGTACAATAAAGAAATCCAGACGGCCAACTTCGAGTCGGATTCTTCCTCCCCGCCGTCAGAAGAGGAAATCCGGCAGCGCGTCAACCGTGAACGGGATGCCTTGGAAGCCGAGCGAGCTCGAGAAAACGAGCTAGATGAGGAGAGCGTGCAGCTTGACAAGGAGATCGAGCAGGAGATTCGAGGTCTGTAAAATCATGCTTCGCGACCCCAGACTCTGACGCAGGCCCCTTCTAGAGCTCACCGAGGAGGAAAGGACCAGTATATTCACAGCACCAGAGTTCCTGGATTTCGTTGAGCAGTCATCAAAAATCGTTCAACGAGCATTGAACGACAATTATGACTACATCAGAGACTATGCAAGCGGTGCTGAGACGGGAGTGTGAGTACCCGCATTCAGTCATCTTCATTGTTACTGATGCAGTCTCCGCTAGTGACGACTCTGAGGGAAAGCGGGTAAAGCGTGTGTGCACGTTTTGGGACGAGCGCTACTGCAAGAATAGATCCGTGACCGATGTGGACTGGTCGCCAAAGGTACGGACATGCGACGTTTCTCTCTATCATTCTCTTTGACCATATATTGTAGTTCCCCGAGCTCAGCGTCGCCTCATACAACAAGAATCCCGCTGCTCTCAACGAGCCTGACGGCATCGTCGCCGTCTGGAACCTCCACCTCCTCGAGCGCCCTGAATTTGTGTTCCATTCCCAGGTAAGCGTGGATATGAGGACGACATCCTTGGCTTGTTGCAGACCTCTCTTTGCAGTCAGATGTTCTCTCCGTCACCTTTTCGCCTTTCCACTCGAATCTCGTGTTCGGCGGAACATACTCGGGACAAATCCTGCTGTGGGACACCCGCTCCAAGCACCTACCGGTGTTGAAGACCCCACTATCGGCTGCCGGACATACGCATCCGGTCTATGCGATGCAGATGGTGGGTACGCAGAATGCGCACAATCTGATCACGAGCAGCACGGACGGCATGGTGTGCAGTTGGCTCGTTGATATGTTGGCACAGCCCCAGGTAATCCCTCACAATAATAGCTATGTATACCCAGGCTCACTTTGAACATTTTTTAGGAAACCCTCGAGCTAGTGCATGCAGGTCATAACAAGACAGGCGAAGTCGCAATCACGACACTGGATTTCCCAGACAATGAGACGACTACCTTCTGGGTCGGCACAGAAGAGGGTAACGTCTACCAAGCGAATCGCTACGATCGCGCTGGTGCGAAGGCAGGCCTCAACCAGTATGACGTCTACCGTGGTCATTCAGGCCCGGTCATGGGCTTGCACTTTCATCCCCTCATTGGTCCTGTTGATTTCTCCGACCTGTTCTTGACGTGTTCGGTCGACTGGACCGTCAAGCTCTGGAGGGCGAAGTCACTGGCGAAGCCCTCGACGACGGCGCACACGGTGTCGCCCATATACTCGTTCGACGAAGCCGACGACTACGTCTACGACGTCAAGTGGCATCCCGCGCATCCCGCTGTCTTTGGCTCAGTCGATGGATCAGGAAAATTCGATCTATGGAATCTAAATATCGATACGGAGGTCCGTTGGCGTGCTGCGGAAGCAATTTTAGCTGATCTAACGCGTCTACTTTTTTTTTAGGTTCCCGTAGTGTCGACGACCGTGAGCCCCGACCACGCCATTAACAAGCTCCAGTGGGATCGGAAAGATGGCCGTCGGGCAATGATGGGTGGAAGCGAAGGAAAGCTCTACGTCTACGACATCGGAGACATGGCGATGCCGCGGGAGACGGAGTGGAACGACATGCAGAAGACGATTGCCGGGTTTGTGGGAGCGGGCAGTCAGACGAACGGTGTTGCAGAGGGAGATTCTGCTCGTATTCTCGCTGGACGGTGAATTATTGCTACGATCGTTATGTGACTAGAATATGTATACCCCACAATACCCATTTCTCCCCATGGAGTTGCCTGTGGCCCGCGGCAAGCGACGCAGTAAGCGGGGCAGTCCGTAGCCGACGTGCACCCGTTCCGTGATGGGGGCATCGGGAGTCCGCATCGTTCACATACATAAGGGTCAGCTGGCGGAAGACGCAAACGCCGCAGCCGCAGAGTTGCACGCAACGCGGTATTTCAATTATTCCCATGCGCGCGGTGGGACACGGAGTCCCGATAAGTATGCTATCGAGAATCTGCGCGTCCACTTTCCTCGTCAGACACGCTGCCCGTCCAAACCCCTTATATACCTTCCTCAACCGTTCTTTCCTCTCAAGACGCGAGATGTCATCGAAACAATTTAAGCAGGTGCGTGTTGTGCTCGTGTCTGACCTATAATGTAATGATCAATGCGCCCTCCCCATCAGGCGCCGCACAAGTGAGTAGTGCTCGTGATGTCCTTAGATCTCTACTCAACGTGCTTTTGGCTGTCCATGAAGGTTGCTAGTGTAAGTATTCCGTTATCACATCTTCGCTCGAATCTCAGATTCCCATGCTCCAGCATCCCTGGCCCGATTGAAGTCACCGATGAGGCACGTCTTCCTCCATACGCCCTTCTCACTGCCTTGACGTGCTCTTAACCCCAGGTCTTATACGCCAATGCGCATCCTTCCGTTTCCCATGTATCTGCGGAGTTTGTGCCTGTCTTCGGTGACAGTCTTCGCATGACGAGGTGCGCGGTCCTGCATGCCCAAAGCAGCATATGGCAATTGACGTCGTATCCCGCACACCACCAGAGAGATCGTCTTTTCGAAGACGGCCCAGCCATTCCTGATTTCCGGGTCGGGCACGCTTGGGTGGGATCAGGTAGGGCTGCAGCCTTGGCGTGGATGCACACGCTCACGGCGACGCACCCCAGATCTCTGCCAACCTCATCGAGCCCGGTGAGAATGCGCTGGTGCTCAACACCGGCTATTTTGGCGACAGCTTCGCAGACTGGTAGGTCCCATCGCGCACTGCATCAGCGAAAACAGTCCTCATATCTTTACCAGTCTCCGGACGTATGGCGCGGCGGTCGACGAGATCAAAGCACCCTTTGGCGCCACGGTCGACATCGCAGAAGTCGAGAAGGCTCTGCAGTCCAAGAAGTACAAGATTGTGACCGTAACACATGTCGATACATCGTCAGGTTCGTGGACGCCCCTCGGTCAGGACATGCAACTTTGTTGACACAAATTTCACAGCCGTCCTGTCTGACCCTAGGCCCGTCATCAATGCCGTGAAGAAGCTATCGCCTGAAACGCTCGTGGTCATGGATGGTGTTTGCTCGGTGGCGAGCGAAGAAATCCGCTTCGACGACTGGGGGCTCGATGTTGTCCTGACTGCTAGTCAGAAGGGCTTAGGCGCACCGCCAGGACTCAGCATCGTCATCGCAAGCCAGCGGGCGATGAAGGTCAGTCAACGGATAATCAGAACACAACCATCCTTCTGACAGGTCTCCTTCAGGTCTTTGAAACGCGGAAGGCGCCCATCACCACATATTACGCCAGCTGGAAGAGGTAAGCCTCCACCCACACCCGTATGTCGTACACTCCCCCATGGCTGACGTGCCTATAGATGGTTGCCGATTATGAAGGCCTACGAGTCGGGCTCTGCGGCTTACTTCGCGACACCGCCCGTCAACTTGATTTACGCATATCGTGAATCACTGGTCCAATTGACGAAGGGGTCGCTGTCTCTGGATGATCGGTTCCGTCTCCACGGCGAGACGAGCAAGCGGATCAAAGCAGCTGCTCACGCTTTGGGACTGAAGGAGGTGCCTCTGGATCCTGCCGCAGCGGCGACCGGGATGACCGCTGTAAGTACCATGTATTAACGCGTCCTGGCCGCCACTAACTGCGAATTTAGTTGTGGTGTCCGGAGGGCGTGAAAGCCTCTCAAATTCTCCCATTATTCCTCAAGAAGGGTGTGATCGTTGCGGGAGGCCTTGGTCCATTGAAAGGTATGTTGCTCTCCGCGTCTCTGGATACCTCTAGCCTCACACTGACCCGTTCTCAGATACCTACTTCCGCATTGGGTACTACCCTTCTCCTGTAAGCCGTGAACGCTACTGACCTTTCTTATCTCGACAGACATCTTGGCATCACAGCCGTAGACAGTGCCCGCGGGGACGTCGACCAGATCATCAGAGTACTGCAGGAAGTGATCGCGGAAGCGACCGGACAGAGTGCGTAACCCGGAAAGCCGTGAAAGAAATGTATCAATAATACATATATACGCATGAATTGCGTCTGGTAGCCTTGACGCAGCATATCCTTGTGTCTGAACTTCCATCTACCGAAGCAGCGATGATGACCAGTGGGTCTGCTTCGATCTAAGTGTCTTAAAAGACTCTAAACCCACTTGCTCTGATAAATGCAGAGCTATAAAAGGCGCCGACGTCGCATACACGTGAAAATTCGCTCGAGCAACTGCAACAACATTCACCCGATGGACGCATGCATGCATGGAGAAGTGATCTAAAATACATTGCCAAGCAATTAGATATATACTGTACAAGTATATCGGGTAAAATCTCCGTCAAGTCCTATCCAAGATCTACGCTGCAATCTCCCTGTGTGGTCCCTCTCCGCCCATGCGATCATACCACTCAACCCCGGATGTGGTAGGGGCGATATAGCCCGCCCTGATAACGAAGTCGCCAAAGTGCTCGCCCTCAAGTCTCTCCAGCGCGTAATGCTTGATCATAGGCTTGAGGATGGCCAAGATTTCTGGTTCGGTAACGCTCTCTGCACCGCACGTCAGCACATGATATACCCCTGCGAGCTTCACGAAAACGCACCTCGGTAAATTTTGTTCATACGTTGGCCATGGTATCCACCACCCAACAGCATGAGATATGTTCCTGGTGCCTTGCCGACGAATGCGACCTCTGCGAAATCTCGTGAGCTTTGTTCGCAGATTGATTAGCAGAACAACTCACCAGCAACATAAGGCCGGGCGCAGCCATTAGGGCAGCCCGTCATCCGCATGACAATAGAGTCATTGCGCAGGCCGTTGTCCTCGCAGATTTTCTCAACTTTGTCGATCAGAAGGGGAAGGTATCTTTCTGATTCGGCCATGGCGAGACCTAACACAACATAACGTCAGAACATACGACCAGACACGCGTTATGAGACATACCGCAAGTCGGGAATGCCACACAGGCGGACGAAGAAAGACGCAAACCCGAGTAGTTCAAGTTGTCGAGCTTGTACTGAGCAAGTAGACTCTTGATCAGGGGAACATCCTCGGTCTCGATGTCGGTGATAATAATGTGCTGGTTTGCAGTAAGCCTGAAACGGCCTTTGCCAGTCTTCGCGATTTCCCGGAAGCCCGTCTTGTAGCTCCTGTCAGGCTCGTCTTGAATGCGGCCGTTCTCGACGAAGCAGGTGAAATGATGCTTTCCATCTTCGCCCGTGGTCCAGCCGAAGTCATCGACGTTGCGATCGAATGTGAACGGGCGCGCAGGCTGGAATTCGAAGCCGAGGCGTTTCTCGACTTCTGCCTTGAAGACATCGAGACCCATGCGGTCGATGGTGTACTTCAACCGGGCATTCTTACGACTGGAAACGAGTCAGCGGCTTGATTATAAGGCAAGGCCATAAGTGAAAACGGCTCACTCTGCTCGGTTGCCGTTATCCCTCTGCACCAGCATGATCTTCTCTGCAACAGCTTTGCCTTGATCGGGGGTAATGAAGCCAAAAAGGCTGCCAATGCGAGGATAGGTCTTTTTGTTTCCATGGGTGACACCCATACCTCCACCAACCGTGACATTGAAGCCAATGAGCTCTCCGTTCTCAATGATCGCGATGAATCCAAGATCGTTTGCGAACACATCGACATCGTTCGTCGGAGGGACCGCGACTGCAATTTTGAACTGCACGAGCATAATCAGTCAGACGGAACCACGCACGATCAAGTTAAGACGGACCTTTCGAGGAAGGTAGAATTCACCATAAAGTGGCTCGAAGTCTTGCAGCGCACCACCGGCCACCATCTTTTTATCCAACCAGATCTCATGGTAGGCAGAGGTCCTCGGCAGCAGATGCTCACTGACATCCTTCGCAAATTCGTAGACCTGCGCATGCAGCTTCGACAAGCTCGGGATGGCGGAGACGATGACATTCCTATCATTCGATACGAGTCAGTCACGACGGCATCTTCAACTATCGGGATACTTACCGGTTCACATCACCACATGCCGCAAGGGTATCAAGCAACACTCTATTGATCTGCTTGATGGAGGGCTTCAGATGTTTCTTGATGACGCCGTGGAATTGGAAAGTCGTTCGCGTCGTCAGCTTGAAATTGCCGCAACCATGCTCGTCCGCGATCTGGTCCATCGCCAACCACTGCTGCGGCGTGCACACGCCACCCGGCAACCGCACGCGAATCATGAAGCTATATGCGGGCTCCACGCCCTGCGCCTGCCGCTCGTCGCGGATATCGCGGTCGTCCTGCTGGTATATCCCGTGGAACTTCGTGAGCTGCGTGTCGCTCGGCGCAAGAGCACCAGTCGACTGGTCCTCCAGACCCTCGGCGATCGTCCCGCGCAGATACTGCGAAGCGACCTTGATGTGCTCGTTCGTGATGGGCTCGGGCTCCGCCTCTCTGACCTCGATGCTGTCGACCTTGAGTGCCTTCCAGATCAATGGCTCCCACACTTTATACCCCGTCTCCGGACCATCGGCATCCTGGTCATCGCCCAAGCCCAGATCCGCAAAACGCTCTCCACCGAGCTGCGCAAGGCGCGCATCGAGGTCCTTGCCCGGCTTGTTGTAATAGTGCGCGTCCTCAGGTCGCGGCCAGTAATGGCTGTCGCCCATGCCAAACACGGAGTACTTCAGCTTAGTGAGCGCCTTCACGCCCTGTGCGGCAGCGGCATTGAGCGCCTTGAAGAACGTCCTGCCGTTCTGCGGCGGCTCGCCCTGGCCGGCGGTGGACGTGACGAACACGACGTGCTCCTCGAGTTGCGCAAGCTCATCCAAGCTCATCGAGTCCAGCGTCCCGAGTGTCGTCGACAGCCCCCGCGCCTTCGCACGCCCCGCAAGCCGCTTCGCCTTCTTCTCCGCCGCGCCTCCGTCGGATGCGTACAGAATCGTGATTGGCGGCGCATCGATGCCGGAGAGCAGTTCCTCGTACGCCTGCAGCGCGCGCTTCTTGCGCGCCTCCTTCACGCTCTCGCCCAGGCTGCTGACGATCTCCGAGGCAAGCTCCGGCTTGGAGCGCGTCAGCTGCGACAGGTGGTTCTGGCGGTCGAGGAATGCTTGCAGGTCGTGCTTCACGGCATCCGAGTCCAACGAGAACGGCTCCTTGCCCTCCTTCTCCTTGCTAGGATCCCAGCGGTAGAGGGGCCAGTAGCCAGAATCGACGGCAAGCTTCGTCTCCTTGATGAGATCAAGCGCAGGCGACTCTTCTGTCTTGTAGGGCAGGTATGCGAGCACAACACTGGGGCCTTTGAACTTGTCGGCGTCGATCAAGGACTGGAGAACTTGCGCATATGACGAGTACACAGCGACGCTGGCGACGTATACGTCTCCGTGGTTCATTGCGTAAAGGCCGACATCGCGCTTGCGGCGGTGGGGATCAGCGGAGTTCCGGGACGTGTAGGGCAGGGTGTCGAGAATAAGGATGTTGATGTCCAGGCCCGAGGCGATAGCATGATGCAATCCGGACGCGCCAAGATCGTACGACCATGCATCAGACCCAATGATCCATCTTGACAGAGCAGGGAAGTGTTGGCGCAGGGCCAATATGCGCGCCGCTGCTGGGTGTTCGACCGGACTCGACTCCAAGCTCTGCACAACTTCTTTTCCCAACGCGCGGCTCTTGATGCCATCGTCTTTGGCTAGGACCCAACGGCTGAGGAGAGAATGGAGATCGCTGGAAAGGCTTCCGTCTCGCAGAAGCTCTTGAACGGCTTTGATGAGCTCCGCGCGCTGCTCGAGGTTTCCTCGAATCCGACCAAGCGCGAACTCGGGACTGGTGGCCATCTCACCCTGCGCGGGGACCAACGACGGTGCATTCGAGATCTCCATACGGTCCGCGAACAGGTGCGACAAGATCTTGGTATAGGACGCCTCGTGTTTGGGAACATGCGGGGCCTCGACATGCGCCTGACGTGCTGTCGCAGGACCCAGCTGCAAACGAGCTGAAGGGGACGCGACCGCGGTCTTCTCGAGGAAACTGGAGAGGTCGGCAGCTTCAATGGCGCTGCCGTCCACAAATGTCGCGCTGTGGACCGTCGGACGGGACTCGGCGTCGCGTTGCTGCAAGGCACTGATCACGTCGAGGAAGAGCGGCGTCCACTTCATGGACCACTTCGAGATCTGCTCCAGAACGACCACATGTGCAGCGGACGCGCCGATAGCCTTGAGCAGCTGGGGTGCCGGGAATGGCGAGACGAGGGACATATCGACGAAAGACACGCCGTCGAGGTCAAACTTGAAGTCTGTCCGACCGAGCGTCACGATGGCAGTTTCGGCCGCAGGATTACCACGTCGGGTGCAGGGCTGTTGTGGTCGCCGCACGAGAGCTAGGGTAGTAACTGCAGCAGCTTCGTAGGCGCGTATCAAGATGGCCGTAGGAGAATCGGCGGGGACTGACGCTGCCGCGCTCTTGGGGGATAATGGAGGTGTGGGTATAGCTTGGCCATTTGTACCATTTTCCGTTCCATGCCCGTGCCCGTTCGCATGGAGACCTGCGTTCCCGTTGGGCTTCGGTGACGCCCTCGGCGAGGCAGGCTTTTCAGCGAGCAAGAATGGCTGGACCTTCTCTTCCTCCACCTCTATTACTTCCTCGCTCGCGTCTCCGACATGGAACACATGAATGACGGCTCTCCGCTCCGTGCGCGCGAGACGGGACGCAAGCAAGGCGGTATCGTGGGCCTGTTGCGCAGTCGAGGAGTGGAGAAAGTAGGGAACAGAAGACCGAAGGACAAGCACATCCGCAAGATCCTTCTGCACCGCTATGTGGAAAACGACCGGCTGCGTAGAGAGTTCGGGCAGATGGGGGAGCAAGCGCGTCAAGGACTGCGAGCTGGATGAAGTGTACGAGAGGAGGGTCGCGCTCTGCTCGCGCAGAAGCGTAGAGGCAACATCTGCCCCGCGCGGCAAAGATACCACGGGCGTCCTGCGAGCGCTGGTGCTTGGTGATTTCCAATATTCGGAAAAGATGGAATCTGATTCGACGACGACATCCGAGGCGAGCTGCGCCACCCGGGCTACGGCAGCGACAGAAGGGGTCAGCGGCATGGTGGCAGACTGGAAATGAAGTTAGAACGATGGCCTCGAATTGTGATATTTGAAACTCACCTCGTAGACGATGTCGAGGAGCACGTTACGGACAATGAGAGAAATTGCATTGGACTATATACACCAGCCACTCTCCGAATTCCGAATTGAAGATTTGAGCACATCATGCACGCCTCATCACTTTGCATGTATTTGGCTCCCCCTTCGCACGCTTTCCCCACATTTTCAGCGCCGTCTCCGACGACCTCCGCTAACGTCTCACCAGGATCAATTTAACCATCATTTTAACTGTCGTAACACGGGGGCCAGGCAGCGGCCAGGCGAATGGATTGGATGGGTATGTAAATCAGGACGCAAATAGTGTTCATACCATTACCCAACGCGCCTCATCCGAGTGCGTGCCTCCATGGATTCAAAGGTCCGAACAAAGGTGAATATCTAGTATGCCTGCCCTGACCCATATCACGGAAGCCCGTCTTCTGCTACGCCAGTCCGCAGAGACATGCTTGGGAGAAACCGGAGTGCCTCACAGATACTCCTCCAGATACCATACACCTGCGCAGGTCATGAGTCCTGTCGCAGCGTCAATCACCAGAACACTCACGATCTCCACTCATCGTTTTCTCATTCAACGTCTGCCCGTCGCCAAACCAGTGGAACCTGTTCCTGACACCTCCGAGGCGCTCGTAGTCAAAGTCCTCCCACCGCGGGTGACTTAGGGCCCGGATCCCGTGAAGACCCGATCCTGCCAAGGTGCGTGAATACGCAATACTTGCGCAGACAGACATCATGCCTACCTGGCCACAGCGCTACGATGCGTCCCTCCGCTTCGCCATTCTTGAACCATGTTCTGCATTTCTGGCTGTGCACAGTTCCGGGGAAGTACGCCTGATCACGAGCCATGTCAGCAGGCCGTCCCTCGTCGTCCCAAACGTGCCTACCTCCAGGTACTCGTCGAAATCCTCCACAGCCGCTTTCTTCACCTCGATGCTTTTCAAACGCTCTCGCTGCATCTTCAATGTCGCCTCTACAGAGAACATGACCTGTCTGTCCAGCCATGTGTGGAACGATGAAGTCGTCAGAGCTGCATTAGGGCCTCCGACCATAAACAAGTTCGGAAACTCGTCGACAGCGACGCCCAGGTATGTGACAGGGTGAGGTGTGAATTTATCCCTGAGAGTGACTCCGTTGCGGCCAACGACTGTACATGGGTAATGATAGGAGACATCAAACCCTGTAGAATCGAAGCGGCTGGTTCAGAACATCCATCGAGGTCTTGAAAAAGTTATCAAATATAAGTTACCAGTTGCACACACAATGATATCCAGTTCTTCGTGCTTTCCATCGACAGTCTCGAGACCTTTGGGAGTCGCGCGCTTTATCTCAGCAGGTACGAAGTCAACCTGGGGAAGGCTAATCAACATCTATCGCGTTAAGCTGGCATTGGGCTCACGTTGTCCTCGCATAAAGCTTTGAGATACCCAGGCCCAGGCGTCAAGCGTCGACACCCCACCGCAAATTGGGGTATCACTGGATGATACGGCATTAGCAAGGCTGGTGGGACGTAGGGAAAGTAACTCACAATGTTCTGCAATCTCGGGTTTCTTCACCAGCTTCCTTTTCATGTCCTCTTCGAAGAACTGTCTTGCCCACTTCTGCATCTCCGACTTGGGGTTCATGAGTGGATGTGCAGACTGTCTCAGCCCATTTACATTAGAGACTCTGCACTATGACATGAAAAACACGTACGCTCATGGCTATTTCCAGCTCGCGCCTGAACCACCTGTAATGCTCCGGATCCTTGAACTTCTCTCTGTCCTCGTCCGTAAACACATCTGCGATATGGAATGAGTAGCTGCTGACTGGTACCAATGCCGAAGGACCTACACTCCTCGTCATTTCCATCCTTTCCGACCAGCTCATTCAGCCGCGGCGGGCCCCATGGTGCACATATCCACGTTTTCCCGCGCACATAATTAACAACTTTCCGCACTTTTGGCTGCAGCGCCGGCACGATCTGAATCGCCGACGAGCCCTGAACCAATCCAAAAGCCCATCAGCGACACCAACACTAGACGCATACTCGACGCGCAAACGCACAGCACCAATCACGCCGACGCGCTTATCCTCCCAGCCCTCCGTCCCTTCCTTCCATGCCGCGCGATCGGCACTATGCAGCACCCGTCCCTCAAAGTCCTTCAGCCCCTCGATATCTGGATACGCCCAGCGGTTGACGATCCCCGTGCACAGCAGCAACACGTCCGCCGCGTCCGCCATCTCGCCTTGAGGCCCGCGCACGCGGAGACGCCACTTGCCGTCCGCCGCGTCCCACTGCGCCGCGAGCAGCTCGTGCTGCAGCTTGATGAAGCGCGCGAGGTCGTGCTTCGCGGCGACGCGCTCGAGGTAGGCGTGGATCTCGGCGCCCGGTGCGTAGAACGACGACCATTGCGACTGTGAAGGGGAGGTCAGCGCCGTCGCAGACCTGCGTGCAAGCCGTGCGTACGTTCGGTTCCCAAGGAATCTGGTACTGTATGAAGAAGTCAGGCAACAGTCCACGCATATGAGAGACGAGAGCCTACGATATGCGACGGGATATCACACGCGACGCCCTACTCCCCAATCAGCTTCCCGCCTCATCGCGACGGAGAACGACGTACAGGGTAGACATTGTTATACCACACACCGCCGATCCCCGCCTCCTTCTCGTAGATCGTCAACTCCACGTTCGGGACCTTCTCCAGATACCTGCATATCCCTTCAAACGCAGAACGGCATGGTAATATGGAAAGCGCACCTCAGCGCTGCGATGATCCCCGAGTTCCCCGCACCGATGCACACGACCTTCATCGGCCGGTACTCATCTATGCTGAACTCACCGAGTTGGAAGCCTGTGCAGCTCATGCCGGGGGAGGGTCAGATACAGTCAGATGGATGTGAGGTACCTGCAATGCCTGGTGAGGTGTAGTGGGCCATCGGCCAAGAGCGAGACTTCGAATTTCGAAGTGCACGGGCGTCGGGCGCAGCGCCGTGATTATCAGAGGGCATTGAATAGCCTTCTTCGGCAGCTCCAACGATGCTCAACTGTAAGCATAGTGAATAGAGCAATCGGGGATTGTCTATCCGGCGATGCAGAGTCATATGGAGGTTATCAAACACCTGGATTCGAGGGGAAAGAAATTAGAAGAAACTACTGAGAGTACTGAGAATCTGAGCGCTGACATGGAACCCGCGAGCGCCGAGTTCAATTCTGCTTCCGTCCCAGGCCAATCACTGGCCAATCCCGGGCTGTGCTTCCTTCCTTCCTTCCTTCGTGTCTCCACTGTCTGAGTCTTGCAACCTCCACAACATGGCCCATTTCCCGCCTGCATCCGCGGCGCGCTTTCTCGTATATATCACACTGCACAGCTGGCGAACAAATGATTGAAACCTCTTGCCATGGATCTGACAACAGAGCATTTTCGACAACTTTATGCAAACCTCTGGCCCCACTGTCTCCGTCCTGCGGGTCAGTCGCGCATATATCGTCACTCACCAAACCCTTTTATGGCTGAGACCGCTTGTATGCGGGCTCCTGTCACATACTTTGACTGGGCCTCTCTCACCGGCTGCTCTGATTTCTCCTCGACCATCCTCGTCCGCGAGGAGTATGAGAAGCTCAGAGGCCTTCTTGAACGACCAGACAGGGCATTCCGCTGCCTGCTTCTAGGCCAGCCGGGTACCGGTAGAGATCACTCTTCTGATATTTTCATGTTTAACAGACCTGTGACATACATCCTGCAGGTATAAAACATTGCTTGTACTACATTCTCGTCCATCGCCTCCACCGCGGCCTGCCCACCGCGTTCCAAATTCACGCAGATGAATATTATCTTTTCGATAACACTGGCGCACACAGAGTCGCAGGCAGAGACGTAGATACCGCCGAGCTGCCGAGGGACTCGTGGGGCCTGACCGTCTGCAGCCCGTTATACAGCCGGCGTACATGATCGTGGCCCGTTTGGCGCATGTCGTCATCCAAACGGGACTGCCAAGAGATTTCAGGACCAACGATTGTCTGATGAAGATTCTGCCAAATTCCAACCAATATATCATGGCACTTCCCTCGTGGGACGAGATGGAAGCAATCGGGTGCGTGCTAACACACTCCGCATGTCATGTCCAGAGTTAATGATTTGCAGCAGTGTGCTCCGCGGCTGGGACCTCCAGCGCCTACGCTCCATTTTCGACGACTGGGGTCCATCCATCCGCGTCTGCAAATCGCTCGTGACGGCGCCCGTCGACAGGGTGCAGGCTTACCACGCGCGAATGGAACGAAACGTTTTGGAGGCGGTGGCGACCGGAAACCTGAAGGATGTTGCAATGGCAGCAGTCGAAGGTGTCGACCTTCCAGGAGTGGACTCGGAAACCCCCTCGTCCATCTTCTTCTATTACGACGACCGTATCTTCATGTCTACGATGTATGGCTTGATATTTCGACGCGTCATAGTGCCAGGGCGGATCACTAGGCAGCTTTTGGCCTCTGCTGGTGGAGAGTGTCCGCCCGACGGGGTCTCGAGATTTTACCTTACACCTTACGGTTATTGAGTGACTAGATAATCAGCCCATCGCCGCGGACTATCAATCTACTTTGACTTTCTCCGAGGATAAAATAAAAGGCCGATTTAAATCCCTGGCTATGGTCGATAATACACCCTTCCACAATGTATTGAAGAGGGTTGCATCAATCTCGAGACCATTGCATTCCGGGCGCGATTTCATCTTATCGCTGTCTGGGTCGCGATCGGTGCCCACTGTGCTGGACCATGTTCTCCACAATATTGCTCATGGCCTGTCTCGTCTAAACTTATATGTACATTGTGTACCCTTCTTGGGGTTCACGGAATCACGGATACTGTACTACTTACTCCGAGCCGACGGTGAAGAAATTCCCACAGTCGCTTACCATGCTTGCAAGTTTGGTAGGATGCTCTACCATCTGCCGCGAACCCTCGCCATCGCCTTGACCGAGAAAAGTACTCTATACAAATGACCTAGATGCACAAGATGTCCGCAGCACAATCCTCCACCCATCAACGGTACCCATTCCCATTCCCCACCTTCCCACCCACCCGCTCCTCGCTCCACACAAGCCCCAGCGCGTCACGCTCCTCCAAATACCGCTGCGCCTTCCCGAGCATCCATATCGTGAACGCAAACTTGAAGTTCGGGTACGAGATCGCGCAGCTCTTGTTGAACACGCCCTCGATCGCCTCTTGCGGCCACGAGCCGTCCTGCCGACGCCCGTCAGCGAGGCGTAATCGCAAGGCGGCGCAGATGCACTTACGGGGAGCTGGCGCGACATGACGAGCCGCACGGCGCGCGCGATGGGCGCCGGGTCGGGATACCGCGCGTACATGAGCGCCATCGCCGCCCACGCCGTGCCAACGACCTGCGTCTGCTCGTGGTCGACCCATAGACCCGTCTCACACGTCTGCGGCCCATGCACCGCGTCAGCCACGCATCAGCACCATCGACGGCCACGCACCCTGTAGCTCTCGCCCCAGCCGCCGTCCGTGCGCTGCTTCGACAGCAGGAAGTCGCACGCGCGCCGCGCGCTCGTGCTCGTCGCATAAGTCTCACCGACGAGCGCGAGGCTCTCGAGCGCGAACATCGTCGCGTAGGTGAAGCAGATCCCCCAGGAGCCGAACCAGCCGCCTTCGGGTCGTTGCGCGGCGTGCAGATACTTGATCGCCCCGCGGATTGTCGCGCTGCGACGCGCTTCAGTGTACGACATTCGGGAGGGAAGGAGTTACGCACTCAATTTCGGCGGCGCGGTAGTCGGGGTAGTGCTTGTGGAAGATGGAGAGGGAGGTGATGACGGAGGTCGTGCATTCGGGGTACTCGTACTCGATCATGATGTTGCCTATCCACGCAGGGTTAATATTAGCTGAAGAACAGAACAGAAAATTGCGTACCGAACACCTCTGCCGGGTTGAAGAGCTCGAGCCACGCAGGCCCGCGCACGAGCTCGTAGCTCGCAAAGCCACCGTCCGCATTTTGCATCGTCAGCAACGTGTCCACAGCGTCGAACATCCTGCGCTCAGACACCCGCTTCGGCGTGAAGCTGAGAACACATCAGCTCCTTTCCAGGCAGAAACACGGATACAACGCACTCGAGCTGATTCTGCAAGTACAACACCGACTTCAACCCCTCGCCAGTACAGTCGCTGACAGTATACCCCTGCGTCTTCGTGCTGAACGGCCACGCGCCCTTCGTCCGGTGCCGATACCACCCCTCAAAATACGGCGGGTTCCGCTGTATCTGGCACTGATCCAACCACCCGAGCGCCTTGATCAAGCTCTCCTGGTTCGCCTCCTCGCGCGCAAGCCCCGTCTCGACGAGCGCCTGCGTGATGAACCCGATGTCCCAGAGCTGGCTCCCGTTCGTGCCGCACACCATCATGCCCTCGCCCGCGAGCCAAAGGAAGTCGTGTCGCGCGGCCGCGTGACGCTTGTATGCGTCGCTCTCGGGGCCCTCGACATGTGCGCGCACGATGAGGTTCATCATCTTCGACACGGGCCCGAGCGTCTGGTAGCCCGTGTTCTCGTCCTCCGCGACGACGAGCTTGTATGCGCGGTCGAGCCCCGCCTGGCGTATGGGCGGGACCGTACAATGCTCGTACATGTCGAGGACGACGTTGATGCAGTCGAAGAGCTTACTGTGGGGTGAGTAGAGGTCGACAGCGCAGACATTGTTGCGCTGCGCCGGCCAGTCTATGCTTTCGTACGGTTGTGTGTACAGTTCCTGGTATGGGATGTGAGGTTTGAAGCAAGACGGAAGCGCAGAGACGTACCTCGCGGAGAGAGAGGATGAGCGGGTCTATCTCTGCGGTATAGCGGATGCCGTAGAGGTAGCTCATGGGGACGTATACCGTCCGGGTATGTATCCACCACCTCCAGGGATGGAAGGGTATCCAGTCTGGGAGAACCCTGCCTGGGAGTCAGCGACGCCATGCGCTTTGGCGTGGGGCTTACCATAGCTCAGGAGGAACCGGGTTATTCCCGTCCCAGTCGTACACGCCCAATATCGAAAGCCAAAACTTGCCCCAAGACGGCACGCCCGTCGCTCCACCTACAACTGAAGTTAGAACCTAAGCTAAATGTCAGTTCCAGATTGCAAACCTAGCTTGTGCAACGTGGCTCGCGCCTTGACCATAGCTGGATGGTCGGCGGAGATGCCAAGAAGTCGGACAGCGACATAGTTAATGGCAGTTCCGAAGGCAGTAGATTCTCCTGCGGTATGCCTGAAAGCATTGGACACCAGCATTAAGCTCAGGACAGCAAAGAACTTACAGGCCCCAGCCGCCATCTTTAGGGTTGGCATGATTCAAGATATAGCGGATTAATTCAAGCCTCTCGACTTCGGAGTAGGACATGCCAGTCGCGTAGGAGCCGATGACGAAGCCAACGAGGAGAAACATAGGGCCACCATACTCTCCCGCCCAGTGTCCATCCGAAGACTGGATCTTTTTGTAGAACTCGAAGCCATTGCGAGCAGAGTCTAGTGGAGAGTGAGGCTCGGGGAGCGCTGGTAAGTTCTGCGCGGGGAAATAAAGGTTAGAGATAGTTCTAGACTGTATTGATAGGCGCACCAGGGGTTGGCCCAAGAAGTATCTATCCTTGTCCGTCTGCGGTCTAGCAGCACACTCTTCGTCAGTATGAAGGTAGTCCCAGAAATGGCTGCCGTCGGTGGTATCGCGCAGTCTCCAGCGGGAATAATCGGTGAAGGGCTTGGTCGAGTCGATGGGGATGTCAAGGCGGCTCCACATGATTGAAACGATGGTGAAGGTGCAAACGAATTAGCTGAACTTTGTAAGTTAACAGAGACAGGAAATGAGCTGATCCTGCATAGACCCCGGAGTTACGGAGGCATAGTTTCGTAAATCGAATTTCGTGAATCGCGCGACGCGTCGCGGTATTTGTTCGTGACAAACAACGCGCGGTCATGGGAGACCCTAACCCTCGCTGGTTCTCCATCGACCATGAGCAGCTTGGCCTTTCGCGACTCGAGCATCCTCATCCTCGAGACCACCACCGACTTTATCCGCGCTGGTCTCGGTCTAAATGACCTTTTACGCGCACCAACCGTTGTGTGTCTCTTTTAATACCAGCCTTGGTACACTATGCTCATCTTGTTCTCAGGAAATTCCTGCACGAGTCGGCGTAAGAACCAGCCTTCTCGGCGCCGACTTTCAAGCAACCAACGGCAATGCGACTCCTGCGAGTGCAAGACCGCATTTTCGGCTTGGTGAAGGCCTAGATGTGCAGCCATCCGCCTCTACCAGCAGAGCTGCTTCTGCCATGCCCCAAGCTCACTCGGCATCCGCACCCAGACTTACCGATTATCTCGTCGGAAAACAGCTCGACGAGGCGCTTGAAGCCGGACAGGACATCACAGTCTTCTGGCCCTTCGCGCATGGCGAAGTACGCGACTGGACCCAGGCTGAAGCCCTATGGTATGTCCCTCCTCCCGCCCGCCCGTCTCCCGTCCACCAACCACGCGCAGGAAATACGTCCTCTTCACCGCCCTCCAACTCCGGCGCGTTCAATTTGAAAACCCCGTCCTTCTCTGCATCTATCCGGGCCTCTCGCGCGACGCCCACGAGCGCATCTGCCAGATCTTCTTCGAGCGCTTCAACGTTGCCGCCTTCAGCGTCCTTGACCGTACCGTCGCGCAGCTCTACGCCGCGAACGCGCTCAGCGGCGTCGTCGTCGACATCCACGACTCTCACACGGACATCACGCCCGTCTACGACGGCGTGCCCCTCAACCTCGCGCGCACCACCACCCTTGTCGGCACCGCCGACTGCGAGCGCTACCTCGCCCAGCTCCTGCGGTCCAACACCTCCGTCATGTCCACGCTGTCTCCATCTGATGCCCCGCTCGACGCGCCCGCGCTGGACGACGCGCTCCGCGCACTCGCGCGGCAGGCATGGCGCGATGGCCTCGTCAAGGTGCCCTCGTCCGGCGAGGCTGCACCGCCGCCC
The DNA here is from genome assembly GCA_006506795.2 of Hericium erinaceus. Taxonomy (NCBI): domain Eukaryota; kingdom Fungi; phylum Basidiomycota; class Agaricomycetes; order Russulales; family Hericiaceae; genus Hericium; species Hericium erinaceus. Next base: position 1,093,135 of record CM021174.1, on the reverse strand, counting down.
GAGGACGAGGGCGTCACGGACATCGCGGCGGTGCTCGTCGCCGGGAAGGAGAAGGTCGTCATCGAGAACGGGATGAAGAAGCGCGCCACGGCCAAGGCGAGCGCGGCGGAGCAGGCACGCGCGAGGGAGATCGAGGCACTCGACCTCGTTACTCTGCAGTTCCGCGGGAAGGAGGTCACGCTGGGAAAGGAGCGCCATCGCTTCTGCGAGCCGCTGTTCGACCCGTCGTTGATGGGTGCGGAGGAGGTTGAGAGGCGGTCGAAAGACGGGCTGGTCATGCCGCTGCATGATGCGGCTGGGCATGCAGTCGGGCAGACGGAGGTCGATCAGAGGCAGTATGTCTGGATGGGACTGCTCGTCACGGGCGACATTACTGGTTCTGTGAAAGGTGTGTTCCGTCGCATTGGTTATCAAGGGCTTCGCTCATCTCTGTTTGCAGGCATTGGCCCCGCACTCCAGTCGCGCCTCTCACCATACATTCTCAGTAACCCCGACCAGCAGACCGACGTCCAGCCACGCCAGATCCGCATCATCAAAGTCCCTGAATACTTTGCAGAGTTTCGCGAGAAAGGCGATGGGCTTGCGGCCTTCTTGGGCTCATGTATCGTTGCTAAAGTCAGTCTCTGGCTTCCGGGGACAATTATGGATGCTGACATTCCGTGTAGATCACATTCCACGATCCAAACGCGAAAAATTTTGCGTCCAAGGCAGACTACACCGAGCATGGGCCAAAAACTGTGCTCGAGATGTCACCGTGTCTCTTATAGCTTTAGATCACTGTGCAGTTTGTATTCTTGTTGTCTCGCAATGTCATTTATGTAATGGTGTATCAACCTGCAAACTATTCTCGGAGCGGGCAGTGCCCCGGCGGTTATGTTGTCTCGCAGAGCACAAAGAAAGCGTCCATGTGTCTCTTCGTCGATGAATGTACCAATATCGGCAGATTGTCATCGCTAGCAGAGAGCATATTCCTGTACATACCATGCAAGGCCGAGTACTGAGTTTCCATATTACAGCTTGCTTCGCCGCACACGCAATCAGGATAGGCCAAAAAAATCATGTGGGTGCCTATGTCATAAAGCCAGCAATATTTAGCATACAAGCATCCGCTCCCTGACTCAAGCTAAGTCTTTTATGCAGCCTGGCCCTCGGCCACGGCGAGCAGGTCGCTGTCGCCCGGGTCGGTGATAGTCATAACACTAAAATCAAGCACATTTCAGCATACATTCCACCAAAACAAACAGCAGCACGCACCCGACACGGAAGAGCTTTCCAGCAGCAGTGCCGAGCGAGACGTTCGTGCCCGCAAAGTGGTGCACGGTCGTCTTCGACAGCATGGCGTAGTACTCGATCTCCGACTTGCGCAGCGGGGGGCAGTTGCCCGCAATGAGGATGAGCTTGGCTGCAGCACACACATACGCACGTCAGCAAGGGGCCTTCTCAGCCTGCGCTCCAGCCCCGAGCAGAAGGGCAGGCGCACGCACCTTTGCCGTTGCGCATCTGCTTCAGCGCGCTCTTGTAGCCGAGGCTGTATTTGCCCGACTTGACGACGAGCGCGAGGCGCGCCGAGATCGACTCGGTCGACTTCGCCGCCTTGGACTTCTTCGTAGGGGCCATTGCGTCGTGGGTAGGCGGGTGGCTAAAGCGGCGGCGGCGGCGGAGGTCTTGAGGAGTGGCGTGAAGACTTTCGCGCAGCGTCGGTCGGTATCCGTCGATGGGCGAATTAGAGTTTCGGCGCGTTCCGTGCAGCTGGATAAAGTTCCAGCTCCGATTTCGTCCGCTCGGGGTCACGCGGGTCGCGACGCGCTTGGCTTGGCTCGACGCGACCCCGCGCGCTCCCGCGACCTGGCCTGCTAATCGATGAGCTCGCGCTCGATGACCGTGTTCAAGCCGGACGTCGCGCTCACGGCCCGTCTTACTCGCGGAAATCACGAGTATTCTGATTTTCAGTATATGACGGACCATGTACGAACACCCCGTTGAACGCCCCACAGCCTGACTTGCCGAACCGTGCACTCATCTCATGAAGCCCACCCAGGAATCCTATACCCCGTCCCACCCCGGACTGTTCGCCGTAGCGTTCAAACCGGGTGCGTTCTCCTCCGCATGCATTGCCCAGAAGGTCTGTACTTCTCGTACTTTCAGTGCGCACGGCTCCTAACATGCACACAGGACTTCAGAGCAGGCGAGACCATCGCGCGCCTCGAGGGTCTGACAGTGAGCCCGAAGTCATACACAACCGTGCAGTGCGGGCCCGGTCCTGAGGACCACATCGAGCTCAACTCGGACCTCGTGTATGGTGCGCCGTGCTCATTCCTGTATACCCAAGCTTGCATCTGAGTTGAGCACCCAGTAAACCACTCCTGCGAGCCCAACGTCGCGTTCGACCTGTCCTCGCCCGACCGCACGCAGTGGCACGCCCGTACTCTGAAGCCCATTCGCTCCGGAGAGCCGCGTAAGTCTCCACATTCCTCCCTGTGCTTCCTGCGCCGCGTCTGACGGCTGTGCGCCGACTCGCAGTGACGTTCTTCTACCCGAGCACGGAATGGCATATGGACCAGCCATTTGACTGCACATGCGGCACTCCAGTAAGTCACCCGTTTGTCTTTGCCGGATGCTCTAATGCTAAGCCATCCTCGCCAGTCATGCCTCGGAAAAGTGCAGGGCGCGGCGTTCCTCAAGCTCGACGAGCTTACAGCGCGCGGCTTCGTCAGTTCCTGGATCGTTGACGCGGTCAAGCGGCGGGATGCTTTGCCCTTAGCAAACTCTGGGGCCTCAGTGCACACTGCACCACAGAACCCGACAGCTAAGGCCACTACAGATTGTGAATCGTGCGGCGTGGGCTATGCGGGTGGTGCAAATGTCTGCGGCTGTCGCCCACTTGCATACTGATGTGACTGTTTGTCTTGCCGAGAAAAATGTATTCTTATATCCGTATTGTAAACCACTTTCTGTGATGCTCATTGCAAGTGAAGTGGCTTGGTTCTGATTAAAAAAGGCTATGCTTTGACTCCCTTGTGCTTGCATGTTGCAATGGACAACTTGAGCTTTTGTGCTTTATATTGATATTGTTCTGGTTGATTGTGCAGACTGGATGGAATGTTGGTGCTTTCAGAGTCCTCGCATGTAACAATCATGCAAGAGTACTGATTGTGACATATCAGACAAGTGCAAGTATATCGACTGTAAACATTGAGGCTTGTATCTATGAAGATATGAGATTGAACAGTATAGTATAGAATCTGATGTTGGGCAAGACTAACAAGCTCAGTATGTGATATGATCAAAGCATGATCAAAGCATGGAGAAAGCAAATGGCATGAACAATTACAGAAAAATGCAGGAGAGATCAAAAAAGCAGTTCATAGCAGGATCTTTTCGTACAAAGCAATGTCAGCTCTGCTAGCTAAGATATATAAAAATAACCTACAACACAGAATCAATTCTTTTAATGCCCTTTAATGGCAAGAATACACTGTTCATCTAGCTCCTGAACTCGAAGAGAGAAAATCTGGTAACCCATGCTGAGAGGAGGGCCTTCTTCAGAGACATGCTGGTCAATGACTGGCTGTGGTGCTGAAAGGCCTTCCAATGGTACAGGCTTTGGCTGAACAAGCAGGTCCTGCATAAGATGCAGATTGCTATTTTGTTTACAGCTCTTCCAGTCATGATAAAGACATAAGGAGTATGAAGCTGTTAGATCTGCAAATTTTATGACATCTTCATCCTCTGTTGACTCTGAGCCAAAAGATGACCCTTGCTCCTTTTGAATTGATTGAGAATTGCTAGTTCTTGCTACCATTTTGATAGGTGGAAGCTTCACCACTGAATGGAGTTTATGATGAGATAGTAGTCTCTCTGATAAAAGAGTTGGTGATGGAGGATGCTGAGGAGTGTGAAGATATGGTTGAGAGCGATAATCTTTCATAATGTTGAATGGAATACATGGCTGATCAACGAGATGATGATGCTTCATCTTGAAATGAGCAATGAGAGAGGCAGAAGAAGCAACTGAATCTGAACAATCTAAGAAACAATAAATAAGCAAGTATTCATATTTTGATCTAAGAATAGAGTCAACCTTTGAGGATGCTGATTATCACATAATGTAATTTGGCATTTAAATTGCTGGTGATGCAATTTTTGGTTGAGGCAATGAAGATGCTGATGCTGTTAAAAGCAGTAATTAAATATAATCAGCATTTAAAATGACATTTTTTCGAAGATTTTGTACCCTTTGGAGCATCATCCAGCTATTTAAAATGGCTGGGCATTGCTTCCAAGTACACTTCAGAGGTATTAGAATTGACTGAGATAGATCAATGACTGTTTCTTGAGTCAGCTTCATCGTGATTGAAGCCATGAGAATAGATGGAGAGGAAGAAGAAGTTGGTGGCAAAGGTTACTTTGAACGTCAAAACCCCAGCCGCTTTTCGAAGCTGTCACAGTCACATATATATGTCACAGAATTTGTGACAATCAATTGCCTTATTTCATCAAAATTTCGTAGAGGCAGGATAACAGAATAACAAACATTCTTTCTGCATATCATAACTGAGTCATGGGCTTCTTGACTTGTTTTACAACCAACCATGCCTGCATATGGATATTGTGAAATGTCATGGGTCCTCATCATTGCCAGTGCATTTCGGATGAATTATAGTAGAGGTGGCAACATTGTCTGCAAAGATGCTGATTTAATAACAGAGTAGCATCATATCATCCTTGTCAAGCCTCTGCAACAAGCTACCAAAAAGGCCTCTCCATTGTAGTTCATTCAATGCAAAACTGTATCAGGCACTGCGACTCTGCATTTCTGCTCCAGTGGCATAGCCCTGTTGTAACACACCTTTCCCACACCCCGAGTGCACGCAGTCGACACTTGCATATTAGTTGTTGCAGGCTACAAAGTCATGAGGAAATGAGATGATATGGATTAACAAAGGGAGGCTCAATTACCCATATCACCCTAAGCTGCAACTATATCATACGCCGCCACTACCGGCCACCAAGTGCTTTCAGGCGCGCTTCAGCAGCTCTCGCACGCCTCTCCCGCTCAATCTTGGCACGCATCTCCGGCGTGAGGCCGGCGACACCTTCCACTGCACCAGAACCACCTCCCAATTTGCGAGGTCCGGTGCGGGATTCCTCTACCGGTTTTGGCGCGACTTCTACCTCCTCCTCAATCGGGCTTTCCTTGATCCGCTCCTTCTCTCTAGCCTCGCGCTCCCGTACCTTGTCCTTCAGTCCCTTCCGTCTGGTTTTCTTCCTCTCTTCTCTGCCTTCCTCCATCTCCTTGCTCAAGATGCTGGGCACGTGCCCTGCACCCAGCCAGTCCCACCAGTCCGGGTGAGCGCCGGCGGCGCGTCGGAACACATCGCGCACGCCTCGGGAGCGCGCCAGGTCATATGCTGTTCGATGAGAGCCCAAGTGTGCAGGAGCCGCGTCTGAGGTATACTCGTCTTCATCTGGCGCCTTGTCGATGGGAGCCGTTGAAGGAACTGGGACAGTGGGATCCGCGTGGGCATCTTCAAGTAGCCAGTTCACGACCTCCTCTTGGCCGAGATGCGAAGCGAGTTGCAAAAGCGTTCGATACCTTTCGCCAGCCCAATCCGGTATAGTGGTGTCGACGCCCTCGAGGTTGGCATGCTCGCGTTCCCAGAGAGTTTTGAGTGCGTCAAGACGACCACGATGAACCATGTCCAGTAGACGCGCCCATTTGTCACGCAATATCTCCTCTTCTTTTGACAACTGAGGCTCTGGTTGCTTCTCTGGTTGCGGCGGCGTTGGAGCAGGTTGAATCTTCGGCTTTGGCTTTGGAAGGGAGGCGAGGTATGCTTCGTCCTGTGCTCTGAGAGCTTCCTCGGTAAGATGAGATACCTTGACTTTGGTCAGTTCGGTAAGACACCGAACAAGTTCGGATTGCGTCTGCGAAAAGATGAGAATGGCGAATTACTTCAAGAGTTCAATGAGCGCACCGGTCGACGAGTTGGGAAGGGGAACGTTCGCAGGCGCTCGTCACCTTAGATTGAATAGTGAGCATTGACAAACCATGGAGCCAATGTATTCATTACATACCCTTCGTTATGATTGCACCATCGTAATCCAGAAATATGCGTCTGTTCGACGCACTGGCACGTATCCATATCCTCTCGCACTGGTCGATCTCTTCAGCCCAGTCTTGCAAAAGGTTTCGAATGTCCTATCCGGCGAGATGAGATAAGCATGCGCAAAAGCATGTGCGAGGACACCTACATCTCGGAGAGCTTGCTCCCCATACCTCCGTAGCTGTGCACCAGCACTTTTCGCGTAGCCTTTGGCATTGTCGTTTAAAGACTGAGATCCACCCTGTTTCCGACGTGCTAGTATGCGTGTAAGTGGAAGAAGGCTTCGACATTTTCTATCGGGACTCACTTGTGTATCGGTGGAAGGTCTTGTGCTTCAAGACCTCCGTGTCTGGCTTCGGCTTCTTCTGTTTCCTCTTCTTCGTGCCGTCCGATGGCTCCTCGCCGTCAGCATCAGGCTTGCTGACGCGAACAACAAGGCCAGCAAAATGACCGCCGGCGACCATAAACATCGCCCATTTGCGTCCCTCCTCAGCCCCTTTCTGCATTGACTTCAGATCGTCTACATATGTAGAAGCAGAGGATGGCAGGGGGAAGATGGATCTGTAAACGCCAATTTGAGTGGATGGTGGGCACTGGAACCAGATGACAGGTTTCTGTGGGACGACGCGGTCTGTGGACGATGGCGAAGGGGATCGGGATGCGATTTTTGTCTTGTGCAACAGATCCCGTACAGCATCGGACTCATCAGAGTCTGTGTCCTCGGACGAGGATGCTGACCCAGAGAGCGAGTCCTCCAGGCCTGAGGGAGTGTGTCAGCCTCAGGTGAACCTTTGTAATGTCGAGTGCACTCACCATCGACCAATCGTGTAAACTCAGCCTCGCTGACTGCCTCGCCACCTTTAAGACGAACTTTCACGTTATACCGATGCCAATCAGATCGAAAATGGGATCTCTGCTCGTCTACATCCAAAAAAGATGCGCCTAAGCAGACGTTGCACGCCCTAGACCCCAGTGCGGTCGAGACGGATGATGGGATTGGAGACTCCTCACGGGAAGGTGGAAGCTCCGTTGGAAGCGATCCAACATTTCGGATGGTTATAGCTTGCAATAGCTCTGCAGGTAAGGAAAACACGTGGTATTGAGATACTGGAGCCATTGAGGCTTCATGTACGGAGAGGCTTGTTGTGGGAGGATGGTGAAGCTTGAGTGATGCGTCAGCGTCGCCAGTCCTCAGGTCATATATACACAAGAAGTTCTAGATCTGTCAGCGAAGCATGACTCAAAAGAAACAGCACAGCACGGCCCTTGCGACGTGATTCATAAAGCTTCAAGGTCAAGAGGAGTCAGTCTGATTCAACAAGTCCTCGCGTCAGGTCCGAAGTGTTGCCACAAGGAAGGGCTGCAACACCAACGCTTACAAATCATCGACACTTTGAATCGTCTTCCTTCGCCAGATCTAAGTTACGAGCAGACCATGCACATCGCTATCGTAATCCTGGTTCACAGATTTTTTAACGAAAAGTAAACCAAAGATATCGTGATTCGGAAGTCCAGAACGTTTGAACGCACAGTGACGTTGAATAGGTGATGAGTATCATGAGTATCATGACTGCTAGGAGCCAGCTAGCCCTTGTTTGGATCAGGAAATAATACACCTGGTTTCTGGAATTTGGCCATACTATGGGTAATATAGTTTAGTAAACGTCGGAATCATCATACCCGTATGGGTACTCTTCGTCGCTGTAATATTCGTCGAATTCGTCTTCCTCAGCATATTCACCTTCACCCTGGTCCCATTCGACTGCGGTGACCTCTTCGAGCTCCTCCACCCAGTCATCTCTGATCGAAGAATCTTCAATGATGAGCATTGGGGGCTCAACAACTTTCTTGCGGTTAGTCAACCATTTGACGAGTAAATCGTGGAATGCCGTGTCGCTATTGCCAATGGTGTAATCGAAATCGACTTGTTCCAGCGTGATCGTCTTGAGATCCCTGGCGAAAAGATTCTCCGGCTTCACCCTCTGTTTCCCTTTCTTCTTGTTCTTCCCCACCGCGCGAACCTTCGACATGTTAAGGGCTTGACAGAAATGAATCGCATTCGTGTCTGTGACTTTCACGTGCTGAAGCTTTTCGCACCTCCCAAAGGTATCGATCCATTTTTGAGGAGTCCACTGGACAAAAGATCCAGAATCGATGGAGAGCGCTCGTATATTGTCCAATTGAAGTGCATCGCAGAGCGCCTGTGCGTTGTCCGCTAATGAAAGCCTCGTATTGGGGAAGGTGAGACAGAGATCGGGGGTTTCACTCGGATAAAACGCAGGATTGCTGTCGGTCGCATTGCACACCCTCCAGGCACTGAGCCCGAACTCGCCGTAGCGCATCGACAGGGATAAGGTCAACAAAGGAGGTTGATCAGATGCCGCTTTTGCATGTGACGTAAAGAACGCAGTCGATGAAGAAAAACTGAATGGTTGTGTGGGCATTGAATGGTAGGCGAGTTTGAGGCGACAGGAAGGAGGAATCTCCAAACGCTTCGTCATGCCATCACATTCCGGCCATGTACCGGCCAAAGACAGCACCTGCAAAGAAGACAATTCGGTGACTTTGGTCTCGGTCAAAGCCTGAGCCGGAGACCTGAGAGGGATACAAGACCGAAGGATAAGTTCTTGAAGTGTGGGCATCCTCTCCAATGCGCCAAATAGCTGCTCATAAGTTAACGTAGTGAAACTGGCCATGGCATGCGGAGGATTCCTTGGACCTGCTGATCCCAGATCGACGTGTAAGTGTGTGAGCCCGTTGAGGATGGGTGCGGTCCATGGGACTCTGATATTTTTCACTTGAAGGCGACGAAGAAATGGTGTATGGCCACTAAACGTATGCTCAGGAAGCTCGAGATTTCCGCTGCTGTAGAGCGAAGTCATCTCTAGATCTAAAGATTCTAGAATATCTGCAGGTGATGTCCATGACTTCATTGTCGAATCAATGACCTGCTGGGCTCCAGAAACTGACAGATGTCGTGTATGAGAGAGATGCTTGTTGATCAGCCCATCGTCAGGGGCGTGGAGCTGCTTGTGAATGGAAAGTGGTGCGGCCTTCGCACGAGCCAATGCCAGTTCCAACCAGTTCTGATTGACAAAAGGACGAATATCGCTCCAGAGCGCGGGATTATGCAGGGCTGTGTCGCGCCAGTATCTGCAAACGAAGGTCACCCGAATCCAGCCAAGCAGGCCTGACGAACTCGAGGAGGCGAGATGGCCTGAAAATGGTGGTGCCATGATGGCGTAGAGCTGGAAAATCTGAGCCAATACTTCTGGGGGAAGGCTAGAGATGGGAGCGAGGGCATTTCGGCGCGTCCGAACGGCGCATGTGGCAAGGTGCATCGCAGCCAATTCGTCGTCTAGCATCTGGCGAGCATCTGAGACACGAGTTGTGGCATCGAGAGGCAGTACGCCCTGAATACGAGCTATCCGGGATGGAACCACTGTGGACCAAAACTCCACTGGACTGTTAGAAGATGATGTAGATAACATCTTCTGCAAGCAGGTGATATGCAGGACCACCGACCTGACAATCCCAATATCCTCTAGATTTATCATGCTTTGAGCTTATCAATGCACCTTTGTCTCTACTTCAGATCTATTTTCACGAGTACTACTATGCATTGTGATGATGATTAGGATAAGAGAAGGAGCAGAAGTGGTAAAGACTGCTCACCGCGCTTTGCGTTGAGCTGCGACCACTGGCTTCGATACCTAGATTTGCTAACTTTCGAAGTGACTCGACTGCGGGAACACAGAAACAATTGGCAGGAAGTACTTAGGTCCCACAGGCTCAGTGATATGGTGCGAGAGTCGCGTACCTTGCAAGTTGCAATGTGGCAGTCGACGTGAATGGAGAAATCGCGCGTTGATCGCGCGCGGTGGACAAGCGGTGGGCGCTACATAAAGTGTGTCGCGTCCGAAAAAGGATCTATGGAAGCGCCCACAATCCTTGTAACGCGCCATCTTGGGCGCCATGATTTCATGCAGGGACGTTGGAAGCCAGAACTCAGGATGTCGACAGTCACCGAACCTCGCCATGAATTGAATCTCAGCCTCCCCCTAGAAAGCAGCATTTACTACACCAGTTGGTCATTAACCAAACAATCTAGTAGCGTTAAGGCCATTATAGTACGGATACTGGTACTCATCATCGCTGCAATACTCCTCATCAAGGTCTTCTTCATCAACGTAGTCACCTTCGTCATAGTCCCATTCAACCCTGACAATGTCTTCAAGCTGACCCACCCAGTCCTGCGTGATCGAACAATTTTGAATTAAAAGCATCGGGAGTTCGATGATTTTCTGGCGAATAGACAGCCATTTGACGAGTGCGTCGTGGAATACCACACCGCCGTTACCAAGGCTGGTATCGAAATCGACTTGTTCCATCGTGATTGTCTTGAGTTCCTTGGCAAGAAAATCCTCGGGCCTCATCCTCTGCTTCCCTTTCTTCTTGTCCTTCTCCACCCGTCCGCGAACTCTGGGTGTGACGAGGGCCCTACAGAGATATATCGCATTCATGTCCATCACTTTTACATGCTGAAGTTTTGCACATCCTCCGAACGTATTGATCCATTCTTGAGGTGACCACCGGACAAATGATCCAGAATCAAGAGAGAGTGCTCGAAGGCTGTCCAATTGAAGAACATCGCATAGCGTCTGCGTGACGTCTGATAATAGAAGCCCGTGAGAGGGAAAATTGACACGGAGATCCGGATTTCCATCTGGACAAAATACAGGTGTCTTATCCGTCGCCCTGTATACTCTCCAGGCACTGAGCTCGACTTCCCCGTTGCGCACCGAGATGGACAACGTCAGCAAAGGAGGCTGACTAGCTGCATTTGCATGGGACATGAAGAAAGGAGTGGATTCGGAAAGGACGGTGGATAACTGTGTTGGAATCGAACGGTAACAGAGTCTAAGACGACAGGCAGGAGGAATTTTCAGACGTTTCGTGATACCATCGCATTCTTCCCATGTACCAGCCAAAGATAGCAATTGTAGACGGGGCAATTCCGTGATGCTAATGCCGGTCGAATTCTGAGGCCTAATGGGTATACAAGACCGAAGGACAAGTTCTTGAAGGGCAGGCATCCTCTGCAGAGCGCCAAACAACTGCTCATAAGGTGAAACAGCAATGCTAGCAGGAGTATGTGGGGAACTGCCAGAGCCTCCTAATCCCAAATCAACTTGCAGGTGCGTGAGCCCACTGAGAATTGGCGCAGACCACGAAATTTTGAAGTATTTCAGTTGAAGGCGACGAAGCAGTGGGGTATGGAGGCTGAACATGTCCTCGGGAAATACGAGGCTTCCGCTGCTGTAGAGTGAAGTTACTTCCAGCTCCAAAGACTCTAGGATATCTGCAGGTGATGTCCATGATTTGACTATCGGACCAATGATCTGTTGGGCTCCAGAAACTGATAGACGTTGTATATGAGAGAGGTGATTGTTGATCAACCCATCGTCAGGGGCGAGGAGCTGTTTGCGAATGGAGAGTGGTGCGGCCTTCGCGCGAGCTAATATCAGCTCCAACCAATTCGGATTGGCAAAAGAACGGATGTCGCTCCAAAGCGCAGGATTATGCAGAGCCGTGTCGCGCCAGTATCTGCAAACGAAGGTGACTCGAATCCAGCCAAGCCGGCTCAACGCATTTACAGATGCCGGATAGCCTGAAAATGGAGGGGCCATGACAGCGTAAAGCTGAAAGACGCGAGCCAGTACTTCTGGGGGAAGGCTGGAGATGGGGGCGAGAGCATTTCGACGCGTCCGAAAGGAACACATGGCCAGATGCATCGCAGCCAATTCATCATCTATGGTCTGGCGTGCATCTGAGACACGAGCTGTTGCATCGACGGGCGATACATCTTGAATGTGGTTTACACGAGACGGGACCACTGTCAACCAAAAGTCTTGCGGACTGTAAACGGATGATGTGAGTGACGTCTTTCGCAGGCGACTGTTCAGAACGACTGACCTCATAACACCAATTTGCTCTGCGTTCATCATGGCTTTGAACTAGTCAATTTGCCTTGGCCCCTATTTCGTATCAAGCTTCGTGTATACCACCCTGTAACTTGATATTGTTATGCCATTACGACAGTAGAAAGGTGCAGAACCGATCAAGCCTACTCACTCTACTACGCGTTGGGCTCAAGAGTCCTGGCTTCGAAGCCCAATTTGCTAGATCCTGAAGCGATTCGGCTGACGTGAAATAGAGATGAGTTATACTCACTGATTGGGCGCGGCCTGTTCAGGTTGGATGCACATGTACTCACCTAAGCACCCGCGATATTGCGAGAGTCGTGCACCTTGCAAAAGTTGCAGCGCAGTGTCATTGAGCCCTTCCCAAAAAGGAGCGTCAGTCTAGCGCCCGCGATGCTTCAGACTAGGGAAGCGCCGACTGCGTCGGCATGAACCTTGCTTGTCTTGACGAAGACAACTGTTACAAAGTGGCTTTCCTCATGCTAGGTGGTTCTTATGGGTGCTCATTACTATTTAAACTTTCGGGCACGGTATGCCTATGGTCTTGTTACATTTAACTTGAAAATAATAATTCCTGTCACACCGGCACACGGAGTCTGAGAAGATTTGTCTCATGGGTCCTATATTCTGTGCATATCTGCACCATTGAATCCTTAGAGCTACACGTTACGTCTATCTATTGAAGATATTTTCTAGACGATGGAATGCTCGACAGGTAAAATGTGCAAGTAGCCATCTCGTACGTATCAGTCGAGGTCGGACACCGCGCGCCCCTGCGCGTTCCCCAATAGCTAAGTTATCCTCTGTCTTCAAATCGACCACGGGCTGATAAGAAAGAAAGGGTGGGCTTTTAAATTGTAAGCTCGCGACAGGCTGCGCGGTGCTGAAGAACGCCTTTTTTGTGCAAGCCATAAGCTCGCAGACCAGCGGATCTCAAGCGAACAGCAGGACCAGCATGGGCCTCAGCTTCGTTACCACGCCCTCGCCAGAAAGCCTAAGCACACGGAGTCGCCGACCGTGTCGGATGCGCTCGTAACACCCGCGCTCCCCTTCGCCGCCAGCTGCATGCGCATGCTGCAGACGCGGGTCTGGGAGGCACACCTCAAGACCCTATCGGAGATCCTCCCGCGCATATTCTGCCTATGCCATGTTGTACTTGGGGAGCTTGAACGCGAGCGTAATGGGGGGATGAAGTCGGATTCAGCTAGATTGCTAGGAGAGTGCAGAGCACGCACAGTGCGCGATCTGCGGTCTGAGACTTGCTGCCTATATAGGGCACGCTTGCTGAAGGTGCCGTTAGTCTACTCTCACCAGTTGATTCGTGGGATGCTGAAGATACGTACTGAAGCACCTTTATTGTGCCATGTGTGCTCAGTACTATGCCTAAGTTCTTGCACGATGCGAGCGGACTGCTGCGACTGTCAAGAAATTGGCTGGTGTGATTCAAGTCACCGGTGCTGTGACTAGTCACAATGTCGGCTCTTCAAGTTGTAACTTCTTGCCCGTCTAATTCTAAAGGAAGAAAGGCAAAACATCATATCAGAAACATAAAAAATTGATTTTCAACGATGAGAAAACGGGTTCTCGGTAGACGACTGGAGTGCTAGACAAAGAGAAAGTAGGTGTGCTGCTCGAGGCGCCGGGCCTTTGTTTGTCACTGTTGACGATGTGAGTCGGGCGCTAATAATTACGGGGGTGCGAGACACCTTGACAAGCAAGGTAATTGCAAGAGATTGCAAGCTGTTGAAAGTCGCAACTGCTGCAAGAACGTCGACGTTGGAACTCAGGACGCTGACGGTACTTGGCCTAACCTCGGCCTTTGTTAGGCAGAAATATTTTATGACAAGCGTTTGTCGGACCGTCCTCAAAGCTAGAGACGCGATAAATTTAAAGATTGAACAACATCCCGGGTCTCGCACGTTTGATATTGCAGGAGGCCTCCTACTAAGTAGTACAAATTTCCGAGCCTCCTCACAACAAAAAAAAAAAGTCCTCATACATGACGGACGGCCTTATGCATACAGCTAAGAACAATTTCTGTCAAGTTTCCCTCGCCCGAACCACGACACCGGACGCTGTGCGCCTCAAACAGGAACTGCGATTACCTCCTGGTGCATGATCGTCAACCGATCGCCATTACTGACTTCCTGCAGTTTCCAACCGATATGATGAAGCAAATTGCGTGATTGCACGAGTGTTCTTTCTTAGCCATTTAGTAGAGTCAAGATCTGATACACAATTCTGCATGGGTCATGTATACCCGCTGCTCACCTGTAAGTAAGTCCGCGAGGTATGATACACCCCCGGCTTCTCCTAGGTCAGGGAGAAGTGATGTAGGCGGGAAAGGACGCTCTGTACCAGGCACATTCTTCACAGGTACATTGGGACAGGCATAAGGGAGGATATGTCAATGATGACGAGATAATTTGTAGATTAGGCAGCTTCACGAAGCTCGCGCAGAATCTTGAACACGTAAGAATCAGGCCAATCGTGCAAGATCATGCAAAGTATGAACATCGCACTGCCCTTGATTGGTTGCGGATCAAAGAAACTGGGGGCTACGCCCACAGCAATGTGGAAAGCCATTAGAATGTGGAACTTCTCGAAATCAGGAAAAGCCTCGAAAAAATCTTGGTTACGAGTCAGTCGTATCACATGCAGATGAGGAGAGCTAAGTGAAGCGAAGAGCTGCGCTGCCGGCGAAGCGGCGTAAGAGGATGCCTTGAATATTTCAGAGACATTGCGCACAGCTTCGCTTTGCAGGCCGGATAGCTCATATAGCGATGAATATTTCAGATTTTGACTGATGCGTATAGCCTCGAACTTTGCCATGGATCCTTGTATATGATGTTCGACAAGGCCTTGAGCTCGACCAAAGTATCATCCAAGTTAACATTGCTATGATTCTAGTCAGCAGTGCCATATATTGGCTAATTTTGGATGCATACCTTAGATAACATTATCAAACACGATGGTCCGCTTATATGATACATGAGGTGCGAACTACGGGAAGTCATGATGCTGCTTTTAGTGGGGAAGACGATAGACGGCCTGGGTAGCCTTCAAGCGACACGACCTCGCTTGATGCAGGTTGTGTTTGGTGCTTAAGTACTGTCCAAAAATATTCTGGACTGTCCGACTACGATCGATACTGCGCCTGAGTCGGGGGTGGCCTATGGACGGCAGCACTTAATGCATTCTAGGAGAAATTTCATCACGATCAGGGAAACTCACGAACTCGGAAATGAACACATAAAAAAAAGTTTCTGGCACCTATTCCTTCAAGAAAGATGGCAACATGTCCGTCGAGACCTTGAAGGAAAACGAATGTAGATTGTAGTGACTATTTCCCATCGGTTGAGGGTCAGATCTGAACCGTATAGGTTAGTGACATATTCGATCTTAGACTAGACTGTAGTGTGCTCCGACGTGTTCGAGGGGTGAAGAAACAGGACTAGTGAGATACGCAGCGAGGAAAACAGGAGGACATGTCGCGCCCTGTCACGGTCGCAAGAACTGCTCGCGCGCTAGATCACTGCTAGATCCGGAGCCAGATCTTTAGCAGGCGGCAACTGCCGGTAGTTACTACGGACACGTACCCTTCAAGCACTGCAGTCAACATCGAGATCAAGAGTCTTCTCTTTCAGCCGCATAGCAGCATCATCCAGAATCTTGAACATGGTTTCCGCAGATTTCGCCGACCGTCCCATGAAGAAACTCGTGTTGTTCGACGTCGACGGGACGCTAACGCCTGCACGTCAAGTGAGCACCTCTAGTCGCTCTTTTCTCAAAACTGACTAGATCTTCAAACAGGCAGCATCACCTAATATGATCCATCTACTCAGAGAACTACGCAAGAAGGTTGCTATTGGTTTTGTTGGAGGGTCTGATCTCGTCAAGATCACAGAGCAGCTGGCGGTGGCAGGGAACAACGGTGAGACTGCTTGTAGTCCTGGTAGCCAATCATGCTGAAGCGCAGTGTCTACGTCGATGACTTCAGTAATTGACGACTTTGATTTCGCATTTGCGGAGAATGGCTTAACAGCGTACAAACTTGGGAAGGCTCTGCCATCTCAGTCCTTCATCAATTTTATTGGTGAAGACCGGTACAAGAATCTCGTCAATTTCCTGCTCCACTATATTGCGGACTTGGATATTCCAATCAAGCGGTATGTCACAGAAAAGCCATACTAAACAATGGCTTGACACAGACGGCAGTGGGACGTTCGTGGAATTTCGAAATGGTATGGTCAACGTCAGCCCGGTTGGACGCAATGCTTCGTGAGTCAGCTGCTTCGACGTTTTCGACATGAACCTATTACAGTCCTGATATATAAAGAATGCAAGAGCGACATGAGTTCAACGCCTATGACAAGGTATGTGAGCTCGCTGCAGAGCCTTTCCAATAAATTCACCAGATATAGGTGCATGGTGTTCGTGCAGCGTTCGTCAAGGTGTTACAAGACAAATTCGCAGATTATGGATTAACGTTCGCTATCGGCGGCGAAATATCATTTGATGTGTTTCCACATGGCTGGGACAAGACCTTCGCCCTTAGGCACGTAGAAAGCGAAGGTTTCGAGGAAATCCATTTCTTCGGGGATAAAACTTACAAGGTAAGACTTCTCACCACGCCTCACACTTTCCGAAGCTTGAAACCTCAATTCTTGTAGGGTGGAAACGATTGGGAGATATACAATGATCCTAGGACCATAGGCCATGCTGTTTCAAGTCCGGAAGATACAGCGCGAATCCTCAAGGAACTGTTTGATCTGAAGTAAACCAACGTGGATGATTTCCACATTCCTCATTTGCATCGTCAGATATCATCAAGTTCTCCTGGGACGATGTTGTAGGGAGTAGCATACATTTAATGCATAGAATGGCTCATATTCGGATCATGCTTCAAAAATGTAATGTAACATCATAGAATCCACTTTCGTGTAGGATGTTACCTGTCAGTGTGAACAGGTCTGGCCGTCTAAATATTCGATTTCAAGTCTCGATGGAACGCACAACTGCAAGCTGCAGCCGTAACTAGGAGCCAAACAGCACCATACGCGTCACGTTTACGCGTCACGAAGCGCGTCTCCGACGCGTCCGCTTAGCGCTGTCTCCATCTACTACTTACCTCCACTACAACGCTGCGGCATCATACTGTCCATCTTCTGCAACACATATCTCTGTTTTGACACTCTTGGCAGAACGTATCATAAGACTTTTGGGCGGTTTTGATGCCTGAACCTACCCGTGGAACGAAAGAAAATATGCCACAAGCGCGGTGAGTAATATAGCTTCTGTTACAGAGGTATATCTGACTCTGGATCATTCAAGTCGACCAAAAGATGAATCAGAACCTATTTCAAAGAAGCGCAGACTGAATGGTCAGCCTTCTATGGGCTCTCAGTCTCATGGAATCCAGAGTCAACCCTCTTTTGCGGACGTATTGGAGAAATTGGAGGAAAACAAGGGAAACGACCGTGGTACGTCGTCGATAAATCTTGCTGACAACACTTGACCTGATGCTGAAGCCCTTCTCTAAGCCGCGGAAGGAGGTGCAGACAGCTGGGCGAGGCCAGCCCTCGCACCCATCAATCCAGCGAAGGACAAGATTGGTTAGTCAGGAGCCTCTGGTTCATCTTTATGACAGGGCCTGACTTTCGTTATAGTCTTTCAGCAAATTGATGTTGAGACTGCCACTAATCCCCGTACGGGGAAAGTAGAGCTTCGCATGTTCGGAGTGACTCAGGTAAGCCTTCTGATATATTGACCGATCTATTCCTCATGAACTTTGTTCACGGCGTCATAGGAAGGGCATAGCGTCCTCGCTCATGTCACTGACTTTGCTCCTTATTTCTACATCCCTGTTCCACGCGGCTTTACGAAAGATGACTTACATCCTTTCAAAAATTACTTAAACGTGAGTCTATCCTTTCTTCTACTTGCATTTCACATGAGTTAACAAGTTTTCTGATAGAGCGCGACTGGGGATGCCGTTGACATTATCGAATTTGTCGTCAAGAGAAGTCTATGGGGTTATAAAGGGGACGACTACGTCACATTCATGAAGATTACGGTGGTGGACCCAAAATCTGTTCCGCGTGTCCGAGATGAGCATCATCTTCTTTCCTGCCGTCTAGCCGGTATTGACACACAGTTTGGAAATTACGCATCTTTGAAAGAGGAGAATGCAGCTATAATCCGGATCTGTTCTCCGACATCATCACCACTTACGAGAGCAATATGCCATATGCGCTGCGATTTATGATCGACACCAATGTGAAGCTTGTTTCCTTCATTTATCGAAGCTTAAAGCTGAGGTCTTATATCTTAGGTTGTGGGGATGAACTGGATCGAAGTTCCTGCAGGCACCTACAGTCTCGTGAATGGCTCTCGCAAGTCCAACTGTCAGATAGAGCTTGATGTCAAGTACGATCCGATTTGACAATCATTTTTCCATGCACTCATTATATTCAGATGGGATAAGTTCATCTCCCATGCACCCGAAGGACAATGGTCGAAGATTGGTCCTCTGCGGATCCTGAGCTTTGACATTGAGTGTGCCGGCCGGAAAGGTATCTTCCCCGAAGCCAATGTTGATCCTGTCATTCAAATCGCGAACATGGTCACCCGTCAAGGTGAAATATATCGATCGTAGTTCCATACTCACGACTGAAACTATCTGTAGGCGAAAGCAAGCCGTTCATCCGCAATGTATTCACCCTCAATACGTGCGCCCATATAGTCGGCTCGCAGGTTCTCTCCTTCGATGATGAGGCAAAGATGCTCGAGTCTTGGCGCGATTTCATTCACGAGGTCGACCCCGACGTCATCATTGGCTACAACATCGCCAATTTCGATTTACCTTACCTCTTGGACCGTGCAAAAGCGATCAAAGCTTTGAAATTCCCGTACCTGGGGCGCTTCAGCAGTAAGTGTCTTTATTCAGCCACTTGATGCAGTCGCTGAGCGTGAGTTACAAGATGTCAGAACCCAGATCAAAGATACCCACTTCTCTTCCAAGGCATTCGGGCAGCGCGACTCAAAGGAAACTAATATGGAGGGCCGGCTACAGCTTGACGTTCTTCAATTCATGCAGCGAGAACACAAACTTCGCAGTTACACTCTAAATTCCGTCTGTGCTCAATTTCTCGGCGAGCAGAAAGAAGATGTGCATCACTCTGTGATCACCGAACTCCAGAATGGCACCTCGGAGTCGCGACGACGGCTGGCCGTTTACTGTTTGAAGGTATTGCACTTATCAGGTCTTGTTCGCTTTGCTCTAAGCAAATTACCGCGCAGGATGCCTATCTTCCACAACGGCTGATGGACAAACTAATGTGTTTCGTCAATTACACTGAAATGGCACGTGTAACTGGAGTCCCGTTCAATTTCTTGCTATCTCGTGGACAATCGATCAAGGTGTTATCTCAGCTCTTCCGTAAAGCCAATGAGGAGCAATACATCGTACCTGCGCTCAAAGGAGAAGGTAGAATCCAGTCTCTCATGGAGATACAGCTTTGCTGAATTGATATAATAGGTAGCGATGAGCAGTACGAGGGTGCCACGGTCATCGAACCCAAGAAAGGGTACTACGACGTGCCTATCGCAACTCTCGACTTCAGCTCCCTGTATCCATCCATCATGATGGCTCACAATCTCTGTTATACAACGCTATTAGAAAAGGGCACGATAGAGCGCCTCAACCTTCAGAAGGATATAGATTACATCCAGACGCCAAACAATGGTGTGTCACGCAGTTTCTTTGACCTGCGCGGCTTGTACTAAATATCTTCAATATAGACTTCTTTGTGACGCCCTCCCGGCGCAAAGGCCTCCTGCCCACTGTTCTGGAGGATCTTATTGCTGCACGTAAGCGTGCCAAAGCTGATCTCAAGAAGGAAACAGATCCATTCAAGCGTGCCGTCTTGGACGGTCGACAACTTGCTCTTAAGGTAAACCGAATGTCAAGAAGATCGATGGATAGTGGTCTAACGAGCCTGTTCAGATCAGCGCCAACTCCGTGTACGGATTCACAGGTGCTACTATTGGGAAGCTTCCATGTCTTGCGATCTCGTCTAGTGTCACGGCGTATGGTCGGCAGATGATTGAGAAGACTAAAGCTGTTCGTACTTTTCTGTATCTCCTGAGCCAAAAAGTCTCATTGCTGCTATTTGTAGGAGGTCGAGGCTGAATACTGTATCGCTAATGGCCATTCTCATAATGCAGAGGTCATCTATGGCGATACAGATTCAGTTATGGTTAGGTTTGGGCCAACGGAACTGGAGAAGGTCATGGCTTTGGGTACGGAATATCTTGTATGAATTGTGAAATATCTCTGATCAACTTCTTTACAGGGAGTGAGGCAGCAGATGTCGTGACCCAGAAGTTCATCAAGCCTATCAAGTTAGAGTTCGAGAAGGTCTATTTCCCATACCTGCTCATTAGCAAAAAGCGCTACGCTGGACTCTACTGGACAAGACCTGAGAAATATGACAAGATGGACTCGAAGGGAATTGAGGTGCGTTTCCTAAAAGGAAACAGTGTGCGGGGCACTCATTTCATACCATCAGACTGTCCGAAGAGACAATTGCAGACTCGTCTCCACTGTCATTGAGACCTGCCTCCACAAAATGCTCATCGATCGAGACGTGAAGGGTGCCGAGGAGTAAGTACTTTGACCATTCTCGCTCGCGCTGTTCTGACGGTGATACTCAGCTATACCAAACAAACTATCTCCGATTTACTTCAGAATAAAGTGGATATGTCCCAGCTTGTGATTACTAAGGCGCTCGCCAAAGCAGGTCGGTCTATCACGCAGGTCCTCTAAACCTGACGCCTGGTTCACTGACACAACATTCAGAATATTCCGGGAAGCAGGCACATGTCGAACTCGCGGAACGCATGAAGCAGCGTGATGCTGGTAAGATCGAAGTCGTACCAATCGTTAACTCCTCTCATCGGCTTTTAATAGGATCTGCGCCAGCTTTGGGTGATCGAGTTGCCTATGTAATCGTTAAGGGCATCAAAGGTTGGTTCTTTATCTATATACATCTGGGATTGACAATAACGCGAGAATAAAGGCGCCGCTGCCTATGAGAAGTCGGAAGATCCGATTTACGTTTTGGAAAACAACATCCCGATTGACACGAAATATTATCTCGAAAATCAACTGTCAAAACCGCTCATGCGTATCTTCGAGCCCATCCTCGGAGAGAAAGCATCATCGCTACGTGAGTTGTATGCGCTTTTCTGACATGACGCTCATTTTGACAACGCTACCAGTGTCTGGTGATCACACCCGAACGATCCAGATCGCTACACCCACAGTCGGTGGCCTCATGAAATTCGCTGTCAAGACAGTGACCTGCCTCGGCTGCAAGACACCTCTGCGTGCGAATAATAGTGTGAAAGGTGGGTATCCCTCTCTTCTGACAGATTTGTTCCATTAATGTGCCTCAGGTGGTGCTGTCTGTAACAACTGCCGACCGCGAATTGGGGAGCTATATCAGAAACAGGTATGAAAGCATCATTCATTGCAATGTGGATCAGTCAACTAATGGACGAGTCTAGATCGCCAACACTTCTGAACTTCAAGTTCGGTTCTCTCGCCTGTGGACACAGTGTCAGCGCTGTCAGGGTTCTCTTCACCAGGTACGCCCGCTCTCCCGTCTCAGGCGGCTGTGTCTGCAACTAATCACGTATCGCAGGATGTCCTGTGCACCAGTAAGGATTGCCCGATCTTTTACATGCGGAAGAAGGCACAGAAGGATGTTGAAGACGCTGGGGCTGTTTTGGAGCGCTTTGATGACGAGTCTTGGTAGTTCATGATCGCATATCTTTGTTTTCTTTCGCATTTTGCATGATGTATTTTATCATTCGCTTGCATACCATAAGTAGTTCACGGGGAATAATCTCATTTGCATGGATATGACGGCAGCGTGGCATAGAAGCCGCTTCATGGATCCACGTCGGATGTAGGTATATGCAAGCATGCAGTAGGCTTGCATGTCATCAGTGTGATCCCCAGTATGCACTATATATTTCTATACTCACACGCATGCCACGGATCGCGGCATTCCAAGTGACACTCTGATCCGACTCCAGCAGACAGCAACACAACATGGTCGCTTATCTTTACTGCAAGACATACTCGATCATCCCCGTCTCGACGGAACCCCACATCTTGACAAATGTCAATCCGACATTACTCCTAGAATTGCGAATCAGTATAATTTCGTACAACTTAAAACCATACGAGTCGAACGCGAAAGAACGCACGCCGGACGAATTCACCAAACTGGGATTCAAGAGGGTCATCATGTTGATGTCCCCGGTGTATGGACAGATATTGCCAGCGCTCCATGTAGGAAACAAAGGCTCCGGAGCCTGAGACGACAAAAAATCTGCGGGATCCCTCATGTTCAACAGTTTGCACGCACTTGGTCGGTTGCCGATGCATCTCGGTTGGCTTTGCGCAGGGCATAATCATCTTTACAGCATGAGATCAGCTTAGGATTTTGCTTCGATTTATTTAAAACATACGGATGAGCAAGCGACTGCTAGCCTTCATTGCTTTGCGGATATTGACAATGATTTCCTGGCATTCCGCGTCTGGCCAGTCATGAAAGACCTGCCTTGCCTATCGTCGAAATAAGCTCTGCACCGCATGCTCATTGCTACAGTAATGGCGACATACGTAATAAATATCCTGGCCCTTCACTGGCGTTTCCTTGAAGAAATCGATCGGAATGAAGTCAATGCGTCGCTCCTTGATAGCTTCAGGATGGTCGTTGGACCAGTGCTGGAAAAGGTCCCGGTTTAGTTCCAATTGACAGCGCCTTTGAAGGTATTTCGTTTTCAATTGCGAAAACAATGCTGACGCAAAGCTCGGCGTAGGCGCTGAGCACTGAGATGCGGGAGCCAACTAATGCTAAGCGAGTTCTTCAGTGATGCACCGAAGTTCGCAGCGACAGATGTATAGTTTCGATCTGGTGCACACTGCATCTACCGGTGCTGCGACTCCGTAGCAACATCGTGACCTCTACTCAAAGTCGGAAGCTACAGGAAATTTGGGAGTCAGGACATCACGAGCAAGCAAGGATGAGCTTAGACAAACCTGAATTTCACAGTATGAGCACCTTTCGCTGACGGTACAGGACCAGCGCGCTCGCGCTAACCGCTAAACAGAAGAGGGGCCGTGCACCTACTGCTCTGAGTGCGCGGTGAGCAACGACGAGGCCGGACAGGGCCGGACTGCGCAGGCGCGGATGAAGACCAACGCGCACGTGATCGCCGCGACGCGCACAACGCGGGGTGTCACAGCGTGACTCTTTCTTCAACGTTCACAACGATGGCCGCGTCGCGCTCTGCCCGTCCTCAACGCCCTGGACATTCCCAGCCCCAATACGCAGATACCGACTCTGGCGACGACACAGAACTCGAGACACCCAAAGCAAAGCGCGGATCTGGGCTGCGCAAGCGCGTAAGCGAGGTTAGCTTCTCCGAGGAACGCGCACCCCTCAAGACAGTCAATATCAACGATGATGCCGCGGAGAAGCGGAGGAGAAGGAAGAGCACCAAGCTCCCCACGACCGAGAATGCCGAAGCTGGACCTTCCAATGGTGCTGGTACAGCAACTGAAGGTGCGGCGGAGAGCTCGCGCCAGGCTAGACAGAAACAGCTTCTTTCGGTCGTCGACACCCTAGACAACGTCCCAGAAACCATCCCCACAGACATCAAGAACGCCAACTTTGAAGAATGGATGAAGATGGCTATGGACAATGTACGTTTCAGGAGAGTTGTTGAACGCGCCACTGACATACTTTGTAGAAAATCAACGCGGCGAACTCGTGGAACTTTGCGTTGATTGACTATTTCCAGGACATGTCAGTCCTACGAAACGTGAACGATAATACGATCAATTTTCAGCGCGCGTCCACCACTCTGGATGGATGTGTCAAGATCTGGACTAGTCGTGTCGATAGTGTCGGCACAGAGACAGGAAAACTGCTCAGTAATCTAGCCAACGAGGGCAAGGGTGACGACGACGAAGAGGAGGCCGGCTCAGACAACCCAGATCAGGATCCTACTCAACCGCGTAAACGCAAGACAAATCGGTCCGAATCGACTCTGGCGAAGAGTGCAGCGCAGTTGAAGAGCAAGAAACTTGATCTCGAATTCAGCGTAGATCCGCTCTTTCGCAAGACATGCGAAGACTTCGACGAAGGCGGCGCTCATGGCTTGCTTATGAACCATCTCAGCCTTGGCGTGGGCAGTGAAGGTGGCCTACGTGTCGTCTTCGACGCGAGTGATTCCATGGGGAAGGATGGCGAAGACGAAGATGACATCCAAGAGCCTGAGGACTATGTAGATTTGAGCCTGCTCCGCCGTATGTTCCGAGCTCCTCCACATGATACTAATTTTAATCAATTGACTTTTGTTGCAGCTTTCATCCCAGATCTCGACGAATTGGATTCGCGAGCAATTTGCCACTCACTAGCAGGCTTTTCCTTCTCGAAGGACCCATATGCCATGGATGAAGCGCAATTCTACCGCGAGGACACAGTGCATGTTCCGGACGACAACGACGACGACGACGATCATGGTTTCGGCGGTGATCCACCCGAAGAGTTCGGCATGGACGTCGACGGCGGCGGCGAACACCCAGAAGAAGATTTCTTCGTCGGCGAGCAAGGCATAGGTGACGATATAGGCGGTGGCATGAGTCCGGAGAGCTACGGTGAAGATGGCGAGCACGGGTCGGTCGGTGCACAAGCAGGTCACCACGCTGCCATGGGCCCCGGTGGGTTCGTGCCTTTCGACCCGCGGCGCGCGCCGAATGAGCGCGATCTTGTGATGGCAATGACGAACGCGGAAGCGGATGGCGGGATGATGGACTACTTCGACCAGAACTTCCTGAAGAACTGGGCTGGCCCTGAGCACTGGAAGCTACGAAAGGTCGTTCGGAGACGTAAGCTATGTTCTGCTTCTCAACTTGACACCTTCTGAATGTTACATGTCTAGCGGATGCCCAAGATGCTGCTGGTGCGAAACCACGCAGAGAACGCAAGGAGGCATTCAAAATCGACTTCATGAGCTCCGCCGAGACAGACTTGAAGGAACAGGCAAAGGAGCTCTTCAAGCCTGTCACTCGTGGCGCGGGTGTCACCTTGCCGAAATCGGTCTTTGGCAAGAACACTGCGATAGCGCGAAAGGGAAGAGGAAGGAAAGCCAAGGAGAAAGAAAAGTTGGACGACCATACACTCCCCGATGACATGCATTTCTCCAGTCGGCAGCTTGTAACGCTCTTCCTGAAACCGAACTTCTCCGTGAGTATGATCCCAAAACACGAAGAGGCGTTAAGGCTTACGATATGTTCCATCGTTACAGCTGAAGATGCGCGGTCAACGCGTGCGCCTGAATGAGAACGGCGATGGAGAAGTTGACGAGAACTTCTGGGCACAAGCTGCGGCCGGCGCTGCCAACCGTGATGAAGACGAAGGCGATGAGAGTAAGTAACTTGCAAATAATCTTCTACACACCACGCTAACGCATACCTCATAATCACGAACAGCCGGCGGTCCGATACCTTTTAATACCCAGTTCTTCCATGATGACTATGACGATGGACCCGGGTTCGACGACGGATTCGACGGCGAGGGCGCGGAACCTGCGACGGCTGTCGAGCCTGGCGAACAGGACCTGCTTGCTGCAACGCAAGGCCAGTCGCGCCGCGTGCGTCCGGAGTTCGTCAACTACACCAAGCGCGCGAAGCGTGTCGACGTTCGCAAGCTTAAAGAGAATATCTGGAAGGGCCTCAATATCGTCGTGCCAGAACCGAAGGAGGAGGATGACGAGATGGTAAGTTTTTCCTATTGGACCAATGGACTGATATCTGATTAGATTTATGGGATTATAGGAGACTGACGAGCCGCTCGCCACAGACCCAAGCGAGGCGCGCGTGTTCGATAATGTCATCTCCGGCTTGGAGAACTCGTATCCGGAAGACAAGCTCTCTGAGATCAGCACGAGCTTCTGCTTCATATGCCTGCTCCATCTGGCGAACGAGCGTGGGTTGAAGCTTGAGTCTGGCTCATCAATCGAGGAAGTAGACGAAGAGAGCGAAGACAGCAAGGTCGGCAACATCTGGGATCTCAAGGTACGCACTTTGATATGACGTTTCGGGATGCTCAGTCTAATGGATGGGTTTTCAGGTCTTCCGCGATCCCAACGCCACGCCGGCCGCATGATGAATCTATACCGGATTATATCAAACTATTGTATCCTATGTTCTGTACATCTCGTCGCCTCGTCTTGATTTGCGTCACACCTGGCATCTTGTTTCGCCGTCCATCTCGTATATACGCTCCGCTGTGAAACCTGGTTGCTGTCGATCCTGTGTCTTATTTATCTCTTTCTTTATGCATACCACTATTCGCGCCTGCGAGTCTATGAGGAAGCAAACAGGATTAACGTCGCTGGATGACAACCTGCGACCCAAAGTACGGTGGTGTATACGATCGTTCAAATCTGTCTTTTCAGTGGTTTTCCTCCGGCACTGCGACCCAAAAGTGAAGGGGACGTCCATATGTGTATCTCCATATGTTACAAGACAACAAACGGTCCATGCTCCATAACAAGTCGTGGAAATCAACTCGTGTATTGGATCATCGGGCATCGACTTGAAATCTAGGGATGTCAGAACACTTGAGGCAAAGGTCTAAGGGATAGATTGAATGGCATGGTATCATTGGAGGTATATGTGTATAGTCGTGTAGAACGTTAGATAGAGAAGGGGACAGTGAGATCTGGGTATGTGGTGTAAGTGATACAGACAGAAACTGCGATGCGCGGCATAGCAAGTAGATGCATGGGGATTAGATACAGACCATATTAGACAAGATAGAGATACAGCGCTAGGGATACATTGGTGCACGGTGATACAAACCCAAAACCAGTGGAAAAATACAGCATGATATGGAACACTTGGCTTGTTTTGAGAAACGGGGAGGCGACTGAGGGCATTACAGCAAGTGCCGGCGGATGCTCATGCGGCGCGAGGCCCGGCGCCCGGGTTTGGCGCGCAGCTTGAGCGCGGCCCACAGGCTCTCGTAGCGCTTCTGGTTGCGCGCGATGAGCTCGTTGAACTCGCCGAACGCCTTGGGCGGGAGCTCGAGGACGTCATGCGCGGGCATGCTGAAGATGTCGGTATCGGGGAAGATGGTGAGCAAGTCGTGTGCGGCGATGCGTGCGCAGGGCGCGTTCGAGGCGAGGAAGACGCGCTCGCCGAACGGCGTGAACGTGTACACGTCCAGATAGCGGTCGCCCTGGTCATGCGGGCGCACAGCTGTGGACACAGGGAATGTAAGTAGGGAGGCGGTCCGAAGTAGGACGCTGCGGCGGACCTTGGACGACCATGACCTGACGTTGTACGAGTGCAACTGCGACTGAGCCGTAGTTCAACATGGCGATGGATGATTAGATGGGGATTGGAGGGTGATGACGTCAAGAAAAGCTTTTGATATGGCTACAG
This sequence comes from Hericium erinaceus, assembly GCA_006506795.2. Taxonomy (NCBI): domain Eukaryota; kingdom Fungi; phylum Basidiomycota; class Agaricomycetes; order Russulales; family Hericiaceae; genus Hericium; species Hericium erinaceus. Next base: position 1,065,509 of record CM021174.1, on the reverse strand, counting down.
ATCCTCAGCAGAAGGAGCGACTGGGATGACGATGTCTGAGACGGGCGGGGCGAGGACAGCAGGCTGTAGGATGAGGGACACCACAAGCCAGAGCCACGATACTTATATTTTGTCTCATCCTATTGTTCCCGTCGCATTCTCCGGAGAAGAATAGGAAAACGCCTTGGTCATGAGGGGAAAACAAGACAATAGACTCGCTACAAGCGACAGCGAGCAGAGGTCGAGAACAAAAACAAAACAAGGTATAGCCGCTCACGTGCGCCACTGAACAATGGGCTCGCCCAATTAGGCAACTGTGTAGCTTCGCGGACCTTGTAGTTCTCCTCATCGGACGCTTTGAGAGCACAACATGCACGGTCCTCGACATTGGCTCTTGTAATCAACACAACACCCATCGTTTGCAGCTGAAGGGCCTGTAAGTACAACAAAGTTGCTTGTTGTCGAACTCCGTGGCGTACCTTTACAAGGACAGCTCGCGCCCACACTGGCACAACGCGGTGCGCACAGGTGTGATCAATGCTAACAAAGTAGCTATGCTAAAGGGTAACCCATAATTAGGAAAGACCAGAGAAATGTTCTATCGGAACAATTCCACGTTCCTCTGAGGTTTCTCAAGCGACCGTTCGGGATTTCAGCTTGTAACGTTTATGGACGGCCGACGCGCTTGACGGATGGCGATATCTCGTCAAACGGTCATGAACGTGATCAGAATCCTCAGACAAGGGCCACGACGGATCATATTGGTTTTCGGTATCAGATCACTGTGTACCACTACGACCTGGCCAATGCAACTCACGGGAGCGCGCAGCCGTGTGCTGGCTGCCAAACGCCGCGCAGATCCGCTCAAAGGAGATAACCCTGGGCAGCATCGATCGCACCGCTGGACATCGTAGCATGTCGATGCCGACAGCCTCATGCGACCCCATTCAGTATCATGAGCGCAGGCCGCGTTGGACCAAACGCCTCGTTATGGATACATGCGATGCGGCGCGGGCGCAGACACCATATTCAGGAATCTTTGGAAATCGACGCGCCCCTCACATACGCGCGCCGCACATGCCACAGCGGCCATGACGATACGGCGCCTGCTATACGTATTCAAAAAAGTGTAAAAACAGAATTGCCGTGGCTGTCCGTAAGTACTGGGTTGCCGAAACGCATAGCAGTGTTGCTTGACGTCTGATTGTCATGTATGACGACCTGTTTGGCAATGGCATGGGAGGTGATACCGCGACAGCTATCGGGGAAAGAAATCTGCAAACAGCAGTCGAAACCGCAGCCGCGCTCCAGATGCAGCAGGGGCCAATGAAAATCTGCCGATGTCCTTGGTCTACCAGAGGCTCGAGGCAATTTTGGTGCTGCATCCCTGCCGTTCTGCCGTTATACGCCAGGGTCCTGATACCGTCATTAATATAACGCCACATGCGAGACTACGACCGGCGGATATGGTCTTCAGCGTAAAGGTGAAACCAGGAAGTGTGTGATGGACGCGGCCGGAGGGACTACCCGCGAATAGGACGGTTGCACTGGTGAATCCGGGACCTGCACATTTCAGACGCCTGTCGAGACCAGAGGACCCGGAATCTGCCTGCGGCGCAGTGCCCGTCCCTGAGATAAGGATTCTGAAGGGAAACCAGGCAGAAATGTTGTTCCTCCCGCATTGGAGTGCACCGTGCACGGACAAGCGGAATTGAGCCAGGCAAGAAAATTCCCAAGGCTGTTTATGCCTGTCCTTCAGTGACAGGCGGCTATACTGCAGAGCCTGGGCATGGCCCCAGGGGCGCGACACAGTAACTTCCTATGGAATATACGGTTCTGTAACCGGCGGACGCAGCAGGAAATGCAGGGTCGGGGACGAAAATAAAATCACGGAAATTGCAATCGCACACGGACGGAAGCACTATGATACTTGATGACAGGGAAGTGCCTCAAAGACAACTCCAAATTCAATAGAAGAGGAGAGGCATGGTGGCCCTGTTTCTGGAGATGCTTTGATGCCTGGATAAATTCTTACTTGAGATTCGAGAATTCCTTCACAGCAACGATGGCGAACTCGGAGATGTCTTGAAAAAAGGTCCCAGATCGGTGCTGATGGGTGGTCCCTCTCCGAGGCAACAGAACCCGAAAAATATCACGCGATGAATTTGTCCAACGCGGGCTATATGCTCAGCACAAAGAAGCTATAAACCTTGTAGTAGGAGATCGACATCAAATACCTGTCAAGCCGGCAAGAACCTCGGACAGACCCGAAAGAGTCTCTTGATTGACTGCAAACTGACCTCGCCTAGCCATACCGTGCTGCGCAATACAAGTATTTTGAATTGGATCGTCGAGCCGGACCTGTTAGGATAACGGAGTGGGATTTAGAGGATGGTGAAGCATGGCTCGTGGTCTAGAGCGATCGGGCCTCGAGTGGGACAGTGCCATGTCCAAATTTGGGGGCAAACTTCCTTGACTATGAACGTGTAGCATTGCAGCCAATCGAAATATGAGCTGGGAGAGGGAGCAGGAGCACTGGGCGCTAGGACCGGGATCGGTCACGGTATACGGTCCAGACATGAATTGCAAAGCCGTGCTAGTCCGTCCCCGATCCAGCGCCCGTCCTGCCTGTTGCCTAGACCATGCAAGAATGGTATGCTCGTGGATCTGAGCGTGATTGGCTCACGGGAAGACCTGAACAGAGTGGAGCACTGTCGCCGGGACTGTGCGGCTTTCTTTTGACAGAAACTTCACCGAGAGAGGAAAATGGCGACGCCAAGTCGCCTTCGACGACCTCGAGCCACTCATTCGCCGATTTTCGCGCATCGTAAGGCTTCATTATCACAGAGTCTCGAACCTGGGAACCACCTAACGGCGCACGAGAAGCCCCGAGTCCATTCATCAGCGAGGTGTCGACGTAGATTGTACTTTCACTTACCTAGTGGAGCGAAAGAACCGCGCTGCGCAGCACCCGTTCTGGCGTGGATTAGCCCCATAGCGATGAGATAATGTCGGAGACCCACGTTCTGGATGAGAATGTCTGGCGTGTTTCCTGCTACCATTGGGCCGGAAACGAGTGGCGCAAACCACATCACCCAGCGAGCGGTATTTACCGTGATCCTAGTAATCGATGTGGCTCGGAACAGAGGCTTGGAAGTCCGCGGCGAACTAGTGACTTCATTTTGGTGATGACACTGCAACAGATCTAGACTTATCGACATTCCGCGGATCTTCGTGACGACCTATGATTCCATATGAGTTCCACGTTGCAGAGTCGTGGATGTGAAGATTCTGAGTGTTTCGAAAATAGCACTCACTTTGCGGCGTCGCGCGACCCTGGCGCGTTCTTCAAATTCGAAAACTGTACGTAATGCGGGGGAGTTTCTGCTTGAGCTCGATCTGGGAAATGGACTGAAGCAATAAGTTGGAGATCTCGGCCGATGGATGCAACCCTGAAATAATATACTAAAGCCTAAAGTCCTGGATCTGGAACGGATAGACGCACACACGTTCCTCAATGGCCCGCTGATCCATGCACAAGATTGGATGTTTAGCAAGACCAAGATGTTTAGCAAAACCAAGTCAATCAGACAGCTGAGCGCCTTGCAGCCTAGCCCACGCCAACATAGAATGAATTCGGCATTACGCAGCGATGGTGGCCGGCAATCCGCCCCACATGGTTTCGAGCGAGTGTTGTATACGTAGCCCAGACCAGATGGCCTAGAACAACATGTAGAAGAGCCGCGGATGGCCGGCGCACAGAAGTCAGGCGTGCACATACGTCGGTCAGGCCGTGTCCTTGCCAACTCAATTCAGAGACTTCTAGATGGACGACTTGAGGGCTCTTGAGGGTGGCCAATAGCGATGCCCAGTGATTGGCGCCCTCCTCCGGCATCTAAACAGCGCGGGGCCCCCGGATGCGCATGTCAGCAGACGGAGTCTGACGGACCCACTATAGACCTTGTAAGGACCAGCACACAACCGGTAACTCCTATACTTGGTGAATTAGAAAGGTCGATGGAAGGAAAACAAGGAAAACAGACAAACGCAGGCGCAGCTCAAGCAAGAACTTGAAGAAGCGAGCGCCCATGTGCACCTACTTCGGCACACCCATATTAGGAGAATTTCCCACGCCGCACACGAGAGGCAAATTCGCGAGCGGCGAAAGGGAACTCTGTTGTAAGCCGGTCCGCATATCATGGCAGGCTTATTGAAGCCCTGTTACTGCGTGTCTTAGTTCGCTGTCAAGTCCTTCCAGGACGGCGGGCACGGCGCACCGTGGACCACGTTCTACAGCGAAGAAAGTTTGCCATGTCATATATGATGGAATGAATGTCTGGAAGGCGGCGGTGCCTTGCATCGGGCCTCAGGCCTCAGGATGGATGCCGTATGGTATCTCCTGCCGCAGCTTGGAGCTCTTGCCGTCATTTGGCGCAGTAGGCCTGCCTACACGGGCCGCCTTGTCTGACAGGCGCATCAAACGCAAAATCGCATGGCCAGTAGAACTACTAGAAGGGATCTGCCTTTCCGATGGTCGCAATAATATGTTCATCGGAGAGTTTGACGTTCCTCCGGTGCGGATATGAATGTGTAATTGAGTCGACGAGGGCACGCCGGTAACCGTGACAAACGCATGGCCCCAATGCCTAGGACATGACTAAGTCCAGTCAGGCATTCATCTCGCACAAGATTCGCGATATCTACCGACTGCGCGAAATCCAGTCCGCCAGGGATCTTTCCGATGAAGCAACTCCAAGAACACGCGTTTGGTGTCATAAACACGAGGCCCATCGCCAGATTCGCCCAGCGTCCCGGACGGGGGTGCCCGCTGCCTCTAAACGCCGTTGGGCCCTTCCCTCCATCGTGCTGCACATGTGGAGACCCAGACAATCCGCACCTCCGTCGGCCCAAGGCACAAGGCCTCCACTCCTACGATTCGCGATAAGCGCTGGCGCTGGGCGGGGCAGTGACGACGCTATGCATCATCAAAGCCTCCAGTCATGTGTCGGCGCGGAGTGCGGGAAGCCCACCAGCCTGTGCTGCGTCCTATCCGATCTGATGGTACGTCTGCCTATTTTTTCCCGATGTGGACGTGGTGCGCAGCCGCCGGCGCGCATCGATGAGGTCAAGCACGGGCAAGCGTTGTACAGCCGCGGAACGCGCACTCCCAATGGAAGAGAACCGGCGGTGCGAGGGATGGCCTTCGCCGTCGAGGCACGTCATGGACAAAGGCGCTCGGAGGTCAGAACGGTGCGTCGTCCGTCCAACGGGGGGCTGCAAAATACAAATTCGCCCGGATGGAACTTGCGCCAGGCTGCTCTGCTATCGCTCCGAGGTACGGCATGGATGACTAGGACCGCTCATGAGTCCCCCATCGACGCACGTCGAGTCACGCTCGCGCGACCCGAGACGTCGAACAAGAGTGGCGTGTCGGCCGGCTTGCTGCCGCGGCGCTAACGGCTGGCTGGGCGGCGTCGGCGAGCGTATAGCAGAAAGCGAGCATGGAAAGACGGGGGTATCGTAGCAGCGCGGCACATGCCCAGCGTCGACCCTGGCTCAGAGCATGAGCTCCGAGCCTCTTGGGTGGAGCTTTCGGGCGACGAGCAGCGACGAAACAAAGACCGGGGAATGCGCACGCGTAATTCGAGAGATCCGCCGGCGGCGGTCGTCGTCGTAGCACAGCCTCCGATAAGACAGTATAGATCCGCGTCCTGCAGATAAGCGGGGCCGAGCCGGCCGTTTATTTCGACCCCGCGCTGCCCCGCGGGCTGCTTCAGCACCATCGCGCAGCGCGACGTCTTTGGATGTAGCGTCGCTCGCTTATGCCGTACTGGCGGAACCCGAGCCATTTATGCGCTTTCAGCGGTTTCTACACACGTACGCGGCTATAGGCTCCGTTGCGGACCTTTTGTGACGTTCTATGTAAGTAATGGGCTTGCTATAGCTACTACAAGCGCCGCGGCGTCCCAGCCGCGTGAAGTCAACTGCTCACCACCGGGCCTGTCTACGCTCATGGAATATTCTGCGCACTTTGCGTGTAACCAGGCTATTGTAGGTACACGACGTCCGGCGCCTGCGTGTGGCAGTGCAGTTGTAGCGATGTAGTGGTCCACGTTCTGGAAAGCGCACCGTGTTCGACGGGAAGACGCGTACGGACACGTCTGCGGCCGTGTGCGCGCGCGATCTGGCGCCCGCTGCTCATACATGGGTATATGTCCTCTAGCCTCCAGGCTCCGCACGCGCGTGCAATTGCACACGACAGCCGAGCCTCGCCCCGTTGCTCGCACGCCGCCGCACGCAGACGCGCATAATTGCCCTGTCAAGCAAGCTCCGCCTTTGTGTGCGCGCCGGTCGATGAAAGCAGCAACTGGACAGTAGCATCCGCCGACTAGCCTTGTCCTCAGGATGGAGAGCGCAAGCCGTGGCGTGTGCAGATCTCGTTCAGTCGGGTGCGAAGACGAGGATCCCCGTTGTCGTAGAAAGGACGAGGGAACAAGGACCTACATGGACTCAATGTTGCCGAACCAGTCGCTTAGGCCGCAGGGCGCCCATTTCATCTCGGGGGCGCGCAGGTGGCGTCAGGATGCGGGTATATTGTATGGATTAGCCTCCATCGGCACTTCATATCTACATTGTCGTGGGCAATACAGTTCATCAGGGCTACAGCTCGAGAACACCAAGATCCAGATGCGGTGAAGGTCGAAGGGCAGTGGGAAACAGAGGGGGCCACCAGGGGCAAAGATAATCAAACTCGTACGGTATCAAAATATGTGCAAGAATAGTCAATAGAAAGTGATGCTAGTGCTAGGGCAGTGCGATGACGAGATGAAGAAGAGATAAGACAAGATGGTGCGCTGCTGTGCACATCTCATGACAGCGAGGGACAAGATGGACAGATACGAGGAGGCAAAGTCCTTATGCATGCCGTGGATGGAGGAGCTGTAGCTGGGCTTGCCAGCTGCCTTTGGAAACATGGTCGAGCCTGACGAGGACGAGGTCAAAGACGTCGATGCGGTTGCGGCCGACCTGCCACTGGGGGTCCCCGTCCTCTTCCATGGGGCGGTGCTGGTGATCCTGTGCGGGCACAGCCGTCATCAGCGCGGAACAGAGAAGACATTATGGCACGCCGTACCTGAATGAAGCGCTGAACGGATTTGGCGACGTTCTTGGCCAGTTTGGCACGGGTGATGGGCCCCGGCGGGTTGCGAAAGTCGCGCGTGGGGATCTGACGGGACCAGGGCGCGTAGCCGGGCCACTGTCAAGGCAAGTATCAGCATCATGGGAAGCATCGACGACGGCGACAGGGTATGTGGGAGATGTGGAGATGTGACTCACGTTGATGCGAACAGAGATAGAGGGCCCGCGCTCCTTGAACATAGCTTCATCGCGGTCACGGAGACGCGAGAAACGGTTATGGAGAGCATCGTTCATGGAGATGCCTTCCTCGTAGGGCTTTGCCATGTAGAAAAGGATAGGTTCCTCCAGCTGCACCTCGTCGACATAGCGGCGGCGGTCGCTGGTGGTGTGCGGCTTATAGCGCCGCTGAGGGACCAGCGGGCCCCTCGGAACTTCGCTGAATGGCATCATATCCGAGTATGAAGTTGCTCGTTGGCGGTTCCCCGTAGTCTGTAGCGGCCAAAAACATGATCAGCGCGACTCATAGCAGAGCAGAACGCTGAATGGCTTACGCTAGAGGGTGTGTTGTGGCCCGAAAAGCCCACGACGGGGGAAACTGGTGCAGATGCGATGTTGCCGAAGAAGCCATCCCTGTTCAACATGTGGAATGGTGTCGGCGGTGAAAGGTTTTGCTGATTAGGCGAAGACTGATAGCCTGTCTGGGAAGGGGAGATGAAGCCCGGCGTCAGTGGCGTAGGAATCATGGACGATCCGGAGGAGATGTCGCTGGTGTAAGGCCCGAGGGAGCTGGTGTTGACATTGATTCTGGGGAGCTCGTTGGACATCATGAGCCCCGATGGCGACGCGTTATCGTTGAAGTAGGGGCCGATACCGAAGGTGTCGACTGGTGAGACGCCTCCAAAGTCCGCGTCGGACAGTGGCGCTGCACCGTTATCCCACAACGTGTCGAGATACCCTGCGGGCCATGTTGACTAGGGGTAGTGAGCATATATCGGAAGCGTAGACCGGGCAAAGGAGCACACCTGGTCCATAACTTGAGATTCCGCAGCAACCTTGATAGCAGGCGAGAATCAGCACGCGCTCCGTAGTCCATGAATACAAAACGGCTCCTACCTCTTGCTGTGGCGGGAACAGTAGGGAGCTTGAGGAGCCTGTGAGCTCTGTTGGATAGCCTTGGTTGTAGCTCTGGTCCTCTTCAAACATTACTCCGTCGGCCGAGATGCGTTCAAGGTCGTAGGGGGTAGCGAGGCCGCGGGGGTATCTCCTGCGAATGGCCAAGGTAAGGTTGAGTGGCGGGGGCAACAGCAGGGGGAGATGACCTACCCTTGCATAGAGGACATGGCCTTATATGAGAGCGAGTACAGGATGGAGGGCGGTGCGGTCATGCACTCTGAATGCTGTGGGGGTATAAGTAGGAGGACGTGCCAGGCGCGTCAATAGACGCAAATAGCGCTGGACCTGCTAATGAGGGTCGTTCCCCCGGGACTCGATTCGGAAGATCTAGAGATGAGGGACGGAGAATGCCTGCCTGCCGCGAGGTGCTGTCGCCCATGCACGGTCCGCAAAGGATGCCGGGACTCTGGCCTCGAGGCGCGCGACGCGTGAGAGCAAGTTACCGAGATACATTCTGGTTGTCCGATTTGGAGGAAATTGATGGGGCTCTGAGCGCCCGAAGGCCAGGCAAGTAGCAAAAATGCCTAGCAAATGGCACGCGCAGCAGGTCATCCGGAGGATCAGCCCGACCAGGCTGGAGGCCGAGGCGGGTTGATCCACGGGATGCGAGGCCCAACTTGGACTGACCTCGGATGCGAAATCAATGGGAGATTGGTGACCACACTGGCGCTTGCGTGAGAGGAGGCGATACGTGGAATGTTCCCCGCGCCGCTCATGATGGGAGGCGCGTGCGATAGGGATCGATGGACCATGATTGTCACAAAGAGGTGAAGACAAACGACAAACGGACTGATGATCACTCACAGCGTTGAGAGGCCGTGCCAGCGTTCGTGACCGGTGTGTTCAAACATGGTATAAATCCCAGCGAGCGTACGCACCGTGCCTCGAACGTACCATCAGCTTCGCGCCGTTCTTCAGGGTCCGCACGTGTTCGCCACATGTCTGCACGTGTGGCGGTGGCTGAGCCCGTTCCTACCTCTTGCTTCTACATTCGCGTCGAATACCATGTCCTCTCTCGCCGGGGCTCTCGCAGAGCCTATACACTCCAATTTGCAGGATGATTACATCAACGACGACGTCGAAATGGACCAGCACGAAACAGACGCCCATGATGACCAACATGCAGACGGGATTCACCCGCAGGAAGACGAGGAAATGGGAGACGACCTCTTTGGTGAGAATGAGGATGTAGACTTCGTAAAACACGACCAGTATGTCATTTGTTCCATCTACTTGTTCATTTACCCTAAAGCACCTTGCGTTCCTCAGCACGAAGAGCGCCCGCCGCGCTCCCGAGACCAAATCTCCCACACCCGCATCTCCTCCACCCGACGGTCTCTCATCGCCTGACCGGCGGCAAAGACAAGCGTTGGAATATGAGGAAGAAGAAGAGCCAAATGAAGTCATAGAACAACGATTAGAAGCCGCGGTAGCGATCCCGAACATCCCAGTTCCCAAGAGCTCCGATGGCCAGGTGCGTATTAGCAACCCACCCCGGCTCTCCGCTAGAGCGCATTTCTAATCGACACTTCTTCCTTAGCACTGGGTTATTCGCATGCCCAACTTTGTCAAAGTTGATTCAAAGCCGTTCCATCCAGATACATACACCGGGCCGGAAGTAGAAGACCCAGGGAACAATGAATTTGACATGGGGATCAAACTTACCGTCGAAAACACTGTCCGGTGGCGATGGGTGAAGGATGACGCTGGAAACGACGTAAGTCCTATCCTCGGTTCACTGCCAAGTCCCCATAGCAGCGCTGAAACGCTACCCCTGCCGCGTTGCCAGCGGCGCCAGTCGAACGCCCGCATGGTCCGTTGGTCAGACGGCTCCCTGAGCCTCCGTCTCGGCAAAGAGTACTTCGACGTCAGCCAACTCATCGACGATTCCGGCTCGACGCACCGCAATGCCTTCGGCCTCTCGGCCTCGCAGCCGCTGAGCCAATCTCAGTCGCAAACGCAGGCCCCGCCGGCCTCGCAGGGCCCGAGCGCCAAGTCGCGTGGCCTCACGTACCTCGTCGCGCAGCATAAGCGGGCCGAGATCCTGCAGGCCGAGGCGGTCGTGACGGGCTACATGACACTGCGCCCAACAGACATGGCGTCCGAGACACATCGCCTGCTCGTGCGCGCCGTTGGGCAGAAGCACACCAAGGTCGCGCGCCTCAAGTTCGCGCCGGACCCGTCTATGGACCCCGAACGCGAGAAGCAGGAGCTCATGCGCCTGGCAGCGCGCAAGCCACGGCGGCCGCGCGGCGAGGACGACCGCGGGGCGGCGACTGCGCGTCGGCGGCGGCGGGCTGCTGCCGCGCGGAGGCGCTCGGGGGAGGGCATGTGGAGCGACGACGAGGACGAGGAAGAGGGCGAGGACATGTGGGAAGAGGGCGGCGACGAGGAGGACACGGGCCGCAGCGCGAAGCGGCGGAAGGAAGCGGCGCTGGAAGCCCGCGGCCGCGGCGAATACCAGACCGATGATTTCGTGGTGGCCGACTCGGAAGAGGAAGCCGGCGGTGGCGACGAGTCGGATGGCTCGCCGCGCAAGCGTAAGCGCGGGCGCGAGGAGCCGATGGACGAGTTGGACAAGATGGAGAAGCAGATCAGTCAGCAGGAAGAGGAGCGCAGGCGGCAGCGGCGCGCCGATGGCAAAGACGAAGATGCCGAAGAGCCGGAGGAGGAAGAACAGGATGGGGAAGCGGAGGCCGAGATGGATGTAGAGAGCGAGGAGGAGCAGGAGGTCCGGCAGCGCCGTACGACAGGAGGCGCGCGGAAGAGAAGGATCGACTTTGATGAGGAGGAAGAAGATTGACATGATTTCACCCACTCCTGTATCACGCTCCGCACCTTGATGCTTCATGTTCATGCTTTCTCGTTCTACTAGTCTAATCTGAGCAACAATACATTTCATCAGCTTATCTCCGAACTGTTCGATGCCCATCCTCTTTGGCTGCCTGGTCGTCAGGCGCCTGACATTTTACACAGAGATCTCAAAATCATAGGTCTCACACGCTGTGTATGAAATGCCTCCTACAACCCATCATGTCGCGTCCCACGCGTCCGTCGGTTTCATCGCGTCAACGATTGCCTGGTTCTCGGGGTTATTGTGTAATAGGTTTCGCAGCGCGAAAATAGCATGTTCACGCAGATCTGTGGCGTACATGAAGTCAGTAATTAGTTGCGTATGAAGCACGCGGGACAGTAATTAGTTGCATATGAAGCACGCGTAACCGTAAATTTCGTCCTTCCCGACGAGCCCGGCAATGCCGCAGGGGCAGAATGAACGGCGGCGGAAATGACAACAACAGCATAATTATGCCGAAATGGGGAGCATGGTGAAGGGCACAGCGTGAAGATACGCACATGGGTTACGCTCATCGATGACGCACAGGTTCAGCACGACAGGAATGCCGCCGCACAGCCGCACGCGCTCCTGCGTCACACGGCTGTCATGGCTTAATGTCCCCAGCAGACGCACGAGGTCGCGCTTCAGGTACGCGAAGCCTGAAGTGTCGACTCCATCCTGTGGTGTGGGAGACGGCGAGGGCGCCAGCGGCGACGGGACCTCCTTGCCGAAGGTAATGCGCGGTAGGAAGATGTCGAGAAGTCGCAATGTCTCTAAATGGAGGCGAGCGCGCGCACAGATGAGGGCCAAGCCAATCAGTAATAGTTCCCAGATCGTCACAGAATTCCGGAAGACAGACGGGGCGGAGCTGCTGCGTCCTTTAGACACTTGTCGATGAATCCGCGTGAATCCCACACGGCGTTCAAGACTAGAGGCGCCCGAGAAATTGATTCCCTTACCTGTCAAGCTCTCTATCACACCCCCTCCACTGCCCGCATGTTCGCCCTCGGAGCTCCGGATGCCAAGCAGCACGTCCTTCGGAGTGGGAGGCACGGGCGAACCCGCACCAGCTTCACCGTGCGCCTCCCGTCCATTTTTGTCTTTCCGCTCCTCCGACGAGAGCAGAGTTGATACGAGGCAGTGCGTGACAAGCACCAGGGCCCGACAGATGCTCGGCAGCTGCAAGTCCAGCGCCGCAACATCATGGCCGGATCCCTGCTCAGCGGCTGCAGTGGCCATATCACTCCGGAGATCCTCCGTTATTCCACTCCCGTCAGCTGCCGAGCCAACTGCCCGCCGGATGGACTGCTGCGCATGGCCGCAGAGGACCAAAAAAAGCGAGGCGAGTTGGCCGCTCAGCTCGGAGAGTGTTGCGCCTTCGAGAGCGCCGGCGGAATGTGAATGCAAGTACGAATCGAGAAGCTTGAGAGCCGTCGTTTGTGGAGGCGTAATCGCTTCGTCGTGGCTGGGATAGAAAAGGAAAGTGTGAGCACGTGGGCGCAGGAAAGCCGTGGGCGGATGTGGACGCCCGTAGGTGTGTATGTGTAGAATGGACATGCATATCGGGACGAGTACAGCAAAACAAAGGAAGTAGCTTACATGGCCATTCTATTGTAGATCTCTTCGAATATTCCGCGTTCGAAGAAGCTAGAGAACAGCGAATATCTGTATCCAGATTCCACAAATGCGACGCGCGCGGAGACCCAAAAAAGTTCATCGGTCAGCTAATTAAGGTCACAAATTGCCCAGATCAAATGAAGCGCACCCAATCTCAAAGACCTTCGCTTCGTCATTCAACGGCGAGACCTCCTCATTTGTATCCGCGGAATCTACGAACTGTTCTAGACGGTCCAGTGTCGCGATGCATATCCGGGCACCCGTAGTCGTGGAACTCAGGGTCAATCTGCGTAATGTGAAATCCAAAAGAGAGTTGGTCAGAAGGCCCGAATGGGATGTGATAGTAGGGAAATGCGGCAGTGACATACAGTCGGGACCCATTGAATCGCACACAATTCAAGATAAGGATCAGAGTGCTGAATACAGTCCTTGGATCTCGAGAGGCCATGAGCCGTCTGAATTGAGTAGGCGATCGTTAGTTTAGATGAGTTGATACTGTCAAGGGCCGCACAGGAATCAAATGAAAGGACACGCACACTAAGATAGAATCTTCATTCATGTACAGATGCCACAGCTGATCCTGCAGATCATCGTTAGCGGTGACGATGTTTGACAGTGTCTGTGTCAACATCCTAGTACCGAGATACGCTGAGAATTGGTGAGATTGTTGTGAACACTCGATCGAAGCCTTCCAGAGAACGTCTGAGCAGGCAAAGACGATAGTGCTCACACGTTTCTTCATCTTGCCGACTCCAGGCGGTGTAATGCACAATGAGTTGACGAATATGTGGCTCCAGTCGACTATACGGAAATGAGCATGAGAACCTCTTTTTTTTTCGTCGCATTCCCTTAGATCGGGAAGCGGACAGGACACCTCATGCTTACAATGCATGTCTTTGGTTATCTGGGACGTCTGCGACCAGGTTTCGGGTAGCCTTGGCCATATTTACTATTAGGGAGTGTACGGCATCCGCAGGAGTGCCACCCTGTGTCCCTTCGTCTTCCTCCAATGCCTGGACGAGCCGGACGGCAGCCGACCAGACACGATCAAGGGGTGGCCAGATGGAAGGGCTCATCGCGCCCATGCGAATCCTACGACCCTGAGCAATTCAGTCGGTAGTGCGGAGCCATGGAAAGGAACTTACCGAGACAACTTGTTCGAAGCGAGCTCTGTGGATGTGCTGCTCAGAAGCTCAGCCAGGCGTGCGAGTCCGCCGGATGTCCGATGTGCATCATCCCCGAAGGAATTTAGAGCATCGTAAAGTCGTTGGTTCCTGATGTCGTACGAGAGAGACATCGGAAGACGTGGATAGCAGCCGCTTGATTCTACCCGGGAATGGAAGCCGAGCTAACGGCAGATGGCTGAGGTACAGAAAGCAGCTGATCCAACTCCACCAAGGCCAAAAGACGCAAATGGACAGGGAGGTACGGCAGAATACAGCCTTGTATAATTTGATGGTGCGAGACGCCGTGGAACGCCCAAAGGTGTACCTTTTCTACTTTTTGCGCAAAATTTGGAGGGAACAAAGGGGCGTGAACGTTACGTGAGAATGCTTGACGCTGTCGGACGCGACGACGAAGCCCCAATTTCGAGCGCCGCGTCGTTCAACTTGCTTAGATCCACAGATCCACACGCGTATACGCGGTCGCGATCGCGTAGCCTCTACCCGACACCGCCAGCCGCGACGTCCTGACCGACACCATGGGCGTAACTGACACCTTTGACGATCTCAGCGTCTCTCTCGAGGCTCATCTTCTCGATGTACTTCGCCCGCTACCGCCTTTGCTCCCGGTTGATCTCTCTGATTCCCTTTCTCACCATCTCCGCTTCGACACGGCAGATGCTACTCCTTTACCACCATCAGCGCAGCAACCTGCATCACCATCACTATCGTCCTCGCCGTCATCTTCGTCATTAATGCCAACATCGCCAAAGACGCCCGCGCCCACGCCGACTGTGCCATACACATTGCTCCTCTCAATCTCCAAATGGTCTCGCACTGCTGCTGGGGCGCAGGCTTTGTCCACCCACAGCCCGTCCCTCGACTCTCAAGCTTACAGCATGGTGGCGCTACTAGCTGGAACGCGCACCTCCCCCAACCGTAAATTCCCTGATATGAAGGGGAAATCACTCGACCCCGCTCTAGAGGCGAAACGCGAGGTGAACGACAAACGTGCTATCATCGCGGTCCTCAACGCGCTGCTAAGTGTCGGCGGCGCCGGCGCGGCGACCTGGGTTGCTGCGCAGAGAACCGGTTGGAGGGACGAGTGGGTGAGGGCATTTTCTCTCAAGGAGCGTCCCCCTCCTGTTTTACAACTTCACTGACACACGTTCCCATTGTTAGAAAGTGCTGTTCTCATTTCTGGCTGCAACTATTGTCGCTGTCTCAGAAATTGTCCTATACATGATCTGGGAATCCCGCCGCTCCAAGCCCACCATGCATAGCAATGGCCGCCCGAGCGTCGCATTGGGGCGCAAAAAGCGCGATGACGGCGCTAATTCTAATTCCCCCGACTCTATATCCGAGGCGGTCTCTATCGCCTCCCACACGATGACAGACGACGACGACCAATCACAGCCTGATGGTCTCCGGCGCCGCCACGCAGGGCCCGGCCGCACCTAGACAAAGACTGATTGAGGCGGCCAAATGTCCTGCTCCCCTCTTTCTGCTGCGCTGCTTCTGCTTCTGAAGGTGATGCCCTTGATGGAAGGCCAGAATCACTCCAGTTGGTGGGCATCACGCGATCAACACGCGGTCGTCCCATCTGGGCGAGCGGGGCATTTAATTCGGGCTTAGGGCGAGAGCACTGACGAGAGCGACACCACGTTGCTGCATTTTGCCGAGCGCGGGTTGAGCGCGGGGACTGAAGGTTCCATGTTTGTGCGAATACCCATTTGTCTGCGATTGACTTCCCTCACCCCCATCCCCAATACTATTTGATCCCCCGTTCCTTGTTTTATCCCATGTACCCTCAATTTACGATGATATTCAAAGTTCGTACACTGCCTGCAGTCGTACGATCGAGCGGTGCAAATAAGTACGAATCAGGAGCGTTTCATTTGGGCGTTTCATGTCATTACACATCATGAGAGACGACCATTATTTCTTCCCCTTCTTCTTCTTTGTCGTTGGTGTCCGTTCGGGTGGGAGCTCGACCGACCCACCCGCAGCCTCTCCCTCTGGACCCTCCCCCTGCTCAATTTTCGTTCTTGCTTCCAGGAAGAACATGACGTCCCTCAACTGGTCTTCCAGGTCCTTCACCTTGGCCACGGTATTCGTTTTTGCCGTCTCCGCATCGTTCACTTTGGCCTTCATTGCCTCCAGATTCCTCATCAAACCCTCGCTGACCGCTCTTTCTCCTCGCAGCTCTGTCTCAAAATTCCTCGCCACCTCCGCCATCTTTTGTGCCCTCCGCTCGACCTTGGCCTTATCCCTCTGCACCTCTGCGAGCCTCTCCTCTTCCTCCTTTTTTAGTCTTTTCCTCTCCTCTTCTGCCTCCTTCCTGCCCCTAGTCACCTCCCCCCCAAGGGTCTCCACCATCTTCTTCAGCTCCGCCACCTCGCCTCTGAGCCCGCCAATTTGCTCCTCATAATACGACCGCTGCGAATCGAGCTGCGACGTCAACAGGTACGAGTACTCAATCCCGATAGCCTCGATCTTCTCCGCGCTCAGCGAGTCCGCCGCGCTCGGTCCCCCACCATCGCCCCCACCGTCGCGCGCCGTCCCCGCCATGGACGCCGACGGCAGCTCCACGAGCTTGCCGTCCGCCTTGTTCTGGATGAGCCGGTGCACGTACCCGTCGCCCGCGTAGTCCCATACGCGCTGCGTCTCGAGCTCGAGCGCGTACAGGTGCGTCGTCTGCTCGTAGTGTGCGTGCGCGTGCGCGCGGCCGTAGCGGCCGCAGCCGACGTTGCCGCAGATGAGGCAGATCCAGAGATTCGTGGTGGACGGACAGTCGGCACAGCGCGAGAGCGTGGGCGTCGACGGGTCAGCGAAGGGGATGGGAACGGAACGGGTGGTATTGGATGAGGATGGGTGGGAGCTGCGGAGGGTCTGTGAGTACCGACAGACGGGACATCTGTGTGCACGAAGGTGAGGAATTACGACTATCATGAATTCAGGAAGACTGACCGGCTGTCGCCCCATTTGCTGAGACACATGCAGTGGAATGTGTGAGAGCAGGGTACGGTGACGAGACCAGTGACGGCGGAGTCCATGCGTTCCAGGCATACAGGACACGAAGGCAGCTCGTGTACTGGGGCTTGGCTCGACCCGAGCCGAGTTATCGCCAGCGATACTGAATCTTCTGTATCAATGCCGACAGATGCTACACGGACGACGTGGCACGTCTCAGCCTGAAGCACGAAATAAAATTATGTAGCCACTGAAGACTGTATGATACTTACCTCCATGGAATTGAATGGCTTGCCGTTGTACGCCTCGTGAAATTCGATAGCATCCTCTGGCTTTCTGAATTTGATGAGGACAATTGAGCGGGTTGGTACCGAATCTCTGTAGAACATAAAGAAGGTTAAGAAGTTCTGTACATCGGACAAAATTCTTGACGGCTGCAACACGCACCGAAGGATTCTGACATGGGCCATCCCTTCAGCAGCAGGAGCAACGAAGGCAAGCAAATCCGCAGGCATCATCCAAGCCGGTACGGCAAGAATGGCCAGCATAACACCATCAGTATCCGCATTTTGAATTATCATGCGGTTAGGTTCTGAAGAGGGGTCCACCGGTTCGCCATCACTCTGCCTCGCGCTGTCGCGGAATATATGTACAATGCCTTCTGGCAGGTTCGTCGAGCCCGACTTTGTTCGAGGGTGTGGCACAAAAGTAGCAGAAGGCGTCCCGCCTGCATTTCCAGTATGTTGTAAGTCACTCGTACCATTGCATATCAGAGGCAGAGCGCACCTCTACTCGGCTGCTCCTTCTCCTTGCTCCGGCTCATGTTCTCGAAATCAATCCAGTCGATCCTGATGGGCCCGAATCTGTAGTCCTTGTGTGCTGAGTTGAACGTCGCGTTCTTTCGCGCAGTCGGCTTCGGTGTCTGCGCCGGCAGATGCTGCCACAGCGAGGTGGGAATAAATGGCTCAGAGGCGGGGGGATGCGAGCTCGATGCGAATGCCTTGGGGTGTACGACGATGCGAATGTGATAGGCTCGCATCTTCCTTTTACGCACTCGACATTGTCCTGTGACGTTCAGATACAAGACGTACGTCCCGGTGATCGACTATTAATGCGCTGAGTCAGTAATGCGACGCTTGTGGCGGAGTCGTGGACGCTGTTGATCACAGCGGGCGCGTTATTTGCGAGTGTTTATTCCCGACATCCCATGCTGTCTCGCGCCCTCACGACGTCTTCAACGTCGTCCCGTGTCCTCGGACTTCCACGCGGCGGCTCGCCATACCTATCGTTGACATCACCTCTCACTCTCGCTTCACTTGCTAAGATTAAGGATGCTCTTGCTACGGTGTCTAGAGAACAGCCTTTACTCGAAACAGACGAGCAGGAGAGACATGCGGCAGTGCTGATCCCGCTGTGTAACGTCAATGACAAACCTGGTATTCTGTTTGAGCTGCGAGGCCAACTTAGAACGCATGCCGGAGAGGTGAGGTATGGACTCAGTGACCCAGAATGACAGTTGTCACTGTACTCAGACTGAGCGGTTGACTCCCACAGCTTTCCGGGCGGTAGAGTGGACCCTGTACGTCTTCCCCAAAAATGTTAATGCGCCATGTCGGCTATGCTATAATTGACATCGACCTGTGCTTAGGCGGACAGTTCCTTTTTGTCCGCTGCACTTCGAGAAACGCGCGAAGAAGTAGGCATCAACTGCGACCAGATCGAAATACTTGGTCAAGTCGGGCCTCCGGAGCTGTCCTTGAGCGGTCTGCGCGTGTGGCCGTTTGTCGTGAGTGTTCGCATCCTTGTTCCTGTTTAGGCCCTCATTATCGGGCTGCGCCACGCCTCTTTTCTTTTCTGAACTTCTGACGGTCGACCTTCCATACCCAATAACCGCGTGCACCGGTTTGCTCTTCAGGGCTTTGTATATCCATCTGCAGAGGCGCGGACTGCTTTCACCGCCTCGGAGTCCGACAAAGATCCTGACGCACCCCTCCCCTCTCTCCCCATGACTTCCCTCACCATCTCCCATCCCGAGGTCGTGGATGCCTTCCATCTCCCACTGTCCTTCATGGTATCACCAGCGCGCCTCAGGACCCATCTTTTCCGCGGAGGACCGCCGTACTGGGCGGTCAGTGTCACGGATTTGGTCAAGCCGGATGGGCAGGCCATGTGGACTAGCGAGCCGGAGAAGAGGGATGAAATAGGTGGTGGCCGGGACGGAAGACTTGAAGTGTGGGGATTGACCGGGTGGTATCTTTCGCTATTCCTGAAAGCTTTAGAGGTATATCAATAGACGAACTCAAATGGCGTCATCGCGTGCGGCGTAATACGACCCAATGACCCCGCAGCTCAGCGAGTGCTCAGCGCTTAGACCTCAACGACAACAATTACCTCCGCCGAGCCGATATCACGATCCTGAGTAGGGTCGCCGTAATGAAGCCTGCAGATACATGCACAACACATGCAGGACACGTGATTCTCTAAGTCTCAGTACCAGGTATTCAGATTCAATAAAGGTAGGCATTGGATAATTACAGGGTCACAGCTACAGCTGCAACTACGGCAAGGAATTAAGGTATCGTGTTCGCGCTATTACGGATGATCAAGAAAAATTCTACCTTGGTATCTATTTGTTCGGACCGGCAACACACACAACCAGCCTATTAGGTCTCGAATGGCACTGGCATCTGCAAATCGAATACGGCCGGGAACACTTGCAGGATTGGCATCCAACTCCCCGACGAGACGTGGCACACACCGAGGACAGTGATGTGGTCCCTCGTGATCCCGCCGTGTCCGATTCTCCAATGCGGGTTCGGGTGCCTAGGATCCACCTCGCGCTGCTGTAACGCCCCGTGAGCAGTGTGCTCGTGAATAATAGAAGACGAGACATACCTGGAGGAAATAATCTATGGACCGTCCAACATGACGAATGAGCCGCTCGAGTGTGATTGGGTTACGCTGCTGGGTCTCGTCCTTCGTCTGGAACTGACGCTTCCACTCTACACAGCCGGGCCACTGCCATGCTCGTCAGGAACCACCTTTGAGCGAGTACACGTTTAACTGGAACGTACATTGATGCGGATATGTGTAGAAGCCTTGTCCCGCATATCCGCGGGCATTCCAGCACCCCTCAGGCTCTGGCAGCGACCGGTCGCGGCGTCGGCCACTGACAAGCCTACGGCCCCGTTCTCATGGACGAAAAATATCGGCAGGGACAGGCTGGCACTCTGAACATATTGGCGCTGATCCGTACGACTGTGGGGCGTCCACAAAGACTGCGGCACAATGCTCCCCCGCCGGAGGTCCGCCTTGTAATCGACGAGCAAGAGAGGATGGCCATCGGCAGATTGTGCATTGGGCCGGAATGTGTGAAGCGCTGCTTGCCAGATGGAGTAGGAGCCCGCCCAACCATTCGCAGATGAGACCATGTAGGACGTCAAGGACCTAGGTTCGGTCTTGAGCAGATATCGAAGGTACTGTTCGGCATATTGAGGTCCGAATGTGAAAGAGATGCAGCCCTCTGTGAGCATTTCGTCTAACAGTGTGTAGGGCTGCTGCTGCGTCTGCTGGGCATTCCATCAGTCAGCCATGGGATGACTCGACTCCAACGACATAAGACACGAACCTGCTGGTACTGGTGAGTCAAGCTTGAGTGGAAAGGCTGCATCTTGAGATGTCAGGATGTCTGGGGTGAATAGTGAGGGAGATCCAGGCATGCCGTTCTCTGAAATACCCTCTCCTCCCGCCTCCACCTGCAGGAGTCCATGTGTCGCAAGGACTGCGCAGTGGAGGGCCGATGCGCCAGACGTCGGTAAACGTCCCAGTTGGGGGGCCAGCCCGACAACAGTCGGCATGCCTTGAGGAAGCATGCTCCCGGAAACATGTATGGAGTGCGTAGAACATTGGCCGGTGGCGGGAAGATCGTCATCGCCTGATAGCCAACCGCCAGGGATACATACAGCTGGAAGGATGGTGGCCAACAATAGCATGCACGGTACACAGGTGATGGATAGCATCTGTCCAGATTGACTATGGGAGATGACGGTCCGAACATTGTCCTGCGGATGAGCCTCCATTCACATGTGGGAACAAGTCCTAACAACAGTTGCCAGTTGGTCCACCGTAGTGGACGGCGCCACAGCTGGACCCCTCCAGCTGGCGGTATCGCCAAGTCTGACGACCGGCGTCAAGCATATGGACGGAAACCTAGTTCACATGCTGACTGAAAGTGATGTCGAGGATATTTCGCTGGATGCGCGGATCAGCATAGCCGCTAACCGAGCCATATAATTGAAAAAAAAAAAAACCTTGCTGCTGGCCACGGTCGCAGGCCTACAGTTCGAGTCATCCCGTACTAAGTTAGCTGTTGTGGGTGCCACCTATTGCTCGTCATTCTCGCCTCCCTCACAAGTTCACCTTCTGCAAGGGTTCCAATGTAGACTCTTGCTGTAGATTAATAAACGAGAAGTGATAGTATGCGGATTCAGAGGGGGGAACGCGACCCTGACCCACTTGATCAGCGGAAAAATAAGGCCGAACTCGAGAAACGGAAGCCAGGACTCTGGCTGAGTCGAGCCCTCCAAAGACCGTCCGCCGCTAAGTAGTGCACAATTGTGCAGATCATCCTTCATCTCCGTCCCCACTCACCTCGAATGAACACTCCAGGCACTCAGCGCAGCAGTTGTGAGGTAAACTGTCAATCCTGCAACATTGAACGAAATGCTAGGTAATATACATCAGATGCCGTGAATGGAAGCAGCGAGCGAAAAAGCAAGATGACGAAGGATAGGGAGGCGCGTGTCCGAATAGATGAAATACTATAGAGCAAATT
This sequence comes from Hericium erinaceus, assembly GCA_006506795.2. Classification (NCBI taxonomy): domain Eukaryota; kingdom Fungi; phylum Basidiomycota; class Agaricomycetes; order Russulales; family Hericiaceae; genus Hericium; species Hericium erinaceus. The sequence continues at coordinate 1,043,797 of CM021174.1, read as the reverse complement.
ACAAAAGCATGACGACGGACCAGTGGATGATAACCAACGTGCTGCAGACTAAGGAGTGACGAGTGTTATGAGAAAGCGAAAGTCGAATGAGAGAAGCCATGTCGCCTGTGATGAGACGACGAAGCAGAGACCGAGAAATGAAAGACAGCTGGTGAACGAAATCTAGATGATGGTAGTAGTTCGGGCTTGCGGAGGGAATGCGGAGGACATGGGTGACACTTGAGTTTGTGGCGTCGCTTGCGGTGGATCGCCAGTGTAAAGACGAGCGTCCGAATCAAGGTTGACAGCCGTACTTGTGGTCGTGGGTGGTGGAGGGACGGAAACGCTAGGTGTAGCAGGCGTCGCGTTTGATGAAGTGACTTTGCCTATATACCATGACTGAAAACAAAGGTCAGGAACAAATGAAAGGGCTTCTAGCGCGTATGCCAAACTCACCGGCACCCATCCTCGATCTCCACCGTCTTCTTTCACCGCCTGATGATATAAAGTATGCGATCAGTCAATCAGTCAAACAAAGCGCCCATCGAACACTCACGTAGGACCAATGATTGTATCGTTTGAAGACTCTTAATGTGTCGTCTTTCGCAAGGTCAAGTTCCTCGTCTCCTTTCTTCTTGTAATCCATCAGCGCGTAACCTGGGAAGCTTGTAGAGACGATATTGAGAGGGAGGATGGGCGTCCGAACGTTTGAAACTGGCGAAGATGGCTGTGAGCCAGACCCTGACGCTGTGTTGGCTTCGGCGATGGCAGTGGCAACTGGGATTCTTGTTTCAAGGAGACAACCAGCAGGGACCCAGCCTTGCTTGCTTGCATCTGAATTGACAACTCCAGAGCCGGTCGGGTCGCGCTGGACAACCCACCATCCTCGTGCTCGTGAAACAATGACAAATGTGTCTCCTCTGAGGAAGACATCAATAACGCCTTTTGAAGCAAAATTGGCGGCTTACACTATGACGTCGAACTCGTCCTCCTGCTCTGCCATGTAAGGATAAATGGCGACAGCATAGGATATGTCCCCTGAAACGGGAACTTCTCTCGCACTTGATCCACCGCCAGCGCTCGCCTCGCCTGGTTCTGATGAAACAGTAATGGCAGTGGATGGGATGCCGGTTCTGGGCGTCTCCGCACTACCTGCGCGATCTGCTGTTCCTGGTCTCCTGTCAGGCGACAACATGTTCTTTTCCACAGTCGAATCGTAGCCTCTGTCTTTACTATCCACAACAGGCGACATGACCTCTGGCCAGCCAGGCTGGGCGGACACACCTGTCAACAGTGGCGGTGGACCGGTCGAGTCTGACTGAACCTGCAGCCGAGGTGGGCGAGAGAGCGTGCGAGCATGTGATGTGCCGGATTTTGCTTTATTGGACGAAGGGGTTTCTCCTGATGCTTTTCGTGCGGCCTGCTTTTGCTGAGCGACCGCTATCGGCGAACGAATGTCTTTGATGTGTTTGAGCATGAAAACCGGATTCTTCTGAGCGTCCTTCAGTTTTTGGAAGAGAAGAAGTGGTTTCTCATCGTAGCTCAGACATCGTTCGATTCGGTTGTCTAACAGTGAATGAACATTAGAGGACGGCTATATTAGGAAGAGCAGTACTCACTAGGAGGCCCATAGCAAATGAACATGGCATAGTTCTGCCAGTCCTCATTATTGATCTTGTATTTGCGGAGTGCTGCTGGCAGAACTTTCCACGCAGGGTCTTCCAAGCTGACCTTGAAGCTCTTGAGATTATCTGAGCTCTCCGACCTGACAGGCTTTGCTGGTGCGGCAGGAGGAGCTGTGGTTGGTTGGACTGGTGAGGCGTGACTACCGTTGGTGTGCGGGAGGAATGAAGATGAGCCAGTATGCCCCGACCGATTGTAGCTAATGTCATGCTCCAAGCGGTGCGGGGATGCGTGCGGGGAATCCGATATATCAACTTTGGTCGGCGAACCATTTGACTTGACATACGACCACTTGAAGGAATTCTGCCTGCTTATTGGACTATCGTCCGCCTAATGGACGTTTAGTACACGGGCAGAGCCTCGCTCGGAAAAAAAAAAAAAGGGGGACATACTCGGCTGGTCGTTGAGCTCCGTTGACTGTGCAAGTCCTCTACGGCCGACGATACGGTCTCAGATAGCCGCCTGTTCTCATACTCCAATGTCCGCAAACGATCGTCTGACACGCTTATGAGTTAAGTTCCCGACAGACGCGGCGACGACATACCTTGATGGCGGAGAAGCTCGTACAATTTATGCACATCTAGTTGTTCTTCTGCCTCGGCTGTGATGCAACAGTAGGTTAGAAACAATGAATCTCGTAGATCGTGAAAGGCGCTGCTTACAGGGCGGGACATAGTGCTCGGCTTCGATGGGAATATGGTGGGCAATCTTAGCTAGGTAGACAGCTTTGAGGATAGCGAGACGTTGGCCAATAGTCTGAATGCCGGCCTCCTTCAGGCCATCTGCATCTATCATGCACAATACTTCACCACAAAGAGTGTGCTCTGTACAAGGGTAGGAGGTAAGATACCGAATGGAGATGGCGGAAAACAATGGCGGAACGGACCTCGGATTACATGCTCGTACTGGGAGAAGCCAAGGTTGGAGAAGAAGATATGGACATCGTTCTCATCCCAATCTGTGATATTGGACGACAACCCCGCGAGGGCGGCGTCCATGATTTGAGGAAAGAAGAAGGTGACAACGGATGAGGGCTCATGAAGAGTTCACGCCGCCGACAACAAGCGCGCCTTTTGCGCCGCACGTGACCCCAGCGTAGTGTCCGAGCTCTCCGATTTCCGAGTGCACTCTCTCTCTGTCCCGGACACCGTATGCTCGCTACTCATGGACGATCCCTGGGGAAATGCCTGGAGAGCGCCGTCAACTTCGCAGAACGCTACCAGTTCCTCGTGGGCGTCGAAACCCGCCGAGCCAGATGCTGTTACAGAAGAAGCTGATATTGGTGCACCCTCATGGTCTACAGGTCTCGGTATTCGTTGGGATGAACCGCCAGATGCACCGGGAGCCATTTGGAATCAATCATCTGATCCTGATCCATGGTCGCCTACAAACCCATACCACAGTATCCAGCTCACGCATAGTCCACCGCCCCATGCGTCAGAACGTTCTGAACCGTCTATTGTCACTCCCGTTTCGCGCGATGCACCTCTCACTCCGCCGCCCCCAGAACCGCCTCAAATGAAGAATAACGAAGAAGTTATTGCTTCAGCGGACGTATCGCACGACAAGGATGAACTCACGGAGTTCCCGCGTCGGTCACCGTCCCCCGTTCCTCCATCTGCATCTAGCCCGGACGCTTTCGGTACGTTCGAGATCGGCGCCAAGTCCGATGGCATAGATCCTTGGACGTATGAACAGCAGCCCAGCGACGATGCCTGGGGTTCGCCGTGGGGTAAGGATGTGCAAGCTGCAAATGGGGGACCGGCCGAACAACCTCAGAACGAAGGTATAGACGAATGGGAACGAGCTAGGCAAGAGAAGGAGGAAATGGATCGGAGACTGGTACGCCTTGCCGATACATGCCATGTAACACATAGTCAAGTTTATGTTAGCCACCAGAATTTTTGGCAACGTTACTAGCGCAAGTTGAGGGCTTTTCTGACGAAGCGTGGCCTGATCCAGAACCGCAGGAAGAAGCTGAGTGGCAGAAGAGATGGCGCACAGGATTGGATGGCGTCGAGGGCCTGTCAGCTTCGTTTTCTCTAGTGCTTTGAACCGCCTTCTCTAATTTCTTAATGACAGAGATTCCCTCATCACCCGCTACGTCCCCGAAATGGTGCTGCCTCAAATGAAGCCCTTTTCAACGACGTTCACCTGCAAGGCAATGGCAGATGCTGTGAAGCTCTCACGAAACACAGGTCTTGCGAGGAACAGTCCCATGGCTCACTTCATGGCGGGTCGGGGAGCAGCAGCTTGGGAGAGCCATGTACGGTCTCGTGTGGATATCGCCAAGGATGAAGTCCCTCTTGGCTGGAGAATTGTCGAGAAGGAGAAGGACAAAGACGAGAAGGCAGAGGAGAAGTCGAAGAAGTCGGGAGGTCTACTTGCGAGTCTCTGGAACAGACGCGCTTCTAGCACTGCTCGAGAGGCAGTGAAGTTTGCTTCACCCCTGCAGGATAATCCCTCCAAAATGGAAGGAAATATCTCAGCTGCTAGATCCAGTTCTGAAAGTGTTGGATCGACCACGTCTACGGGTAGCAAGGCAGTACCAACGTCAACTACGTCCGTGTCGTCAACACCCACAGTTACGGCTACGCAGACTACGCCTACAACTTCTTATTCAGAGGCCGGCCTGCCCTCCTTCGATCCTATGCACTCTGTGCCTGAGGTGCCCGCACAAACGTCGACATCGGCCGTGTCCCGCTTCTTCGGTCGTTTCGGTCGCTCACGGCCCGCGCCTGGTGCATCTCCACGATCCTCCATCGCATTGTCCCAGGGCGATGTCGAGTTTCTATCTGACCTTGTGCCTAGCGCCACGGACGAAGATGAGACGCAGGATCCACAGTTTCAGGGCCTTGAGAGCCTCATTGCGAGTAAGCCAGTCATGCAGAAGCTGCCTGCTCCGTTACCTCCACCACCGTCAGCTCCGATTCAACTGCCTTCGAATGGACGGCTCCCTGGAAGCCATGCGCGAACGGCTTCAAGCAGCCTGTCATCTTTCGACGTACTTTCCCCTGCGCCTGCCACGAGAAGTCCTTCTCCCGCCTCTGTCTCCGTAACTCCCGCTGCTGCGCCTTCTCTGCCTTCTGGAAGTATGGTCGTCTCAGCTCCATTATCCAGGCCAATAACTTCGGCACAGCCATCCGCCAAGATCCAGGCACCACACCATGACAGGACCTTAACACCGTCCTCTCTGTCCTCCGTCTTCTCTGCGCCCAAGAATACTACAGCCCCAGTTTCTCTATTCGATTCATCGCCGCCACTACCATCCTCGTCCGTGCCACATGCTTCAGCAGCATTTCCGGCGTATGGCGATGCAATGCTCAGCCTTCAGGCCGGGTCACAGTCCCGAATTGCCGTCTTTCATGCACCACCGCCCGCGAGCCGACCACAGTCGGCCTCTCCGTTCTCACTGTCCCCGATCTCCCCAACTGTCAATGGTCCACCGACCAGCCAGAGCCGCACACCATTGACCGCCTTCGACGACTTTGACGATTTCTCTGACTTCCATTCCTCCTCGGTACGGGCACCTCTGGCAGCCGCCGTACAGGACCCTTTCTCCGACTTTGGGAGTAGCTTTGTGGCATCTGCATCGCAAGCGTTCCCTTCAGCGTCTTCATCCTCCCAACCTCTGAAGCAGCCCCGTCCCTCTACCTCCACATCTACTAATTTCTCCACCTTCGACGACTTCTCCGATTTCGTCTCTTCCCCTGTTCGTACACCAACACCGCCTCAACCGCCATCCAAACGAACATCAATCCTTCAATCCTCACAGCCTACCTCCGCTACCTCATCAATATCAGTGGCTTCGGGCCAATCCCTGGCGGCCCGCAGACAAGGACTGAGCCCCAGCGCACACATGCATACCTTGAACCTTGTCGAGAGCGCCGCCAAGTCGGCAGGCAAGCGCTGGCCGGCACCGCCATCGCCACTGCCCCAGGCCCTTCCTCCGCCTCCGCCATCTATAAGCACAAGTAGCATCGGCGCGGGTAACCTCCTGGATGACGACCTGTTCGGCGAACCCAAACCTCGGCCGAGCGTACCGCAGTCGACCTCCTCCCCTGCCTTCCTCAGCTTCCTGGACCCTCCGCCCGCCCCTGCACTAGCACCAAACAAGGTTGCGAAACCCACTCCCCCGCCACTAATACCTCCGCCAGCGCCGACCAGGGTTATGCCCGCGCCAAGTAGGGTTATATCACCACCAGCGCCCAGCAGAGTGATGGCGCCGTCGCCTGTGCCGTTGCTACCGCCACCGCGGCCTGCTCCGACGCCACCGAAGAACCCCATCGACTATTCTCCAGAGTCGACGCCGCTTGCGTTGCTGGTACATTCAGACAGCCCGGCTAGAAAGCCGAAGCCGCCGCCGCCGTCGTCGCAGCCGGTCGGTGCGGGGGGGCTTTCTGCGCAGGACTTGAGCTTCTTCGAGGGACTGTGATGGTGTACTCTTATAATGTATCGAATCACTTTGCATATTCGCAGAACATTGGTTGGGATCATGAATGCGTGTTAGAGGCTATTGTTCCGCACGTCGTCACTGCGATAATGTTATGATCGTTCGGCGCTTATATAAGCGGCTAATTGCAGCACCGCGGCGGCGGAGACGAATTAAACCAAGAACATCGAATGTTGTTCTAGTGACTCGGTAAATAACCAAAACATCAGTTCACTATCGACTGGTGATCATCGTTCAACGCTCTACTTCTGGCTTTCTGAAACGTGGGCTGCTGCAGAGGAACAAACGTTGACGGCGGAACACGTTTCCGACCCAAAGCACAAGAGACGCTGCATGCAGTGAGCCAGCTTATGTATGCACATAAGACCGTATCTAAGTCTTCCAAATTGCAACTTACCACTCACTATAGGTGAACTCTCACGTGAAAGTCGTGACCTGGAGTCGGTCAGTCATTCTGTGTTCAATGACTAGCTGCTTCAAACCTGCTCAGTGTATCTTCCCGGGAAGGGCCATGAAGCTCATCATGGCGTGTCTTCCCCCACGGGCTTTTCTGCGATGCATTTTTTCCATCAGTGGATATCCCTGGAAGGACTGGATGTAGACCCGGATCGTTATCATTTAGATTACATGCGGGCTATGTCCTTTGAAGAGAGCAGTTGGACAGATCGGATCAGCGTGGGGGGCTCTGGAAGCGATGTTGAAAACTTCAGTCCAGCGCCTCAACTTCACTTTTAAAGTGGCAGCCCCTTCCACGCCAGTCGTACCTGCCGACCTTCCCCTCCCCCTTCTCCTCTCGCGATTCTCCCTTGGTCATATACCCTTCCACATGCCGCAAGCTGGCGAGCTTAAGGTCTATGAATATGCGAATGGCATGGCGATACTAGTGCATGACTCATCCCGATCTAAGCCACTATCCGGTCTGTCGGGACATATGTCTTCTGGCGATTATAGATTCATGGCCGCGGTGGAAGATCTGACGAATCTGTGTTCTCAATACGGTCCATGGCGAATCTAGGCTTTCCTGCGAAGTACCGTCTTCATTTCCCGAACACGTTCCATATCCTACAGCTGTACGGGGCAAACTGATCCGCCGTGTGGCGTGCATGAAAACCCTCTTCAACCCGCTTCTTCTCTCGTCAGGGACATCATTCTTCCAGCCTCCAATTGTCAGTCCCAGTCTTCCTTGATGCCAGAAAGCAGCTTCAGGGCTAATTTGCACCATGATACCAACAGCTGGCAGCATCTACACGGGCGCTGCTTTGACCCAGCTCCTGTTGCCGGCACCCAGATCCTACCCGCCTCCCTCTATCGATGCCAGGATGGGTTTCTCATTGTTCGTTACACCCCTCTACCTACCGGAAGTCCGTCTGCCAAGAGTACATTACTTCGCCATGCTAGATCAGCACATGACTTCCACCGCTGTCCAATACCGACCCCGACTACGAGTCCTTGGTGGTAATAATTGTGGATGGAGGTCCTAGCCGATGTGCATAGCCAAGGCCGCCGTGATGGCTCCCGGCTTTGGTATGGTTCCTTGTGTCGTTGTTCATCCAGACTTGAGCCCCTTCAAGTGCACAGGGGGGACTGGTCCGTGACGCGACATACTTATTGTTATTCGATCCTCTTCGACACCTCCCGCTGATACGGCCATCACTACTGCTCCAGTTGTCGGTCCTGACTGCCCCTGGAGGCTGATTCCACGAGGCAGGCTTCTCATCTAACTTGCTATCACAGTCCCGTAGTGTCGATGATCCCCCGGCGTTCTGCCAGTTCGCGCTGCGCAGCGGCCCGCACATTTATTCCCCTGCCCGACATCATCCCTACAGCTAGAGTCCTTCACGCCGTTGCAATGGCTCCCGCCCTTTTCCTTCTGCTTCGAGGCTTTAGTCGCGCTTTCATCCATTCAATTACAAAAAATCCCGCCGGTGGTCTTCTGCCTCCCTCCAGTTGTGATGTTACCTGACATAAAAAGCGGCAGTGACTCTGCTTGTCCTTCTACAGTCCAACGGATACTCAAACGTCCTCTTCCTCGTACTTCATCGACGCGCCCTCATCCCTCTTGCAATCAACCGACTTTTCATCCAGACGACTCCGCGCTCTATGTGCTTCTCGACTGAGAGACTCCTAACCGAGGGGTCGCTCAGCCTAACATGGGGCCCTCGTCTGTCCGAAGAGTACATCGCCGGCTACCTCTTGAAGGGCGAGGTCACATTGGATCAGCTCCAGCCTACGGAAACTCATGGGACAGGTATCGTTGGTTATTACCTCCCACCCGAGGTACCAGATTCCGCATCCTCATCCTTTGCGACCGATCGGCGCCGTCTTGTGGATCTCATAGTGGATCTCAAAGGGAGAGGTCCAATCATCCCCCAGAGGTTCTGGACTCCGTACACCTCGAAGAATCGACAGGATTTTGTGGCAAAGGCGATGCTACATCTTCCAATCTACTTCATTGGAGACGGTGGAAAGTTGGGCGTATCGTATGCTCATGCTGTAGGCGACGCTCCTATAAGCACGCTGGCCGAGGGAAACGAAGAAGTGTTTGACTTCGGTAAATCCTCTGTTGATCTGCGTGTCTGTGTGAGTTATCCCTATTCTATTCAAACGCTAAGCTGACTGTCCCAAATTTTACCTTCAGCTTTGGCCGTACAAATCCAAGGAATTTACGATATACCTGGGCAAGAAATCCGTGACTCGTCCCACGCTGGCACAGAAGGTCTTTGCCCATCTAAAAGACCTATTTGAAGTTAGCTTTAGCTTCACCATCCTGTCCCTTTACTCTGCTCACGACCTTAATCTCAGAACCCCCCGGAGTTGGACATCATGCATGGACAATATGCTGACTGGAAAATCGGCAGTGGAAAGATAGAGTTGCACGATATCGTTTTAATTGGAGTCGTTCAAGTCTCATCGGGATCCTTCGTACCGATAATGCAACTCGCGAACAATGGGCCTCTCCGATGGTTACCGGGTACAAATGAGGTCCTCGCGCAGTTCGGTGATGTTGATAACGTTTTCTGACTTGGAGTTGCAGTGAGAGGTTGCACATAGTCTGCGGCTTCTTATTATAACTGAGTTGGAGTGGAATAGACAATATTTGTGTCTACGATAATCGAGTTCCATGTGTCGCTATTATTGTACTTATGTGTACAGTACTTGAGGACGAGATGGGTGTTGTTTACGGCAGTAGATATGACAGTTGGAAGACGCACAACGGAACAGCGGAGCAGTTGATCTCCCAACAGGCACACCTTGACGAAGCCAATCACTCTGACCACGCTCTCAACACTGGTCGGAAAATTGATGTGCGACAAGCATGTTAGGCGTTGGAAACATGCGACCAGTACCGAAAACAGACGACCGGAACACCTCGCGCAGCCATTTCGCAAACAGTCTGGAGAGGAACCAAGCCGTCCAAGGGTCCGTCATCGAAATCTACACCCAGCGCTGGTGTGGGAGGGAGTACCCGCAATCCGGACGACCATCTTGCCCGCGTTACCGCCTCCGATGATCCCGTCTTGGGAGATTGATGATGAATTCGCCGACTTCTGCTTACTTTATTTTTGGCATCGAAGCCTACAGCTGGAGGGCCGCGTTGTTACTAAGTCAGATAAATGAGGTTGCAATAAATTCTGCTACCCACCTTACCCCTCTGGCTGTAAATTATCATGATTCATTTCGGGATCAGCGTCCATCGTGACTGTAAGAGCGAACAAAACAACCCCTACAGCTGTAGCTGAGGAAACATATAATCGCTTTCAGCGACCAAGATGCCCGCCCCAGTCAAACCCGATTCCCCAAGATTGCATTCGAACTCAACTGCCTGTGATCCATGGTATTTCTTTCACCAGTGAGCCTGAACCATCCATAATGTCCAGAATAACTTGACGATGCCCGCCAGACCGTGCCACGTTTGCGCGACGGATACATCGCCACGACTTTCGGCGAGTCGATCTCCGAGTCTCTTGTTTCGCACAGTTTGAGAAGACAAGTTGACGGGCTTGACTCGAACGTCGACAATCGTTCCCATTCGATTTGGCGCATCCTCCACCAAGCGGAAGCCGCACCGGACCAAGGACCATCTCTTTTGGCGGTCGACTACGTACCTGACGATGCGCATGGCATTGTGCTGAAGCAAACGCCGTTCAGAGCATACGAGAGGACGGGCCGAGAGTCAACACAGCTGTCAAGGAACCCGCCGGCCTCCACGATTTTTTTCGAGACCAGAGATGATGGCCCCGCCGGCATCTCGCTATCCGACGCATTCCATGAGAATTGTGGCAATATCAAGGGTTCCGACGGGCTCATACCTTTGGACTACCAAAAGAAGTCGACGATAAAGATGCATATCAAGGTACGTGCATGGTACATCTCTTCCGTCGAATCTTTGACAAAAAGACTTTGTTCTTTTGCGCTTCAGTGGGTTGGCTATGAGGGCGATGTTTATCAGTTACATCTCCAGAATGAGAGAAAAGAGCCTGGACCCATCACGATGCGGAAGTTCATCCGCCACGTCGCGAGAGGTGTCAAGAATTTTATTGAGAAGGTGACCATTCGTATTGCCGTTGTGCGGGTTCAATCAATGACGATATGCACAGGATGCGAAGAAAACCAATGACCACAATAGGTACTACCAATACCGGATTGGAGAAGGCGAGGATAGGCTTTCGCTTCAGGAGATATGGCTTGCAGGTGTGGTTTCGACTTCAGGTGGCACAATCATGCCGTTGCTGCAGCTGGGTCCGCGTCGTCCACAATTATAATAGCATTGACATCGGCTCTCCATAGACGAAATCCCTAACACTAGAAGGACGTTCGATTAGTGAATTGGTATCCCAGAGTCGAACAACTTACCTAGAGAGTTTGCTAAGCATGTAGTGAGATTGTTGTCCGTCTCGTGCGTTCCATGTGGGATGAGGCAGCGACTCGACCGCGAACGTCCCGCAAATGAATAGACCGATACCTGAAAGCATACCTGTGAAGTTTCGGGCGTCTGACTAAGGATTACGATACTACGACTTGTTCAGTTAAGCATTAAAATTATGCATGTGCCCGAGCTTGATAGACCGGCGGACAAGAGGCAGCTGCAGTCAAAACCTGTGATTCCCAGAAACAAATGCGATCTATTTTTGCATTGAACGCTTTGAAATTCATGAGTGAATGAATTTCATGGGTGAGAGGGAGTGAATATAATACCTTGTCCAAAATCGTTCTGGCACTGAGCTCGGAGACACGGCAGCTGTCATTGGAGACTGAACAGCTAGTGGCTTGACAGTTGAAACACTACGGGTAAGGAGGCTACACCAAGGAATTCCGCGTCATCTCTGGAAGTCCAACAGCTGGAGGCCAACTTACTGTGCATTCCAACTGCAGATGGTCGCTACAACAGTTATTGCTTTATATGGGCAGTAGGGCCAGAAGGCGACACCTAGCGCCCATCGGCCATCGGCCGTGCCTAGTCTGGAGCAGTACAGCTATGAGTCCTGCAATTTGGTGTGTGGTCAACATGGGTCAGGGATATCGATACAGCTGGATCATGGCCAGAAGTTACAGCAAGTCATGGACACCCAGTGAGCACAACACTGTGATTTTGTGTATATAAAGACAGACTGCTTACACGGGTTTTACATGCATACGATGCCTAACATCCCCCTCCCTCACGCTTCCAACGTCCCCACAGCTTTTAGGACCACGTCCCGTCGTCATAATTCCAGATCCAAGGGTCGAAACATGCGACCTACACAGACCAGTTGGGAACGCATCAAAGGGTGCATACCGCACATACAAGAGGGCATCGACGAAGTTGAGGACGGTCTACGTTTGGCAATTAAAAAGTTCACCCTAGGTTGCGTGCGTACCGTTCCTCGCTTCAGGAAGAAGGTGCGACGTGCATTCATGCACACGATTTTGGAGGTAGGCATTTAATCTGCTCATGTCAGTACGCTATGAACTCATCAACCAAACAGCACCTCAATTCGGAGGTCTTCGGTAACAGCGGTGCACCAAGTACACCTTTCACACCAGACTCGTGCAGATTTGACGATGCAATATTCGCTGTGGAGAGCATCGCGAAAGAGGTCAGCTTTCAATGGCTGGCTTAGAACGGAATGATATGTCTGACCGTAAACACCAGGTATACGCGGAGATAGAAAGCTTTATGAACAATATCAGCTCGTAGCCACAGACTCGACTCGGGGAACTTCCGAGCGACACGTAGTCAGGGAGATATGTTTGATCTTCTTGAGCAAAGGTCCTGGATGAACCGTATGAATCAACTTTATGACCTACGCGGGAAAGTAGTGACGTACCCTGTACTTACCGGATACCTAGCTTTCCAATATCACCAGTCCATTTTGACAAAACCGAACTCACCATTGATATTGAAGGCAGAGCCAAGAGCACCAATCCAAGCCAGAGTCCGAAAACTGGTAAAATACATACCACATAGCGTACAGTCAGATCACCATTTACAATCGCTCTTACGCTATAATCTGCCCTCATTCTATGCGCTCCATGTCCTCTGTCCCCTCCGCGCGCCGTCCCCGCCCACCCGCACCTCCCGATTTTGCGCCCGTACGACTCCAAACGACACGCCCGCGGCCATCTGTCATGAATGGAGGCTCTGCATCCTGTCGCAAAACTGGCAGCTCAGGACCAAATAAAACGCCTGGCACCGGCGAGCTCGACGCAGGCTCTGCCGATTGGGCAGGGCCATCGGGTAATGGAAGTTCTTCTGACGGCATTGGAGATGCTAGAGATTCCTCCAAGGTCGGTATTGGAGGTGATGAGTCCTGCTCGGCGATGACAGACGAAACAGGTGGGTCAGAGATGGACGGCATCGGTGGAGTACCAGTCTGAGGCGGGTGTTCGGCCGCGGAGCTAGAAGCCTCATTAGTTCCCTCAGGCTCGACATGAGCATCTGCATGCTCATGCACGCTCTCCAATGTCTCCAAAAATGCGCTGGTAACCCGTCGCGGGTGATGCATGTCAGAAGCAATGTGGAAATCGGGATACGGGACGTTGCGCTCGTCCTCCGAATCTGAGTACTCCGCGTCACCGCCGTCTGACTCGCTATCCGAGTCAAGCACGGTTTCTAGCTCGGGCATAGAATTGGCTGTGGAAAGAGAAGACGATGGTCGTGAACTAGATTGATGGTTCAGGTCAAAAGAGCGTAAAGGCACGTCCGGCACGAATGGATGCGATGAACTTGATAGCGTGGTCGACGTCGTGGGAGCCGCGTCTGCATTGGCGTTAGGCGATGCTTCAGCTCTTGTTTCAGAGGCAGTGATCGTAAGGGCATTCGGGGACGTTAAGAGGTCTTCCATAGCGTTCGGAATTTGAGAAAGATTTCGAACGATATCGTCGGCCTGCAAAATGCGAGAGAACAAGAGGTAATTTGTCGAATTAACATCCATAGCCAGAAAAGAATTATTGAAACAGGCGATACGTACCAAATTATCTATTGTATGGCTGCGGCCTGTACGAGGCGGCATTGGGATCCACTCCACCCTGCTCGATGATCCGTTCGAAAGGCCCTCCTGCCGATCTTCAGAATCAGGCGGCCGATTGAGCATGGCACGGATATCCTCGATGTAAATGTTCATATCGTGGAGAGAACCGCTAAGAAATCGATTAAGCGCGTTCTGAAAAAATCCATCCGGGCCTGCGGATTCGCTGGTATTGGCGCCCCCGCTCGCGCGACTCCATCGCTATTGGGATGTCAACGACGCCGAAAGAGCAGCATCAAAGAAACGACTTACGGGCATGGAATAGTCCGTCCCGTGCTTGAACACGTAGGGCGTACCATCGTCATTCTGGTGCTGATATAGGCAGTCCCGGCCAAAGGGGCAAAATCTGTCATTAGGCTTGGATTCCAGGAAGTATCTGGGACAACGGTGAGATGGCTGGTATACTGATGCCAGAGATATCTACGTACTTGCACTTGATGCGCGCCATGCTGGCCTTGTAGCGCTCTACAGCAGCAGTCTTGCCTGGATGGCCGGTAGGGTAAAACAGACTCGAGGGCGTGACGAACTTGGACGGGGTACGGCAATACGGGCACTTCTTGTTGACCCTTGAGTAAAGCATGTCCTCGTTCTTCCCATCCCGATCTCGCCAGGTGCGAAGACACTGCGAGAGATTGATAAGCTCGAGCAAATAGCGAAAGTCCTGCGAGACGTACGTCTAAGCAGAATATGTGGCTACAGTCGCCTGTGCAACGGTAAGACCATGTCTGTCGAGAGTTACGAAGCACTCACTCAGTAGGCCGAATGTAGTCGGCATCTCGAGACAGATGCCACACATGTTAGAGTCGGGCGCGAGGGGCGGAGGCGGATGAGCTAGCGTCTCAGTCGGTGTATCTTGATCGGGCATTACATGCTTGAACCAACACATCTCCCCTCTCTTGCAATACCCTGGCGCAGAGTGTATCACAATTCCATTCAAGAGCATCAAGGCCCATGACAACACGCACCAGCTGCGTAATATCTGCAGGTCTTGCTCTTGTCATAAGATGTCAGAGTCTCCTCGCCATGCAGAAACTTGCAGCGATCGCCCTGAAAGCAACCCCGCGGGGTGTTGTAGTAGCGACAGACTCCTCTGGCTTTCGAGGTGCTTGGTCGATCCATAGTGGTGCTGATTAGGACATATCGTCGAGCGCAGGTGGTCGTCTCTAAGAGAGAAGGACAAGCGGACAGAAGCCCGCCACGCGGTTTGATAATAAGAGCACGTGGTCATTTCGGATATCGCGCGCGTCAGTGGCGCTGCTGGTCTCATCTTCTCCTCCCCGGCAATGTCTCTCGAATCGACCGCGACGATCAAGAGCAAGCTAGCACTCGGACTGGGTCATAAAGCTCCTCAATACTGGTCTCTATTGCAGTCATTCTTGTCCGCGACCATATCCAGGGCAGAATTCGACGAACAGATAAGGGAATGTCTCGACACCCAACAGCTTGGTACCAATCGCGTCCTTCTTCCTATCGCAGCCGCAGTACTCACCGCAGCCTTAGTTCAACTTCACAATGCCCTTATTATCTCCATCTTTGATCCATCTGCGCATCTCGCAGTACGGTCGCCTCCTCCAGACGATGCGAAAGCACCACCCCGCAAGCGCCGACGCCTGTTGCCGTATCAAGGTCCTGACCCAAATGAACCAACAAGCCTTCGCTCCAATAGACTGAAGAAATGGACTGTTGGGGTTGGGCGGCGAGAGCGGGAACGAATCAAACACCTGCAGCCAATGGCTTTGTCCGCTGACAGACAACCACGGCCTGATGCAGACGAGATTGCCAGTGAGCGTGGTGTGCAGCTGTTGCCGGAAAGAGGAGGTATGCGCACCGCTCCGTGTAATCTTTGTAGATTATCTTGACGCGCGCCTGTCAGATCCTCCTGGAAGTCGCCCCGCATTACACCTTGCTTCTTCGGCGCGAGGCTTTACGCTACAACATATATCGGACAGGATCAACTTGATATCTGCGCAGCATAATCTTAGCGCACCCTCCAAGAATGTGGCATCACTTTTAACGCTGGCTATTGAGGTCGGTTATGACATTCGTGAATATAGGGTAGCGTTACTGACTGCTTACCAGGCGAAATTGAAACAAGTCATCACTCAAGCGCTAGGACTTACAACTTCATCACATGCCATTACCTCGATCCACCCTTCTGCTCCACATTCGTCAGGAAACGTGCTGTCGCCTTCTGCTTTCGACACCCTGTTTACTGTTTCTCCTGCTGTGCTGCCGAACAAGTCAGCGGCAGCGACGCGCCTGACTACTCTTGGGGATAACGAGCCTCGCGGCACGGACGATGTAGTCGATGACGAACAACGTGAACCGCAGGATCCTTCATGGCAGTTACTTGCACTTCTTCGCGAGCGGAGTACTGTCGACCAAGCATTAGAGACTTGGGCTTAGTTAGTATTGATACCCCCCATTTTTCGTTAGGTCAATATTGTAATTTGGAGCAGAATGCCGTGTGACCGGGCAGCTGCAATGCAGAATACGGCGTTATCCTTATTCCCACACTACCCTGCTGTCGATGGAGTTCTCAAGGGATGTGATGCTATACTCAGTTATCTAAGCTACACGCATAGCGGGGCCTTGACCATCTGCATTACTCTTCTATGGATTCTTTTACGAACGTATACAGTGCGAAGCTTGGGTGACGTCGGGGACGTGTCATCTGGCGACCTTTTTGTAGTCGAAAGAATCTAGAGCCCGCAGCCGCAGCTGCGCAGTAAAACCGCAGGAAGTCGCCGCTACGAAATATTACTGGATCCACTCGGACCCATAACTCGGCTGTCCATATCCGGCAGATCTGCTGCAAATGCATGTGTCCACCTCGTGCAGCCTCTAGCCACGGTACGTCGCAGGCCTCCTCTTCACGTCGCAGCGCGCAGTATGTTCTGGCGCAGGCAATCACAGGGGAGTCATCGATAATAATATTGGGAAGCGGAAACGGTGATGGAACAAAGAATACAATGCGCGTCTTTTTGGACACAAGGAGCGACAATGTCGAGTGGTCTTGATCGCCGGCACGTGGGGCCCCTGCGTCGCGTCCCTTCTTATATCGCGTCTTTCTTCTTTTCCCCCACAACATCTTGCCACCCACCATCTCCGCAGTTTTCAGTTCTCTACTAGACACACGTCGCGGACGCGTTCTCGACCATATATCGTACTCACATTGCCATGCCGCCCCGAGGAGATCCAGGTCGCGGTCGCGGAGCAAGAGGCGGGGGGAGAGGAGCCGGCGGGAGAGGAGCCGGCGGGGGCAGGGGCGGTAGAGGAGGCGGACGAGGCGGGCCACCTGCTCCAGGTGGTGGGCCTCCGCCGAGTGGCGGGCTCGCCTTGGCCCATGTAGAGTCCATAGGTGTGAAACGCCCGGGCTTTGGCAACGCAGGCAGGGCAATCGAAGTATTCACGAATCACTTCGAGACCACGATTCCGCAGCGAACGATTCATCATTACGACGGTACGCTCGTTTTTCCTTTTCATCCGGACTCGTCTTCTTACTTCAAAGTCCTTTGCAATATAGTTGGTCAGTATAGTCATAGACTAGACGCTGTGGTCACACTCTGATGTGTTTTTGCATAGTCATCTCACCCTCAGAGAAGACCCTCCCAGTTGTCCTTACCTTTGAGATCATTAAAGCCTTGCAGACCGTGGCAGCCCCACAAGTTTTCTCTCCGCGGGGTGTTTATGACGGCCGAAAGAACCTCTTTTCTTCGACCAAGTACTCTTTCGGTGATGCTGGGGAGGTGCGCATGCCTTGTCTGGATTGGAGATAAATCTGAACTAACGTTCACCAGTTCGATGTCCCTTTGTCATACGGCAGCGCTGGGGAGGATACGCGCGCGGGCGGCCGTGGTCCTAAGGTCTACAAAGTCAAGTTGACCCACGTCGCGGAGATAAACCCAGAGTAAGTCGCGTACTTTGTTGATCCGGGTTGTGCTGCATTGACGCATTCCGTAGGGTCCTCCAGCGTTTCCTTTTAGGACAGCAGTCCCATGACAACACTGTCCTGACCGCCATCACTGTGAGTTCCGTAACTTGTCGTTTCTCTCGACTTGCTGCTCACTTTTATTTGCCATGCAGGCCCTGAATGTAGTGGTGAGGATGGAGCCGAATCTGAACTATCCGTTCAATGTGCGGAGCTTTTTCACGGACAGGGAGAAGAAAGATATTGGTTCAGGAATTATCCTGTGGAGAGGGTACTTCCAGAGTGTCCGTCCCGCTCTCGGGAAGATGCTCATTAATGTGGACATCTCGACTGGTGCCATGTACGAGCCAGGATCACTCCTTTCTTTATGCCTCAAGCACCTCGGACAGACAGATCCCCGTGCGCTTGCTCCCAAGACTGGGCTTCCCGACCGAGAACGCATGCGCGTCCAGCGGTTTGTCGCTGGGGTCAAGATCCTCACGCCGAACAACCGAGGGGGCAAGTCTAACGCCACACCTCGTGTCGTCAAGCGTCTCAGCCGCGATGGTGCGCGGGACTTGACCTTCAAGTTGGGCGACGGTCCCACGATGTCGGTCGCAGATTTCTTCAGGACACAACAGAATCAGACTCTGCAGTATCCCGATGTTATCTGTGCTGAAGTAGGTGTGATATAATGGATGCATTCGAGTGCTAATGCCATTCACTAGCTTGGGACAGGCGCACTAATACCATTAGAACTTTGCATCGTACCTCCTGGACAGATAATACGAAAGCAATTGCCGCCGGAGAAGACCAGTGATGTGCTTACGTTCGCTACCAAGAAGCCCCAGTCGCGCCTTGATAGCATCCGCAATGGTCTCGGGGTAAGCACCTTAGTCTGTCTCATGCGTAATGCTCATCGTATTTCTAGGTTCTGGCATACGGGCAATCAGAGTATGTCCGAGACTTCGACATGGTCGTCGGACAGGAGCCCCTGCGCATCAAAGCGCGCGTCCTGGAGCCTCCGATCCTAAAATATGGTGCGAAGTCCAAGCAACCGACCATTGTACGTGATGCCACACTTTATAGCTTGTCATTCATCTGAAATACGCCTGCAGAAACCCAGGGACGGTGCCTGGAACATGTGAGTTACCTGTTTCTTCGACATGTGCATTTGCTCATGAGCATTGTGCGTAGGATTGACAAGCGTGTATACGTCCCTGGGGCCATTCAGGAGTGGATCGTCGTCGTCTACGAACGCCAAAACAGGTTCAGGCAGGAGAATGCTGATGATATGATCACCGGCTTAATGACGGCCTGCACTACTGTCGGTGAGTCGCTATCCATATCTCACTAGTCGCTGTTTTCACCTTGATGCTTGGTAGGGATCTCGGTAACCAAGCGCCCGGCCCACATCACATGGGAGAATGGTAATGCCAACGTTGGCGCGGTAAGTCTATCAGCTGTAGGTCGAATTGTACTCTAAATAAGGAGCCCCTCCAGCAATTGCGTACCGCGGGAATGGAATGCAAGCGCAAAACCAACGCTCTGCCTTCTCTTATAGTGGTCATCCTACCGGAGGGTGGTAACGACATCTACAATGCTGTTAAGCAGTAAGTGGTCAAACCTTATATACATTCTCGTGCTGACTGTGTGTCTCCCTCCCGATCAGCTTTGGTGATATCGCGGTAAGCATCAGACATGACGCTTTCAGGGCTATCATGACGTTTATAACAGGCGGGAGTGGTTACACAATGCCTGAAAAGTGCGAAATGCTGGAAAGCAAAACCTCAGTATTACGCGAACGTGACGCTCAAGTTTGTGCAATTTTCTTTCTGTTGTCTATGAAGTATAAATGATCTGCAGGCTGAACGTGAAACTGGGTGGTATCAACACCATCCCAGACCCGAAGTCAGTATCGGTATTGACTGACCCGAACAACCCAACCATTGTCATGGGTAACGTCTGGCTATGATCGCTGTTTCCTCCTGCTAATCAAGAGACAGGCGCGGACGTCATTCATCCGGCGCCGGGTTCGGATGGTCGGCCATCGTTCACTGCCCTTGTCGGAAACGTCGATAGTGACACAGCGAAGTATATCGCTACGATCAAGGCGCAGACATCTCGCCAGGAGATCATTGCCGATCTGGAGTCGATGAGCTTGGTATGTAATGACTTGTTCGGATTGAGGCTTCCTTCTCTGACCGAAGAAACGCCAGTACGTCCTCGACATGTACATGAAGTACAGGCAAAATGTCGAGAAGAAGGCGGTCGCCGCGTCTGCTCCGAAACGCATTATCTTTTTCCGAGGTACGTCTGTTTTCGTCAGCAACTCTAGTCATACACTGATCCCTTTCCAGATGGTGTATCTGAGGGTCAATTCAAGCACGTTCTCGATCAAGGTTTGTCATTCAATGGCTTGCCCGCTTATATCTACTCACCTCGGTCGTGAAACAGAGCTTGTTCTGCTGCAGAGTCAGTGTCTCGATCATTGAAGTCCGAGGATTTGTCTGACATGGATTGCAGAGGCTTGCGCAACCTTAGGGATTAACCCCAAGATTACCATGATCGTCGTGGGCAAGCGTCACCATGTACGATTCTTCCCCCAGCCAGGACAGGGAGATCGCAGCGACAACTGCCCCGCTGGCACCGTCGTCGACCGAGAGGTCGTCAACCCGGTAGAGTTCGACTTCTACCTCCAGTCGCACGGCGGTTTGCTCGGCACGAGTAGGCCGGCGCATTACAACGTCCTCCATGATGATAACAGCTTCACGTATGTCATTGTTGCTTTTGTTTTTCTTCGTCTGATGATCGCTTATCGCGCTTTCTAGTCCCGATGGACTGCAGTCTCTATGCTTCACCCTCTGCCATGTGTACGCGCGCTCGACACGCTCCGTGTCCATTCCCGCGCCCGTCTACTGTATGTCTTCATATGCGCTCTTACCGACTGGTTCGACACTGACATATCCCGTAGACGCCGATATTGTGTGCTCTCGCGCAAAACACCATTACGATCCCAGCCAGGGGCTGGACCTCTCCATGTCGGAGTCCGCGACGAACACCACAGAGGCGGCGCAGAACCTGCAAGCATTCCAGGCTGCTTTCAAGCCGCTCAACCCAGGCATGCGGAGTAAGATGTATTTCTGCTGAGCTGTACGAATGTCTCGCCTGCGCTCTAGTTTCTCGATTTCCAAGCTTGCTATCACGTTTGCACCCCTTGTAACTCGCACGCTGTTGTCCCCTTCCACGTTGTTGTCCCCTTCTACGTTGTTGTCCCCTTCTACGTTGTACCTCTCCATCCCCGTCATCGTCATATATTCATGTATAAAAAAATGCCCGTTGTTGCATTGTTATCCTCGTTATTGCTCTCGGTCCAAAATATAGACATCGAATAGTCCCGCGAAGTTCCAGATGATGACTTCGAGTGAATTACATTTGACATCACTCATTTGTTGGATGAGCTCTCCCAGAGCATGAAGCATCAGTCACGGCCATCGTCAAGTCATTTTAACCGTCATTACTAGCTGGATGAGATACTAAACATACAATGGGAAAGCACAGAGTCCGATAAACGTGAAGAAACACCGTCATGCAACCGTATCTCGACAACTTCAGAGAAAGAAATCCGGCTTGCGCGCATTGATACCATACTCCTGCAGCGCCATGCTGAGATCCTCCATCATCAGCGTCGTCCGCGTCTTGTCCTGCGAGCAAAAGGCTCCAAGTCAACCATCGCGCGTGGAGAAATGACGAAGCGACGACATACTCTCGCAGAGCCAGGGGGCTGATTGGCCCGTGCACGGCCGCCGGTAGCATTGGTGCGTATCCGGGCGTGTTGGTAGGCGTCGGACGCGATGTCCGACACGAATTTCTGGGCAGCGAGAGCCAGCAGGCGTTTCCTGAACGACAAATGGACCGAAACGTTCGTCATGAACACAGATCTCGGGAAAGGCAACATGACGCACAATCGCGGATCCTGACAGTCAAACCCGACACGCTGGAGGTAGTAGTCCGTGACTTCGTCTGGGATCTGTTGCGAGAGGGCATGACGTTAGTCAGGTCCAAGCCGCCAAAGTCAACCGAACAACAGGGCTCCCCCCTGTCCTCTGACACCAAGCGGACACGAATAGGACAAGACATACCAATGGCTCATAGTTGTCCAGCATCAGCAGGAACTCAGCGAGTGTCCTGTCCTTGCGCGCCTCCTCAGCAGCCTGGCGCGTCTGTGGCGCCTTGCTGCTCTCTCCCGCAGGCTGAGGTTGGGGCTGGGGCTGGGGCTGGAGCGGCGCCTGAGGCGGCTGTCCTGCAGCAAGCGGGTACGCGTACTGCGCCGTCTGCTGCGCGGGTGCCGGGGGCTGCGACGTCGAAGAGGACGAGGCAGCGGGCTGGTCTTGGTACGGAGTCGACATGCCTGCTTGTGGTGGAATGACGCCGGCGGCCCGCCAGGAGAACAACACACGGCGGAGTTCGCGCGGGGGTTACATAACGTTCCCACGCAATTTGCATACTTAAAGTTCGAGTTTTTTCTCTGCTGCCAACCGTGTCGTCTCTGCCCTCTTGTTCGTCGTTGTCTTGCATGGTGAGTAAAGTTTCTGGCTGGTTACTATGATGTTTGAGGCATTTGGCTTTAGTGGGGGCGCCCCCTGCGCTGCAGAAAATTATCTCAGCTACCTTCGGGCAGACTGCTTTGGTGGTCGAGTCCGCTTGACTGATCTTTTATCTTCCTCTCCCATTCTCGTTTGCTCTTTACTGACGGCGTACGTTGTTCAGATCCCTTCCGTAGGGCGTTACGCTTCTATCTTCGCCACATCCCATCGCGTGGTATTCATCGCTTGCTGGCCTTAGTTAGATTGTTCCTCTTATTCTCAACGATGTCCAATGTCCATTGCCTACACAATATTGGATGATGTCCGCCATAGCTTTGGCACACCTGCCCTGCGTGCGCGTGATGTCTGAAGCTATCCGTGTGCAACTTGTCCCCTCAAGTCTTTCGTGTGCACTGAGTGTCAGGAAAACGTTGTGATGCAACCATGCAACCAGGTTCCAGTCCTCTTAAGAGTTGCTGGGACCCGATACATTACGAAGGCATCAAGTTGGCAGCAACTGAGCAAGCCGCTGGTTTGACACGTAGAAAAACGTGCAGAGTTGTGGATGCATGTGGACCTCGGTTTGGGCCAGCCACAGACGCGACGCGACTTCGTTGACTGATTTGTGTCATGTTCTTGTTCTACTCTTGGTCCTCTGCATACCCACCCTTGTACTCTTTGCATCGTAGCAACCTTGTCCACCGCTCTAATTCTTCCCCAATCCACACCTCTACGAACCCTTCACGACTCAGGCCACCAAGCTCTACATAACCGTCATGACTGTGGTTGCCACCCTCATCACTCCCCGCAAGGCCACAGCTACCTCAGCCATGCCCTGCAATTCAACGGCTTCACGCGTTCTTGCCATTCCAGAGCTACTCGACCTCATCTTCGGCTACGGAAACAAATCAACCAATGCACGGTGTGCTAGAGTTTGCAAGCGATGGACGGAACTCGCACTCGACAATATGTGGAGGCATTTGGATGAACTCTATCACTTGTTTTCGCATCTAGTGCCCTACGTAAAGCGCCATAATGTCGCAGCTAGCCCAACGCTCGTACGTTAGAGCTCTCATTTGTATCATCAATCATCATTGACCTTGATGCAGGTCTTTGCGCGCACCCCAACCCAAGAGGACTGGGCCCGGTTCGCTCCTTATGCCCGTCGCGTGCGATCCTTGGGTTACGACCACGAGCGCGAAGACCCTGCACACAGACTCGACGCGGAAGTTTTCCGTACCATTGCACTATCTCGAACAACCATGACTATATTCCCCAAACTACGGCGTCTGCGATGGCTTTCTCAATCATCTGAATACCAGCTCTACCACACCTTATTTATGCACGAAGGTGTTACAGAATACCAGCTATATCTCGGGGGTCAATCCATGAAATATTCCAAAGCGGAGCTCGTCTCGGACATCGTGGGGCGTATGCCAAACCTTACACACTTGACATTGATTCCTACCAACGATTCCAGAGAGGTCTCCGAGCCTGAGCTTTTGACCCTGATTCGAGGACTACCCAAACTGAAGGATTTAACGTGCCCTAAGCAAGGCCTCACCCCGACTATCATAACGGAGCTATCTAAACATCCGACTCTTGATTCCCTCCAGTTGAACAACAAAGCAAGACGCATGGACGACCAGGCGGCGCCGTATATGGTCACCCTAGAGGAAGGTGCATTCCCGCACCTCGACGATCTATCCATCGGCGCCACACTAGAGCACGCAGAACATTTCCTGACCAAGGGCGCGCTCATCCCCAATCTCAAATACCTCTACATTGAATCCCATAAAGCGGAATCACCTTCCACCGTCCGATCTATCCTATCTCACATTGTAGAGGCATACCCAAATCTCGAGTACTTTATCCTCGACATCGTAGTCCCAAGACCAGATCAAGCTATATGCGAGCCCCTCGCATTCGAACACATCCGACCCCTTCTCTCCCTATCAAAGCTCACCATCCTCGAACTCCGCCACAACCTCCCCTTGCAGCTCACAGAAGCAGACATCACCGAGCTCGTCACCCGCCTCCCCGAGCTCACCGACCTCGTGCTCAACTGCGAGCCCCTCCAGCTCGACCCGCCCACCATCGCGCTCGGCGCGCTCCTCCCCTTCACGGCGCACCCCCGCCTCGAGAACCTCAGCGTGTACGTCGACGCCGCCGCGCCGCTCGGCGACTACGCGGACACGCAATTCCCGCGGCTCAAGACGCTCAACATCGGCGCGTCCCCCGTCGCGGAGGACCACGTCGCCGTCGCGCTCTTCCTCTCGCACGTGCTGTCCGGGCCCGCGCCGGTCACGCTCGAGGCGGGCATCAGCTGGTGGGACGCGGACCTCTTCAGCGCGCTCGACGACGAGGACTTCGAGGAGGACCTGATGGTGCGCTGCGCGCAGTGGGCCGAGGTGCAGAAGATCCTGCCGCTGCTCGTGCAGCTGCGCAAGGACGAGCGGATCCAGCGGCGCGATCTCGAGCTGGAGATGCAGGATCTGAAGATGCGCAATGAGGTGCTGCTGGAGCAGGCGAAGATCAAGGGCGCGAATGTCCCCGGCGCGCTTGGGAAGGATTGTGTCGTGATGTGATTAGATGCCAGGGTTCGATTTGTTATTGGTGCTATCGTCGCTGCGTATTGACTGTCCTGTGTCCAGGTCTCGCCTCCATGCTATCGTGCTATCTTATACATTATTTGCACTTATCTACGTCGTGCTCTGCTTTGAATAGCGCTTTCGATCTGTTTCATTGTTTTCTTGTTTTTTTTTCTCCGGTTCCATATTTATACCAGCGTAACATTTGATTCTGAATACGAGAACGTCGAGAGCTGCACACATTCTCTGGGCTCAGATACTATCAGTAGTCACAACAAAGGGAGTGGGGCAGCCAAATATGGCTGAGGGTGCGTCTGATGACGCTCAATTGAGAAATGTTGCGACTATTACTCTGTGCTCCTAAAGTGCAGACCGAAAACCAAAATATGATGGAAAAAAACTGTAACTATACCGAGAACGACGTCTAACCTGACACAGGCGTAAGACAGCAGAGTTTTCTGTACAAAGCATGGCATGACAACATAGAGCGGAGCGACATTACTCGTCTCGTATTGTAGCCTCTGTGGACCGTGCGAGTCAGCACCGCGCAGAAGAACAGGACGGGAGAAGCCACATACTGAAGAACTCATAGGACAGCCAGCATAACGCATTGCTGGGCATATGGGTCACCACGCGCGGAGTCAGACCTCGGCCGAAACCTCGGAACCCATCCCGCTGCCATATAATCTTGAACGCATGCAGCATGCCCCGACAATGCCGAATCTCGCGGTCCGCCGACGTTCCGCGCGTCTGTAGGAGCGTCTTGGCGACGTCCAGTGGTGTGGTGACTGCGGCTGCGACGGCGCCGGCGACGCCTCCCGCAATCATATGTGAGCCGGGCGAGTACTCCCCTGTCGGGTTCATGACCTTCTTGATCTGCTCGTAGACGGTGAACTGCGCGGCCGTGAAGGGGACGCTCATGGCGAGGGTGGTTGGGTAGGAGACGTAGAAGGCGGAGAGGCCTTCGTTTCGGAAGACCGTCTTGGCGCAGGTGAACATGGAACGGAATTCGGACTCGTGGACCTGCATGCGTTGCTTGATGACTGGCGACGACATTGAGTATGGAATAGGGCAGACACGTGCGTTCAAGAGTCTATCACGCACCATCAAAAGGATTCATGAGAGCATCACTTGCTACAGTTGCACAAGCACCCGCAAGAGCTAGAAAAACCCCATGGCGTCAGTCAAACGAGTCTCGTGCACATGATTAGAGTGTTGAATGCAAGAAGACAACGCACATGTAGATAACCATTGGTTGTGGCTTCCCAGTCGGTTTCCGCCCGTCAAATCTTTCACCGCTTCGTATGTCCCGAAGTGAACCGCGTGTGCTGGGCCTGCACCCAGAATGACCGACGACACGCCCCGCCATAACACTCGCAGGCCCTCCGTCGAAGATATACGAGTGAATGCATTGCCGATTCCGGTGTACACAGCAGCTGGCGATGCAGAGAATACTTGCATTCGCGTCTGAGCGAAACGCCGCACTATCAGAACCTGCAGCACAATATCTTATCTTGCGAAACTTACTTTAATGCTGTCTATTGGGAACATAACCGAATGTTCTGTGATCCCAGCCTGTCCGGATTACCGTCAGCGCCCATGATCTCCGAAATTTGCCCAGCGCATCGACGGACAGCACGACGAGAGGACAGGTGACATTGCAAGGAGAGGAAAGCGAGCGGGCCTCGTGAAAGAACTTACGAGGGCTCCAGCCATCATGTTGACCTAAAATGAAATGGCGCCATGAGTGAGGGGACTAGACGGCGAGACGCAGTCCAGAACGTACACCTAGGCCAGCGTTCGGCGACAAACCCTCATATTCAAGCTGAGGCTCGTCAGCCATAATTGACCCTTCTGCTGCGCGTCAAACAGGACTTAAGAGGCCGCAAGGCGAGATGAGGAAGAGTAGAAGACGGGAAAGGCGGGGAGGGGCGGCGGATGCGCGACCTGGACGCGGCGGATCTCGAGGATGTGTGTAAGCAAAAGGTCGCCGTCGTTGCGCAGTTGCTGCTGCTGCCTTTCAGCGTCCTTGTTGTTTTTGCTGCTGATGGCTTCAGACTGCACTTACGCGTCAGGAAACTAGCAGGCAGGGCGATGGCGACGTGGGAGGAGGAGAGGCGGCGCTTGGTGAGGTGGCCGCCGGGGCGCGATGGGCGTCGGAAATGACCGCGACCAATCCCTGCAGGCTGCAGCAGTTTCCGCGTCCAGGGTCAGGCCGTCAGTCGTGAGCTCCCTTCATCTCTCTTATAACAAAGGATGGGAACGAGGCACTGGTACGCGTGGTAGTTCCTTTTGTATCCAAACAGTTTTAGTTCACAAGCATTGGCACTCCTACAACATAACAATAATAGTAACAAGCTGTCGACTTCGTACATGTCTTAACACTCTAACATCCGTCCAGGCACAACATGCACAAGATGTGCTTCATGAAGATGCGCTTTTTGCTCTCTGTGCAAGTCCGTTATGCTCCTCAATATCGCTGCACAGGGAAAGGTATGAGCATCCATGCCCGAAGAGAGATGTCTGCACGTGTGAACGAAGTTACTGACCTTGCCTCCCATGGAAAATCGAGCCTTAATACCCAAGAATCAGCCCCGGAGATCTCACAGGCACACGCAATCGCTGACTCACCATACGTCGTCCACCACTGCGCCTGTGTAGTATCTTGAGCCATACGGCCACGCGTGAGATGGCATCCCCATTAGGTTATGGGCAGGTGTGGCAGAAACTCACGGTACATCAGGAGGGAGCTCCCCGAGCTTCGGCTTCAACTTGTTCGCAACGACGAACACGGCAAACTTGGTCCGGACCGCTTCGCGTTCCGACTCCGGAAGGCTGCGAAGCTCTCCCTCTACGTCCTTCTCCAACTCGGTAAGAGCGTACCTGAGAAGAAAGGATTTGTCAACGGATGGATTGCGGGAGAGACCACATGCACGCACTGCAGAGTCTTCCGGGAGTCATCGATCTCATCCTATCCACGCATGGTCAAATCTTTGCGAGAGAAAGTAGAATCGTAAGCACACTTACGACAATTAATGCACGTCGACCTAGCAAGACCTTTTGTGTTTCGGGGCCGCTTAAAGACGAGCAAATATGAGAGACACTGCCTCGGAAGTGAAGCAGAACGCGTCTTACAGCCACTGCGTCCGAACAACCTCGTTTCCGAGCTGCTCAGCAGTCGTGCCCGGAAGTGATTCATACAATGAAAGACCGATGGCATAGATCGGGATGTTCCTTTTAGTGACCTTATTCTTAAGGAATGTACGCTATAGGACGCCATGGAATCAGCTCGGCGGAAGGCTCTTCAAAGGCAAAACTTACAAGCACTCGTGCAGGGAAGAATCCTCTGTATGAAGACGTCAAATCATCAACGAACGGATCGCCGAGTCGCTACTACTGACCCTCCGCCTGCAGGCGACACTGGTTAGTCAAAGTTCGCGAGATGGTGATCGGCGGCATACCAATTGCTATGAGCATGTCCGGCTGAAATTCAGCAATCTGCTCTGCGCTCCTTTTGATGAGATTGTGGACTTCATCGTAGGTATACCGCAGATGCTCAGGATCGGCCATGGTGGTAAACGGAAATTTGAGAGGAAGAGTGCCAAGCGCTGCGATAGCCCCGATAAATATCTAAGTCACGTGCACCGTTTTCTGCACTCATTTCTGGTTTTGAGCGCGTCTTCATCGACATCCTTGACTAGCTTGACTCTCAAGACTATCTTAAACCGCGTTTCACGCATCCCTTTGCTACACACATACGACGCCATGTCTGAAGGACAAGGCCAACCATCTGGATCCAATGGCGCGCCAAAGGCCATCGCCAGCCTCGCGAAGAAGCCGGCGGACACGACGAGGGCGGGCACCAAGAAAATGTCCTTTGTACCCACCCTCCCCGCGCGACGGAAAAAGGAGTACGTCGCTGCCCATTTCTAAGCCCTGGGCCTGCCTTGCTGAGACCTCGTTCAGAGATGTAAAACAGGTATGGATCGCCTTGCAACCCACACGATGGACAGTGCAGATGTGTCATGGCTGACATCTGAACAGGAGCCCGCTGCTGGTGCTGTGCCCGCGGCGTCGGAGAGGGGACGGGGGCGGGGTCGCGGACGCGGAGAGAGAGGAAGAGGGCGGGGCGCCGCGCCTGGGCGACCGGCGGCGGCGGAAATGACAGCCAGCGGGCCGTTCGCCATGGGCCCTGCACGCGCAGGGTCGTCTGCGTGGAAGAGCACACCCCGGCCAAGCGCGGCGCCCATCATGCCCATGGGTCCTGGCGCCGCCTCTGCACATGGTGCTGGTCTTACGAGGACTGCGCCTCCGGCGCTGAAGCGGGAGCGGGAGGCGGGAGGCATGGGCACAAAAAAGGAGGCAGAGGAGGAGGAGGAGGTGTATTCGGAGCCGGATGAGGGCGTCGAAATCGTGGATCTCGATAATGTCAGGGAGATGGATTGGAATGCGCCGGAGAGTCTAAGGCGAGAACGTGCGAAGGATAGGAAGGCGAAACGGAAAGTGAAGACAGAAGAGCCGGAGGTGAAGCTGGAGAAAGGCAAAGGTATGTGAACATCGGTTGATGCGAGCCCGCGTCTGATACAGCGGATGTTTATCGCATTAGGTCGGGAAATAAGTATGGAGGTCGGTGAGACGCCACCAGTGGAAGGTGGAGTAGAAGTCGATCTCGCTAATGCCCTCGACTTGAGTGAAAGCGAGGACGGGGAGGAGATGGAAGACCTCATAGAGGATTTCGCTATCCGTGGACACGAAGACGAGGTACGGTACTCCCACCTATCTCTCATCACGTTTCTCAAGTTCAATGTTTACCTTATGCATAGGAACTTGGCGGGCATCACGAACGCCTTTACTTTTTCCAGTTCCCGGAGACGCTACCTGCCTTCGCGTCTCCCAATGCCAGCCGTGCCGATGAGAAGGGCAAGGCGCCTGAAAACGGAAAACGCGTCTCGTTTACTACGGACACCAAGCCTCCGGCACCAGGCACCGCTGCTCGCCCAGAGAGTGTGGACAAGGACGAGCCCCCGGAGCACGTCGACGGCATCATCGGCCAGCTCGAAATATATCGCAGCGGTGCAGCCAAAATGCGCCTATCCAACGGTATAGTCATGGATGTACGCAACGCACTTTCTCGGTTTGCTAGGTCGGGCACTGAGTATTGTGGTGTCTAGGTGTCCACAGCGACGCAGCCCTCGTTTCTTCAACAAGCTGTCCACGTCGACATGAACAGCAAAAACCTGAACGTCCTGGGCGAAGTCAGCCGTCGCTTTGTCGCGACCCCCGACTTGGACGTCTTGCTTTCTGCGATGTCACAAGCGGACCTGGCGGAAATGACTAAATTGGAGGACGATACGCTAATCACAATGGAC
Organism: Hericium erinaceus; assembly: GCA_006506795.2. Taxonomy (NCBI): domain Eukaryota; kingdom Fungi; phylum Basidiomycota; class Agaricomycetes; order Russulales; family Hericiaceae; genus Hericium; species Hericium erinaceus. The sequence goes on along the minus strand of CM021174.1, from coordinate 1,013,718 downwards.
ACTACGTGAGAGGAGTACAGTACAGATCTAATTCAAACAATAACCACATTCGAAAATAATGTAAGAAACGGACGGCAGCCTAGAACCGGCGACAACGATATCGACGGTCAAGAATGGTTCAATCCCAGGTCCTGCACCAGGTCCCACCACATATCGTCCTGACTATGACTGTTAGGCGCGGCCGGAAAGTTCAAAGGTGTCAGGCTCGGATACACAGTATCCATAGACATCTGCTGATCCGATTGCATATCAACAGGCTGGGAAGTGAAAGATGATGGGCCCATCTGCGCCTGAGACTGTGCACCGGGAAAAAGCGAAGGTGCGGTCCCATAATCCATGGGTGCAAGAGGCGAAAACTGGGTGAGATCCACCTGTTCGACCAGAATCCGACGGTCCGCTTCGGCCTGCGACAGTCCCTGACTGCCGATGCTCGAGGATACGAAGGATGACGTGCCCAGATCTTGGCTCGGCCTCTTCCCCGGTATCGTACCAAAGTGATCCATGAAGGCGGCAGAGCCAACGACACTGGGCTCGCCGAACGGAGACGGCGTGAAGGCCCCGCCAAAGCCCGCCATTGACGAGAGACCGCCCTCGCCACCGCGGACAGCAAATGAATTGGTCATGTGGTCCTCCGGCGGTATTCCCGCCGCCACTGGCTCTTCTTTGATGATCTGCTGCGTGCCGCCCATCACCGCAAACTCATCGCAGCGGGACAGCTCCTCCTCGCGCTCCTTGTTGCTGCGCGCGAAATCAGGGTTTGCATGGAAGTCAACGAACGTGGCGTACGCCCGTTTTTGTAACTTGTTGAGCACAGCCTACGGCATAAGAAGTTAGAAGGATCGGAATACGAAATGCCCGGAGATGGACATACGACGGTGCCCGGCGGGCGACATGGAGCGGATCCCTCCTCGAAGAGAGTGCGCAACTCATCCAGTTCGGAGAGGGCGCGCTGCGCTATAGAGCAACCAGGACTCCTGGTCACGATCACGCCCATAATGACCTGACGATGACAGTGAGGAATGCCTTTTAAACACGCTCGACAGACGACGTACGCATGCGGAGAATGCGCCTGTCCAGAAATACCATATGCGACTAGTGTGCTCTGGATGCAATGCATACACTTGCTTCAGGCCTTGAAGGACGTTCCTGGAGGCCTCATACGCGGCCAACACCGATGGTCCATATTTATGCGAAAGCGGGTCTGCGGGTGAGTCGCGGAGAGCCTGCGCGAGATACGAGCGGTGGGTGTAAATCAACACTACAGGCGTGTCAGCGGAGTGTTAATTGGCTTGTATGATGCTAGGGCTCACGAGGTTCGCGTTGACACATGAGGCAACATTGCTGCATCGCTAGTCTGGGGTCGGCACTCCACGCCGCGCCGGGATCAGCTCCTTCGATTGGACATTGAAGTTCAATCGGTACAGAAAATGTACGAATGCGCCTGTGAAGATCGAGTAGATACGCGTAGGAAGGACGCTGGGCCAGAAAAGTGCGATGAGCAACTCCTGACAGGCACTCAGCAGCAAAACGATGTTTCCATGAATGCCCTGTGGAGATCGGAAAGTTCGGGAATCAAAAACGTGCATGATAAATATTGACATTCTCAGTAAAATAGAATAAAATAAGACGTACATCCAATATGAGTTTCTCCCGACAGAGTGACGAATGGCTCTCGGTCTTGTGGGAAGCGACAATCCGTATGCTCCAAGATGAGCGTTGGGGGTCGACCGTTTACAAGACTCTATCGAGAAATGGCCAGGTTATGTACAACGTCCCGCAGAAAGAGAATAAGGCACTCACCACCCACGTCTCCCACGTGAAAAAGTCCCAGAAGACATGGCGCCTCTTCTCAACTTCATCAGGACTCAAACCCCATTTGGCACTGTCACGCTCTGATATAGGACATATAAGCCATCACGTCCCAAACAAAACGAGAGATCCTTACGCAATCCAATCTGCAAATGAATCATTCGTATGAATTGCCTGCGAAATCGAAAGACAGTGTGAGAACGTACAGTCTGAGCCAATTTGGCCGTCAGGCCATTCATGAGCCATCTTTCCTCGTTTTTGGTTCTGTCGGTGAGATATGCAAAGACGCTGTGCATGTATAGCGCCTGCACGGTGGCAATGGATGCTTCCTTGACGATGGAGGCTACGGAAAAAGCCGCGCGCGCAAGAGCGTGGTACTGCTCGGACAAAATTCCAGCAGATGGATGCGCATCCCAAAATACGCCTCCGGCAAGCTCGAGGAAGAAGATGCAGAGACGGTGTGGATGGATGTTAGTGAGTGAGATAGAACCATCTGGCATGTAAATATGGTCGAGGATGTCGGCCTTGAACTCGGCCTGGGGCACGATGTCAAATCTATTGCAAAAAAAAGAATGAATGTTTGTATATATTCACGAGTCTGGCGTAGAAAACATACAACCATGCCATGTTCGTATACCATTGACTGATTAGGTGATTGGTTCGTTCCAGAGGTGGAACAAATGTAGCGAAACTTGACAGTGGAGTAGGGCTTTCACGTATGCCAAACGGAAACGCATGGACCAAGTCGATGAAGTCGGCTGGCAGACCTAGATACTTTGGATCCCGTGTTCTCGGTCTAGTAGACGCGGGGTCCTGCTTGGAGTAAGTATACGAATGCCTCGACAGACAGAACACCCACAGGTATCAAGGAACGTAGATACTTAAAGAAAAAGGTCAAAGCACGTGATTAATTGCACGAATAGGAACCTCGTTACCTCGACACCGGCTGTCTCGCCGTGGTACTTCGACTTCCCGTCGTTGCCAATGCTCAAGGAACCAATCACTTCGGACAGGCCTTCCAGGTCGGGGTCGTCGGGAGACTCGTGCCGACTCCCCTCCCTGGCCGAACCACTATCGCTTGAGGGCTGCAGCAAAGGGTGCAGCAGTCCTGGCGATTGGCTTTCGGCGAGAGCTAGCTCTAACTCCTTGATGCGTGCCGACATAGACTTAACCTGCTCAGACAGTCTCTGAGCATGTGCCATAAGGACTCTAAAATGATCGGTGAGACGGCGAATTAGAATTAAGCATTCATTCATACTTGTTTCCTTTGGTAGCCGCCAGGGTACCTGTCGTGTTACCACGCTCAGCGTACATTCTGGGAGACTATGGGATAATTTGCAAACCATCTGGGCAAATCGCAGCACAACCCCGACGAACGCATGATTGACAAGGAAACACTCTTGAGGCGAGAATCGCCTCAACTTGATTGACATTACAGCATATTAAATGCACCGCACCTGTCGCACTTCAACTTGGATCTAGAGTCATTAATGCGAATGCTTGATTAAGCCTTCTTTCTTGAAAGAAGAAGGAACATACCTTCTACACTCTGCGCATGACAACCCTGACTTCCGATCTCGGGACGCGGAAGTAGGATCACCGCTATTTCGGTCTGCCGATGCGTCGGATTGTGCAGCGCTCATTACGAGGAACCTGGTTATTGGCTAAGCTGAGGACTGTCGTTGATAAGCGGTATCGCAAAGATGGGAGGGATCGTCAGACAGACCAGCTTTGATGTGATGAGGAGCAAAAGAAAGCTGCGCATAGTCAGCGAGCAACATGTTTGGTCGTGCGAGATTCTTGCGGCGGAACGCCCAAGAACAGCACCGGCGGCGGAGCAGGTGGCCGTTATGAATTGATCTGCTGGTTTACCATCATCGTCGCACTGACTGCGAAATACCCGCTGTGTTCGTCTGGGGCTCCGTCATCCGTGCGACCATTCATGCTGCAAGTACTTGAGAGGCAAGAGACGGAATTTGATATGCCCTCATTTCCCTTTGGTCATGCCGGCTCATTATTTACCACCCGCGTACGCGTTTGCGGGGTCTTACCTGCCTAATTTCCATCCAGTCGACTCATCCTCGGCATACCACGAACAACTTTACTGTAAACTCCCCGATCTCGGCATTGGCAGGGTGGCGTAGGTAGGTAAGTAAGCTCCGCGAAGCATTCATTTTACATACAGATCCACTGAAATCTGAACGCCCGGCGTTCCAACAGTCTGGACGCGTCAACGCGTCACTGAGGTCACTGTTAGACCCACCACACTTCAAAACCCGTCCCTGACGGCCTGATCCTCTTCTCTACAACATCATGTTGTCCATGGAAGCATCTGGGAGTGAAATCGCGAGGTGAGTCCTAAAGATTGACAATTGAGTCGCATCTGAGCAGCCTGAAATCATACAGTGACTTTTGGATGTCTCGTACCCAGAGGCGACTATTGACGACGGACGGCGTGACGGCGTTCAGCTCAATAGATGTGATGGACACGGCTCGTCAGCACATCGACACGGAGCTAGAAGCCATGCATATCGCCTTCTCGCTAATGCAAGCACGTCGAAACAGGCTCTCCTCCATATCCCTCCTTGCGCCTGAAGTGCTGCTCAATGTCTTCGCCTTCCTCGCTGTCTGTGACCTGCCTGTTTGGCATGACGACCGCAAAGAAGACCGATATTCCGTTCTGCTCCCTCGACCTCCTAAACCGCCATATTCGGTGATCGGCTGGATCAGAGTAACGCATGTATGCCGGCTTTGGAGAGACGCAGCTCTTGCACATACACAACTTTGGAGCACCGTCTCGAGTATCTCCCCAAATTGGGCGCTGGAGATGGTGTCGCGGGTCAAGGATATGCCATTCAATCTTCAGGTCTGTTTCGGACGAACTGGGAAGACGAATGATTCCGTCTATGCCGGGATACTGGGCCAAGGTCGTCTAGCGCGTCTGAAGGCTTTGAATTTATACAACTATAGCTACCATCAGGAAAACTCACTCTCACTCGTGAAGGACCTCACCTCCCCTGCGCCGCTTGTCGAGTCGCTGTCTTTGTCCGACTGGCGTGAATGGTGGTCTGACGGCTGCCAGCTGCCAGCTGATCTGTTTGGCGGTGCAGCGCCACGGTTGCGCAGCATATACTTGCACCACTGGACATTCGCCTCCTGGGACGCCCCGTATCTCCAAGACTTGACCACTCTCAAGGTCACGTTCCCCGAGAAAGAGAGCGACGGAGCGCGCCTGCCCACAGTCCTTCAAATACTGCGAGTCCTCAAGCGCATGCCTCGTCTCCAGATACTCACGCTGGAGAATGTTCTCAACTCAACATTCGACGACGGCTTACCCCGAAGCCACCGGCTGGTCCCGTTGGCGCATCTATCCAGGATGCGCCTACGCTGCGAAGCCGCTCAATGCGTTTTCTTGATGAGCGGACTGACAGCCCTACCTACCACTGCGCGGCTGAGCTTGTCCCTCACGGGGCCTCGCCAGGACCTGCGCAACGCCATCCCGATGCTCAAGCCATTCAGCATGCCCATCGACGACCCACATGAGCCCCTTATATATGCTTCCCTCGACTGCTCGAAAGAATATGGCAACAAGACGATCGAGTTCCTAGCCGCCAGCAAGAACTCACTTGGGCATCAGAGGGGCAAGATATCGCTGTCATACCAGCCTCCGGACGTTCGCTGGTCGGCGACGTTGCAGCGCCTGTTCACCGAGCTGTGTCTGGGCGAAGTGGAGGTCCTGGATCTCTCTGGCAACGAGCTATACAGGCTCACGATGAAGGGATTCCAGGTTGCCTTTGGGTCGATGAAAGCGGTGCGGGAGCTCCGCTTGGGAAAAAAGGCCGGTAGGGTCTCGAGGAACGGAGGGATTGTGGGACTCATCGAGGCCCTAGCGTTACCAGCGCCCCGTCCGAAGACATCTGCGAAGAGGTCGCGTGCTTCGACTGCCGAAGAAGAACAAGAGCATCCGCTGCTGTTCCCAGAGCTTGACTGTCTGACCCTCACCTCGATGAATTTGGCCTCTAGAAAAGCAGCTGGAGAAACTACGTATCACGAGGTGCTCTTGGAGGTTCTGGAGGCAAGATGCACTTTTGGCGTGCCATTGCAGCGTCTGATCTTGAAGGATTGCACCTATAAGGAGAGCTGGCTGGCGACATATGGTGGATATTCTGTGAATGTCTCTTCCCAGCATCCGGGGCGTGTCCTCGAAGAGAACTTCCAGATTCCTCACTCGACATATTTGATGCTATGAATAGTAATATGAAGAAGTTGGACGTCAATCAAATTACTTATTGCTCATAATTTGCTACGCTCTGTATCCATATTTTTGTTCTGTTCGCAATGTGTTACACCGGCTGCTTCGTACATAAGTTAGTAGGCCGATGCTGATGTCGTCATGGACTCGAAGCGAGCCAGAGCATTGGAAACTTTTTCTGCTTCCTTCAGCCGAACTCGCGTACCTCGCGGGCAAAACCATAAATTGAGTCTCAGGCTCTTTGTGCTCATTCCTCTCTCCACGTATGCACTCGCATGCCTCGTCAATAGCGTATACCTGGATGCAAGTCGAAGCGAGCTAGCGTTCACGTCTCCCTACTCCATCTTTTCTTACACCGCGCCGGGCCCAGCAGGAGCAGGTCGCCGCGCATACATACACCGCCAACGAATCTTGGCTGCTGCAACTGCCACTATTTTTGAGATGCCTTCAGAGACGGTAGAGGCGCCGAGGTAAGTTGCTCTGTATTGTTTTTATTCATTTTTATCAACTCAGTGCGGCCACTTTTACTGCAGGTCATTCTGGGTAGCCAGTGCACAGGCCAGGATGCAGCCGCTTGAAGACGTGGATCCACTCAGCTCGCAGGCTGACATCGACTCTGCTCGACAGACGCTGGATCACGAGCTGCTGGCTATACACTGTGCGATCGCAGCCGCGAAATCGCGTCGAAACTCCATGGCCCCGATATCGAGGCTGCCCCCCGAGATGATGTCGCATATTTTCCGCCTCTACGCCTTAGACGAAGTCCCTGCAAAGTCGCGGCGCATACGGTTCGAGAATCCATATGCCGTCTTGGGCTGGATAACCGTCACTCATGTTTGCCGCGCGTGGCGGCATATGGCCCTTGACGACGCGTCCCTCTGGAGCCATCTCGTCGATATCTCGCCGACCTGGATGCTGGAGATGTTTGAGCGATGTAGAGGCACACCATTTGGAGTCAAGGCAAGCTTTCGTCGCAGGGAAATGGAAGGGGGAAAGACAATGTCCGGAGTGGTGCAGGACATCCTTGCGCGAGGGGGCACGGCGCGCCTGAGGTCGCTGAAGCTGGACATGGGTTGGTCCAACAAGGGCATGAGGCCGATATTTGAACAGTTGCAGACCGCCGCGCCTCTTCTGGAGTCTTGTGTTCTCAAGATCGAGGGATCGTATCCGCATATTCGGGAGCAGATCCCGAAGAATCTGTTTGAGGCCAAAGCACCCCGTCTCCGTCGACTGATATTGAATCATTGGCTGGTAGTTCCATGGAGGTCGTCGTTCGTCTCAAACCTGGTTCACCTCGAGGTCATCCAGTCCATCTCCAATGGCCGGGCGCTATCGGTCGCCGATCTGCTGCGCGTTCTGTCACGGACACCTCGCTTGGAGACTTTAGTGCTTCAATACGCTGTAGCTGAGCGGGAATCCTCATCCGACAGCACGATTGCGAAGGAGAAAATAGTCGAGCTCCCGCGTCTCTCCAAATTCACCATCCGTACATCCGCGTATGCCTTCGTCCTTCTCATGAGCGGAGCACAAGTCCCACCGTCCTGCAATTTGTCACTGGAGTGCAACGGCAAGGCACAAGACTTGCGCACGCTTTCCCCGGTTCTCGGTCCATTCGGCGGCCCATTCGATGAGCAATCTCTTCAGTGGATCAAGTTCGAAAGCGCGGCACATCACCGGGAGACCTCCCTCCAATTCTCTGCGTTCACCTCGACGTCTTCGTCCGCCTCTCCCAAACTGCAGCTCCGGTTCCACTCCCACGAAAAGGACTGCCTCATCCTGGTCCCGCAACTCTTCCGCGAGATGTCTCTCGAGCGCGTGTCCATATTCGAGGTGCAAGGACTGGACTTCCGCCGGTGGAAGAAAGCCGACTTCCAGGCCATGTTCGGACCGCTGTCCGCCGTGTCCGAGATCCGCCTGCACGGGACGAGCAGCAACGAGATATTGGAGCTCTTGATGAAGGCCGCGCCCCGCGCGAAGGCGACGAAGAAGACGCGCGGCGCACGGGCTGCGGACCAGCCCGCGTTCTTCCCCGCGCTGTCGCACATAGTGATCGCCAGCGCGAGCCTGCGCGACGACCCGGAGGGCGAGGACGAGTCGGAGCGGGACGAGCAGCCGTACCACCTGCTGCTGCGCTCGACGCTCGACACGCGCCGCGCGTTCAATGCGCCCATCGGCGTGCTCACGCTGACGCAGTGCTGCCCGACGGAGACTGTGCTTGCGGAGCTGGAGGAGCGCGTGCCGGACGTGCAGGTCGAGCAGACGGAGCCGCCGCAGTGGCATTATGGCATGGGCACGGGCTATGCCTTGTCGTCGTGGAACTCGGGGGATCTGGGCTCGATGAGCTCGTCCGACTCGTCTGATGAGTTTATTGGGTCGAGCGTGGATGGTATTATCGCTGCTATGTGATGTCATCCCTGGGAAGCACTACTTTTGCACCTGATTGCATGAGGCATCACCGTGCCCCTGCTCGTCGCCCATATCTTGGAATCGGCGCATACTGCCGCTGACCTGCCAAATAATATGAATGTGGGTTTGAGCTCGTGGAGATCAAACATAATATGGCAATAATACAGTATCCAGGTGAGTAAATAAACAAGCCCGACTTGAGGCTGATGCCCGGCAACGAAACACCAAAAACGTCGACGTCATGATGGGATTATGGGCAGCACGACTGGGGGTACGCCACATACACCTTCGACACGTCCGTCACTGCACTAAGTCTGCGCATCATATCCTGGATGGCCTTCTCGATGCCCTCATCCGTGTCCAGGTCGTACTCCTTGAATGCCGTCATGGCATCGTGGAGCGCCTTGCGAACAGGCGTGAGGCCCATGGAATCAAGCTTGTCCCAGCGTTCCTCGAGAATAATGGCCCACTGGGAGACTGCGACGGGGTCAGGATGACACACGCCTGTTCGTAATGCCACTCACCATTCGTGCGTTCCGCCGGTACTGGGGCCGTATTGTATACACGTCGCCGCGCAACGTTTTCTACGAGCCTGTCCTCAATATGATAAGTATGCGAGTACGCACTTGGCCGAGGATGACGTACAGCGCTGTTCCCATGCCGCAGTCACTGATCATCCTGTCCTTCTCCGCGCCGGTGCCGTTTGAAAAGCGCATCGTCACGTAACGCTAGATGGGCGCAGACATTGACATGGAGACTTCATAATTTTCCCGCTGCCGGAGCTCACCGAGTGGTTCCAAATATGCCGTCGACTATGAAAGAAGTCCGTTGCCGGAACGCGAGTGGGCGCTTGAGCCACAGAAGAGCCTTGGAAACCGATGTAGGTTGGTACATATTGCACCTAGCCGACATCATCTTTGAAGCAATTCGAGGATCAAGAGAAGAGGGAAAGCTAGACCGTTGTGGTGCATGCGAGCTATAAATCTCCGAGACATACGTTCCGCTATCCCCTAAGTCTTATGTTTTACAACTGGCTGTATGGGAAACCACCATCGTTTCCTCGTCATCCAGATCTTGGAATCAGTAGTGATATTCGACCTGCCAATGATGCGAATGTTATTGATCGTGGAGTTGAAGCTTATAGAGAGCGTGATATGATATTAATACAGTATCCTGGTGAGCAAATAAACAAGCCCGGCTTGAGGCCGATTTCCCATACGATAATACACCGAACGGGTCGACGCCGTACTGGGACTACTACGGACAGCGGTGCGGAGGAGCTAGCGCACCGTCGTCCGTAAACGGGTTGGAGGGCACATACACTTCCGACACGTTCGTCACTGCACTAAGCCGGCACGTCATGTCCTTGATCGCCGCCTCGATGCCCTCGTCTGTAACTAAGTCATACTTTGGGAATGCATCCATGACTCCGCAGAATACCCTGCGAACAGGTGTGAAGCCCTCGGCATCAAGCTTGTCCCAACAGTCATCGGGAATATTCGCCCATGGGGAGACTGCGACAAGGTTAGGACGATGCATGCCTGCTCGATATGCCACTCACCGTTCGAATATTCCGTCGGTATCGGGACTGTATTATACACACGTCGGCGAGGGACATTGTCTATAAGGCTGTTCCAGTGTGAAGATGTCAGTGAGGCCCCATCGATGCGCGCGCGAGAGGACGCACAAGTACTCTGGATGGCGGTACTTTTCCATTATCTTCTTCTCCGCGCCGGTGCTGTTTATAAAATTCATCCCAACGTTGCGCTGTACGGGCCGCAAGAATTAATATGCATACTTCGGAGATGTCCCGCGGCCAGGGCTCACCGTGGGTCTGTATATCCCAGTGACCAGTAGAGATGTCCGCTGTCGGAACGCAAGCGGGCGCTTGAGCCATAGAAGGGCCTTGGAAACTGATGTAGGTGGGTGTAACGTTGTCATCATGCATCTGGACGACATTCTCGTTGGAATAGTTCGAGATTCGACAGAAGACCTTAAGTTGGGCTATTGTGGTTCATGCGACTCAGCGATTAAGGTTATGAGCGGTCAAAGCTCTGAGACATGTTCCGCCATGTTTAACTGTTGCTCCCGGGTCTGTAGTCTCGGAAGGGGCTAGTTTCTCTCCGTCATTCGTTGAATCGGCGGAGAGGTCAAGCTGGTCAGTCTCGTAGATAGAAGTGAGTGGGAATGATTCGAAGTCACCTTCTGCTCAAATAAGGACCGGGCCACGTCGGCCCGGCCGTATAAGATCGTATACCGTTCAGACGCCCAACTTCGACTTGATATCTTTCTCACCGTGGTTGACCATACGCTATCATTTGCTCGATACCATGTCGCACTCTGCTGCCGTCAAGGCTAGAAGGCGACCCACAGGCGACGCCAACAAGGCTAAGCTATTTCACCAGATAATTCGCGTATGTTTCGTGTTGATCTGCCTCCTGGGGCTTTACAACCTTGCTGGTCTTTTTAATCGCAACAAGCCCACCACGTCTCGCTCCGGAAACGACGTGGAATCTCAAACGCTGTACACATTCTCAGGCTGGACTGCTCACCCTGCGATGACACTCGGTTTACGTCCGTCGAGACACTTGTCCGAGGTCTCTTTTGGGCCGCTGTATGCGCTTGAGCTCAAATCCGCCAAGCCAATCAAGCAAAATGATCTCGTTGCTGTCTTAACCATAACTCCAAATGCACTGGTTAACCTGGAATCCACGTTGGCGCTCCTTCACAGCGAATCTCCGAACCTCAAAGAGATCACCGTGCTTTGTCCCGAGCTGATGTTGTCTGCGGTCCGACCAGTGCTGCACAATGTTGTCTCGTCTTTTTCCTCCATTTCGAATTTCGAATTGACTCTGCATACGTGGGCTTCTGGATTTGATGAAGTAGACACTCTTCTTCAAGCAGCTTCCAGGATTACCACTGGAAGGATTCTAGTTCTCGACCACCACCTTCTCCAAGGCCTAAATTCCGACTCACTCGAGCACATTCTTCGCCCTCTTGCACTCTCATTTCCAGTGGGTCCAAAGGGCTTTGACAACATGCCCGGTGAAGCCTCTTGTCTGGTTGCGTCTGAATCTGCACAGGCTGCTTCCTTCCTGGTCCCACCTTTCGTCGCACCTGCCTCTCTTCTCAACGGCACTAGTAACATCTTCGCCAAATCCCAAAATTCCTGGTCTGGTCTAGGCAAACAGATCGCCAGCCGCCGACCGGACTCAATTGGAGGAGTAGTCCTTGGGTCTCCAGGTTCTACCTCTGACTGGTGTATCCCCCACTCTCTCGGGTCTCATCAAGTTCCTACTCGACAACGCGCAGGCATCACACCTGAGTTACACCACCAACACTTCCGAAGCAGTCTTCTCAGTCCGTCGCCGACCAGGATGAACATGAAAGGTACCTTCGCTCTGCTCTTGCCGACCACGGATGATCTGCTGTACTTCTCGACCGCGGCTTGCCGACTTCTGTCTAGCGGCCATCGTCTGCACGTTCTTCTCTATGCAGAGGAGTTTGATGACCTTGGGTCCGAAAGCTACGATATTGACACTGGAGTCACGTTTGACGATGGCATAGTCGGGACTGACACTTGCGACCTGCGATATCAAGTATCTGCAACAGCAGATATCACTGAGGATTTTCTGATCTCGTCGTGGTTGGACAGCCTCCGTCACCCGCCCGATATCCTGATTGCTTCTGCAGACGAGGAGAAGCTCAGCACATATGTTCTACAGGGTCTGAAGGAGAAGAAAAGTTTCGGTGCTACTCTGATCCAGCTCCCTCGCGGAGACCTCCCTTATAGCGATTGGATGGGCACCATTTCTCTTCAAGAGTGGCGAAGTCTGTTCTTTCTTCTTTCAGTTGGTACCTGAGCCCATATTCACGTTTGCTAACAGGCTGGAATATCCCTCACGTAGATATTAGTATCATCACTGACAACCGGCCTGAGTCCCTCTCCCGGTTATTGGATTCCCTCGCAAACGCTCGCTACTTTGGAGATACCCTCCATCTGCGCGTGAACATGGAGCAAAGCGCTGATTCCGAAACGATGCAGCTGGTCGACGGTATACAGTGGGACCACGGAAGTGTCTTTGTTCACCATCGCGTGGTGCACGGTGGCCTGCTCCCTGCTGTGGTCGAGTCCTGGTACCCGTCGACCAACGATTCGTATGGTTTACTTCTTGAAGATGACGTGGAAGTATCGCCGCTTTTCTACGCTTGGGTGAAGCTGGCCATTCTTCGTTATCGGTACGTGCCTCTTCGGTTCATGTGGCTAATTTTTCTCATATATAGCGTCTGAGATAGGTACGGGCACCAGAACAAGTCACCACAGTTATATGGGATCAGTCTCTACCAGCAAAAGAATGTCGAGCTGCGACCGGAAGGGCGAAGGCCTTTCAACGCCCGCCAGCTTTTCGCCACGGAAGAGTTGCACCACCCCAACACGCCGTACCTCTCTCAGATCCCATGCAGCTGGGGCGCGGTGTACTTCCCCGAGCACTGGCGGGAGTTCCATAGCTATCTCTCCCTCCGCCTCTCAGAACACGCCCTGCCCCTGGACCAAGACATCGTCCCCGACGTCCGCTCCAACAAGTGGACGCGCTCCTGGAAGAAGTACTTCATCGAGCTCGTCTATCTCCGCGGCTATGTCATGCTCTACGCCAACTTTGCGAATTTCCTCTCCCTGTCGACAAACCACCTGGAGGTCGGATCGCACGTCAAGCGCCTCCCGCGAGACATCTACGAAAAGAAGAAGGCGCTGTTCACCGTCCCTCTGCTGCAGCTACCGGAGGACATCTCAGCCTCGCTGCCGGAAACGGGTTTGCTGGATCTCCCGGAGGACCGTTTGCCGAGCTGGTCGAACCTGCCTGTGCTCGATCTCCACGGCAATTTAACCTTCGAAGGCGAAATCATCCGCCGCGGCGAGGAGCAGTGGTCTGCCCTGTTCAACTGCTCGGCGGACCCGGTACCCTACGACGCACGATCTCTCCTCTGCACCGACCAGCAGCTTCCCACCAACCTGACATGCACCTCAGACGCAGACACAGACGCAATCGAACTATGACTCTTGGCCCGTACATACTTTACAGTCCCAGTTTATTGGTATCGCGCTGTACGCTATATCGCTACGATAACGATTGTCAATAGATATATTCGTCGCTGTACTATGTCACTATAGCTGCACATTTTATATCCGCAGAGCATGCAAGGAGAAAGCGAATCACAACAGGCCGGTGCGTGCGCCTCAGACGGTGATCTGCGAGCTGTCGAGGCCAAGCGCGTGCAGAAAGAGATTGACGTTGCCGAGCTTCGCGAGCCGCTCCTCCTCGTCGGCGACCCAGCCCTTATTCGCGCTCGCCACGTTCTCGAGCACCTTCTCGCGCAGCGCGGTGACCAGCGCTTGCTGCTGCTCGTTCGACGCGTGCAGCGCGAGCGCCGCGAGGAACTGCCAGACGGGCTGGTCAAGGGCGTCGGTGTGGAGAGGCGGTAGGGGCGTAGTGGGCGGCAGCGACGCAAGGGCGATTTGGAGGCGCGTGGAAGGGAAGAGATAGAGGAGATTCGGGTGCAGCAGTTGGAAAAGGTGGTTGAACATGAGCTCCCTGCGGAACGGTATGAATAACGATCACTGAGACAGCTGTATGCGTTACGTACCATTGCTCCGTTTCCTCCTCTGTAGGCAGCTCGGAAATGTCAGTCGCGGTCGTCATGCTCTGCTTGATCACCTCGACGCGGCTCAGGAAGAGTGTTAAGATAGCCAAGCCAGGCTGATAGAGGCGATCATCAGGGAATGAGTCACCGACACGATTCGGAATGACATACCCTAGTCTGAGAGATAGCGATGATGTCGCTTCTCTCCAGCAACAAGCCCAACAAACCACTAACGAGCCGCAAGCCAGCCTTCGCTACGACAGGTAGAATGCTCTGGATGACGCTGCCGAGGAAGGTCTGAGTCTGCGCCTCGATTTCCTTCTGCTCTGGGCTCTCGATCGGACTATCGAGGATGGGGGCATAGATGACGACGTCCATCTGCGAGAAGCAAGCGACGAGGAGGGTCAACATCGTGAGCATCTGTTGGGAGCTGAGATGTCGTGCGATCCGTGGAAGGATCTTCTTGCCCTTGGCTGGCGTAATGAGCGAGATGAATGGATGGGGATTGCTACAAAGAAGATATGAATAATTGGCAGAGAAATGATGATAGAGCGATCGAACCTGGTCTCCAAAGGAACCATGACCCTCAGGCCATCCCAGAGCTGCTGTACAGATTCGCCATAATGCGCATTCCTGTGATTGCATTGTCGTCAGAATGGCGCTCATTTAGTAGTAGACCTTGCGCCATACCATATGCCAACCGCTTCGAAGTCCTCAGAGTCCTCAGGAGGCTGTTCTCGTCTCAGTTGTTCGATGTTCAGTACCAAGTCGTACAGATGTTCGAGAATGAACAGCGTCTCCTTCGTCGTCAATGGATCCTTGCGAACAAGGTCATCGGGCTGGACTAAAGTCAGTCACCACTCGGAAGGTGAGCATGCGTGGTGAGCTTACATGTGTAGCACCAAGCGCCTCGGCTCCCATCTTCGCTGCCTCCTTCGCTGCGCCCTCTCCATGCTGACGGATCGCATCCTCTTTGGAGATGTGGGCATGGCCCATGTTCGGACTCGCAGAGCCGTTGGCGCTGACCTGCAAGAGCTGCCGTGGTGCGGCCTTGTAACTTCTTCCAGAAGTCTTACCCAGTGCACCCTGCAGACTGTGCGATGCTGTCGGACACTATTAGCAAAATAGGGCAGCAGCAATGCAATATGAAGAAGTACCATGCAGACCCTTCTCCTTCTCCCGGAGACGCGCGTTGTTGACGATCCTCTCCACTTGCTGTTCCATCTTCTGCATCGCGTTTGGTCTACGCCCGGCGCCCTTCTGCGCAAGACCCAAGCCCACACCTCCACCGGAGCCGAACTTTAGAACACGTTCGTCTGCAGCCTGAAGACCAAGGCGCGAGCGAAGGATGGCACCATAGACCTGAGCATAGAAGTCCTCCGCGTAAGGATCCTGAGTGACGAGCTGTGAGACTTGGATGCGAGTGATGAAATCTTTGTCAGATTGTGTCATGAGATCGTTATATCGGGACTGCAGAGTGGAAGATCAGAATCTCTGACCATCGCATGATAGCATATTCACCTACCATGTGAGCGATCTTAGCAGCCTTCCGTCTCCTCTTCTCCTCCATCCGCTCAGTCTCCATGATCCGGCGCATTGCCTCCGCACGCAACGCCTCCTGCTCCTCTTGCGTCGAAGCCTGCATGTTCTGCAAGAACTCCTGCTGCGCAAGTTCCGACAGCAGGCGCTGCTGCAGCTGTATGTTCTGCGGGAGGACCGGGCTGTTGGGCTGGTAAGGCGAATGCATATTCAAATGGGGATCAAAAGCAGGGGATCGCTCTCGACGTTGGCCGAGCTGAGCGAGGCTTTGATGAGATGCATGCCGCTGGTGCAGATACTGCTCGCGCAATAGTTGCTGCTCCTGCCGCTGCTGGCGCTGAAGATCTGATATCCGCTGCTGCCGGAGCTGGCGCTCAAGTTCCTCCATTCGCAGCTGCTCTTGAAGCTGCTCCTGGAGTTGCAACTCCTGGAGCTGGCGCTCGCGGAGTTCCTGTTCTCGGAGTTGCTGCTGTTGTTGTTGCTGTAGGAGAAGCTGCTGCTGTTGCTGCTGCTGATGGAAGCGCGGCGACTGAGATTGCGGGTGCATCCGCGGAGGTGCTGCACGTTGCTGCTGCAGGTAATAATGTTGATGTTGCACCTGCTGTCGTTGCTGGTCCTGCTGTTGCTCTTGCATAAGCTGCTGTCGCTGACTGGCAACAGCTACACTTCTTGACTGTTGTGCAGCTGCTCGCATCTCAGCCTCGATCTCTTCCAGCGTACGAATGCCGCTCTGATTTGCCGTAGAGCTTATCGATTGAGTGGGCAAGCTAGGCGAGGCATGACCTTGACTGGCTGAGAGTAGCGGTCCATTTGTCAGGTGCGATGACAGTTTTGACGATGAAGTCGTCCGCTGGTGGTCGACGGGAGTGCGGGCGCCGCCGTTCATCCTGGGAAGCACGGAAAATGGAGATCTCTCATCCCATAGCGAATGAGCTTGAGAGGCTGCAATGCAGAAGAGAGATATAAGATGAGCGCCCAAGCAAGGTCGGTGACTATCATACAAGGTTGGCCATGCGCGGCAGCAGTCCCTCCCGGTTCGTGTCTCGCAGCACTTTGAGTTGCAGTGGTTCTGGGGACTTCGGCAGGAGGATATGGCGGCTTGGTAAGATCGTCCTGCGGAAGCGCGTGCTGGGTAAAATCAAAGTCCTTGCCTAGCGATCACAGTCCTCATCAGTCCTACTTCCGCAGGGCAAGATGTAGTTGCTCACCAACTGCCCCACCCCCGCCAAATGTCTCGTCGTTCAGCTCATCGCCGCCCTCCTGAAGGGCATCTCCAAGCCCATCGTAGCTCTCCTCCCCCCACGTGTAGACCGCAAGGTCCTCCTTCTCCTTCCCCTCTAGAAACTGTTGTTTGTCTCTTTCCAATAAGTCGTTTTGTTCGAAGCCGAAGAAAGACATAAGACGAGGTGGGAAAGGGTGAGTTCAGTCAAGACCTCGAAGCAAGCATCAACGAGCGAAATATCCCTGATTTGTCCCGGTGGCTGAAGAATCGATCAGATTTGGCACGCGGCCTGGACCTTTCAATCCACCTCCCCTCATCCTCCGACCAGTCCGAGCACTCAGAAATTCAAAGTTCGCCGCGCATTTCATCTCGCAATTGTTTTTTGTGCCATTAGGCAAATGTATCCGAGGTAATGTCATCGTCGGACGGGTTCCTGAAGTACCGTCTGATGCTGACCAATGCGCGATTCAGAACTCAAGTATGTACAGGTACTGACCGTTTTTCAAGGTCCAGCGCAGCAGAGAGATTCCTCTACTATTACCCACATGACAGCGCAGCAATTGTACATGTTTGGTTGTAACCCTCCTCGAGTCTTTGACTTTCCGCCCCCAAGTCAGAATACTTAAAAAGGAAACTTCGGAAACATCCGTCCGGAGCGGCGGCACACCGGCCAGGTTCCCTTAGATATACTTTAAAGTAAATAATAAGCGAACCCATTTTAAGCTCCGACAAACCACAAACCAAGAAACCAACGTCGGTGCTGTTCATCCCGCCCACGCTCCTTGCAGCGTTGCAGCACGCTCCCTCATCGCTGATGCTACTTCTCGACGGCTTTTCTTGATGCCCAGTGTCTGCCATCAAGCTCCCACCAAACTTGGTCACCGGTAAGTGCAGATTCCGGTGCATGTGGGATCATACAGGTCTTCCCGCCAACAGATGCCGCACCTTTGATGCCATCACACGGCCAGCGGACGCGCGCTGCGCTTGTGTGGGCGCATAAGGTGCCTGTGCTCACGTTCGAGGGATGCCCGCACGCACCCGGTTGCGAGTGCAACAGACATGCGACGGCGCCGCGGTGGACGCGGATGCAGAGCACGCTGCTGCATGCAGTGTACGTGCCCGCCGTCCGCCGCCAGCAACAGGCATCGCGCAACGCCGCACTTGGAACGGTGCGGGTACGGGCGGTTGGATTCTTGGATCCATGGCGCCGGACTCGCAGCGACGTTCTCGCTTGCGGGCAGCCGTGGGCCGGCGGGCAAACGATAGATGGGCGGGCAAGCACGTAGGCAGGCGGGCAAATAGGCAAGCGGGCGGGCAAGTAGGCGGGCGAGGCCATAATATACGGTTAGCGAACGAGCCAATGTTGGACGGGGCGATTTTGTACACTGCGTGCTCTCCCCGCCTTCGTCATAGCCAATAAATATGCCTTTTCCTCAGCATTTTTAGTGCCTTGCAGCTCTAGCCATTTCAAGGTATATTTCATTGAGACCCTAAGACAGGGCTATTAACATATAATGCATATTTTCGGGCCCCCTTAAGCCTCGCCGGCCTCGAGCTTCGGGGACCGGACGGGACGCGCCACAAATTGCCTTTTTAAGGTTATAGCTTGGGGGCGGAAAGAGGCCAACTCCCTCCTCGCGCGTCTTTCTTGCCTTTGCTCGTGTTTGGTTGTACACTCTGTTGCGCAGTCTGTAGACTACCCCACTTCCGAGACACGAGTATAAAGGGCCAGTTGCTTTGCAACTGCAGAGGCGTTGCGCGCCCATGCTCAGATACAGTGAGGTGCTTCGCACCTATGTGAATTAAGAATATAATTATTATCTTGTATACTGTTGACTCAAAGCGTATGCGTTGCTCCGCGCCAACAGTTTACGGCATGCTGTACCTGCGTGTCGCCTACCATCGACATCGTCGTAGCCAGTGCTTTAGGTCCGCATTGTATACGACTAACGCCCGGTTGCCATGCTGCCGTATACGAGGACAGGCCTTGTCACTGTAGGTTCATTTCAGATATGCATGCTCCTGACGACAGCCATCGTTTTTTCGAGTCGGCGCATTGTCTTTTATTGGGATGGATGAATATGAAACAGATTCGCTGCTGACCCTTGCTTTACACAGCTTGCCAGATGAGCACAACTTCAAAAGTTGAGGACGGCATATCTGCCAGGCAACGATTCACTGCATCAAATTTCCGGACTCCATAAAGTTCCATTTCCAACGCTTTTTACATGATGCAGCCTGACACTAGGTGCCCCAGGGCTGCACAGACGATTCAAGCAAGATCAAAGGTGCGCCATCCGGATCGTTGCATCCATATACACCAATATAGGCCCATGGTTTATTGGGTTTCTGCTTTGAAGCGAAGTGTGCCACATCAAGTGGCAATTGAGAGATTGATTCCGCAAGGTCGCAGCTACATCGAGGTCATTGGATCCATGCGCACACATGTAGGTCCACAGCCCCCGAGCTCAAGCTTCGCAGCACGATGTGCCACTTCGTGCGATGGATATATTTAAAGATGTTTGAAGCTGTAGGTCCTGAACTCTCCTTTTACTTTCACCAGTGTCTCCCTATTCCTGACGATGTCCTCTTCGCAACAACAAGAATGTGGAATTCAAGTTCGACAGACACAGCAAGCTCCTCCAGGCGATTTCAACCCTTCATATCCATTCGATCACTGTGATGTATCCCAGCGGGACGCGCTCGGTTCTCCGGCACACGCTCAGTCTCCTATCGAGATGCCAAGGACGCACTCTCAGTCGGACTGGCCAATGAACAACCGGTCTCTGCGTTCCCAGGCTGGATACGACACCCTCGAGCCCTCAAGTCCGGCATTTTCTGGTTCATCGGTCGTAAAACCCTGCCCTGGTGTAGACCCCCCAACAACGAGCAATATACGACCCCACTCGTCTAATTATGCTATCCCGATCGCCGCAAGCAACACCGTTTACGGCCTGTCAGCAGCTGCTCTCACTGTCCCTGCTACCTGTTCTGCATCTTCTAGCTACCCAGCGACGACTACGACCGATGACAAGTCATTCCACGCATTTTGGGAAACTGTCCTGGGGACATCGAATGAACCCCGCTCAGACGATACCACCGCAATATCGCGGAGCCCAAAGCCTCAAAGTCCCTCTCCTTCGTGTTACACATCAGAGGGCGAATCTATCGCCTCCACCCCCCAAACGAAGTCGACTCGCCTCCCCCAGAAGCGCTCGACAGCGCGAGACCACTCGAAGCGGCTCGAAGCGGCTCTCCGCAATCTGCAGGGCAGGGAGCGGAGAAAGCAGAAGGCAAAGAATCGTCGGCGGACAGTGAAGGAGTCTCAGGACATGCTTCAAACGATGATCTATTCCGAAGAGGAGAACTTACGCTTCGCACAAGCACAACCTCCAAGCCAGAAACAAATCATGTGGGACGGTGTGTCGTCTGGATCTGGACAAGTTTCCGGCCCTGCATATTACTGACTTCCGCTTCCTTTCATAGCTGTTGCGCGCTGGCCTATAATGCAGCGTCTCAATCAGAAAGCTGTCTATATGGACAGAGAAACGAAGGCCATCTCGGAGCAGCTGGCGTTCGCGCTCGAGCTCTTGTCCCGATCCCGCCGGGAGGCCGATGCTCTCCGTGCGGAGGTAGAGCAAAAGCGGATGGGACCATTGGATGAGATGAACGCTCAGGCGAAGCAGATGCTCGCCGGACTATGCCCTCAGGTATTACATCTACGTCAAGACGTCAAGACCAATCTAGCGAACATGGCGAACGCGAAAGCAGGAAAATATTGAACGTGTGCCAAGTTTCATCGGACAGTGTGTCTATGAGCGTGGTAGCTAAGTGTATTGTATATCACGATGTAGAAAGGACAGAAAGAGTTGTCAATAGTCGAATATCTGTTATCTTGGGGACCGAAAAGGGCATTGAACTTGTGCATTGGACTTTGGCCGCGAAAATTCGTTCTCATACTTTTAATCATTATTCACACCTATGCTCTGACCGCCCTTTGCCTCGCCCAACATGTGCATGAGTAATGAAAGAAAAAAAATGTCAAGCAAAAAGGAAACAAAATACTGTCAGATTTTATGCAGATGCATTAAGGGGGAATCGAACCCCCGGCGGGTCGATGGCAACGACCCAGGTTACCACTACCCCATTAATGCCTTGAAAGTGTTCCCGATGTTCTTTACATCACGTATAATAAGGACCACCCTATCAGAAAGCAGAGATGCCGACAATTATACGCAAAGCATAGCAACAAAATACACAATATATACATCCAGCTCTAACGCCGGCCCTACACCCCCGCCGGCGCATCCACACTGACCGTATTAACCTCAAGATGATCAAACCGGATCGCCGCCGCATCGCTCCCAAACATCGCGCGCTCGCGCAGCAGCCCCCACTGCACCCACCAGTCCTCGGCCGCATCGAGCGCATGGTACCCCCACACCTCCGAGATGACGCCCCACTGGTCCTCGAGCGCACTGTCGTCCCAGTGGTCCTGCCCCGTGCGGCGGCTCTGCCGCATGCTCGCGTCGCGCGCGGCGCGCTCCGGCCCGGGCGGGAACCAGCACAGCCCCGCGTTCGACAGCTCGAGGTGGTCCAGCGCGCGCGCGCGCGCCTGCCGCAGGTCCTGGTACGCGTAGAGCAGCGTCGCGATCTGGTCTGCGCTGCGCAGGTGCGAGAAGAGGCTGCCGAGCACCGCGGCGTCTTCGACGGCGAGGCTGCAGCCGTGCGTGCCGCAGGGCTGTCGGGAAATGAAGTGATGCGGGAAGGGAGACGGAGGGAGGTGGGTTATGAGTGATGATGATCAGCGGGAGAGGGTGGAGCAGACGCACCATCAGCGGGTGCGCGGCCTCGCCGACGAGCACTATTCGCTCGGACGCGTCAACCCAGTCTTCGAGCGCGGGGCGCTCCGTGAACTGCACGCGCGAGAGCGTCTTCATGCGCTCAAATAACATTCGTAGTCTGCGAACCCCCCGAGGAACCGTCAGTACAGCTCGGCGTCATCGGTGATAAGCATGCAATGATCCAAACAAGGGATCATGATGCGATAAGGAAGGCAAACGCACCGTGGCTCCATGTTGTCGTATTTTAGGATATGGCTTGCCGGAATCGCGACGTCCCAGCCCTCGGAGGCGCCCTGCAGGTCCTCGGTCCACCAGACATGCACTGCGAACTCGGCATCGTTGCGCTGCAACCCACCATCAATGAACACATGATCCACAGAATGAGAGAAAGGATGCATACTATGCGATAGCCTGAACAAATCATCAGCGAACGCACGTGAAAACGAAGCGCGCAAAACGCACCCATAGCACTCCGCTGGTCACCCATCCACATCGGCCAGCCCAGCTCCAATATCTCGCGCAGGAGCGGATGGCTCTGCATCTCCGCCATCGGCAGCGTCCCCGAATACACATTCATGCCCGTCCAGCTCTCCTCGACCTCGTCCTCCTCGACAAACCGCCGCACGAAGCTGCGCGGCCCGTCCGCACCCACGACCACGTCCGCCTCGAACGCGCGCCCATCCGTCAGCGTGACCTTCGCGCGCGGCGCCGGCGCCGTGCGGTTGCCCAGAGTCTCCTTCCCGGAGGTCGACGGCGTGGGGCCGTCGACGAGGTGCAGCGTGCCGATCGCGGGCGTGTCCGCCGGCGAGCTGTCCTGCGATTCCGCGACGGGCGGCGGCGTCACCGTCTCGACGGTGCTGTCGAACAGGATCTGCGCGCCCGCTGCTGTCGCGATATTGTAGAGCATCTCGTATAAGTCCTGGTGCTGAGCGCCCGTCACTGTCAGGGCACGCGCACAGGCAGGCACGCAAGCGCACGCACATGGAGCATGAAAAACGGCGCGCCGCTCTCCTTCATCACGTCCTCCTGCCACTCGAGATAACCGATGATCTCGCCCGTCTCAACTGCAGGGTGTCAGTGACTGGACAGGGAAGAAGATGCAGGGACACGCACAGGACTCGAGGTTCGTCGGCCGTACTTTGGAGCCGCGGCGCACGAGCTCGTCGTGCAGGCCCCATTCGAGCAGGATTTTGGTCAGATTCGGTGGTATACGCACGCCGCCTGCAGGCTGCTGCAGGCCGGGCAGCTTTTCAAGGACACGTACGCGATGGCCGGATGAGGCTAGTGCGTATGCGGAGGCGAGGCCTGCGATGCCTGCTCGCGTAACGGCGCAATGAATGAACAGACGGCAAATTGAGCGTTAGTGTTTCCTGACGGTAGCCGATATAAATGGGCACCCACCGCCGCCCACAATGATGAAATCGATCTGTAGCGCTGCTTGCCGGTTCATGGTGGTCTTTTCGGGACGCGGGGGTGCGGTTGGGAAGCGAGAGGAGGTGCTCGCGCGGGGCAGTCGTTCGGAGGGCTGTGGTGAGAGAGAGGAATTGTCGGACGCTTCGCTGTTCGGTCCTCTGAAGCGCGCTTGGCGCAGGCGGTTCTGCCACTGATTGAAGTGGCTCGTGATGGAAGTAAGGGGCGAGAAGGTGGGAGAAGGGGAGGAGGTGCCGTTTTGGAGCGTCTCGTCGAGGGCTTCGTTAGCGCTGCCACGAGCATGGCTGATGCCGCTGCTGACAGACCCTGGACCATGGAGACGCTCGGAACCGTGTCGCCCGGAGGACCGCGCGGGGTTGCCAGTGCGATGAGAAAAAGACTCCGACATAAGAGCGACCTGTGCACGCGATGGGGATGGAGAATCAGAAAACTGCAGGATGGGCTGGGACGTTGGTGGGAGAGAAGGTGTCAGAGAAAGGCAGGACGTACGGATTTTGATGGGCGTCTGGATGATCAAAGTTTGCCGTAATCCCAGGGAGGTCCGCGGATTGTGCACACACCGGCAGGAGACCAAGGCAGTAATCGCTTTTTGGCTAATGCGCCGCCTAAGAAGGACGGCGGAGACACCCCAGGACAGCGATGATATAAAAGACCTCGTTTTGTGCGTCGGACTGGAAACCTTGCCTAGTGCGAATGTGCCATGCGATCCTTATGGAGATGGGTCAATCTTCGAGAAAAGGAAGGCAAAGAAGGGGAAAGAAAAACCGGCGAAATGGGCAGGAAGGGTCCGTTGCGGGCATGATGTCTTCTCCATCACGACAGATGATTGAAAAGTTCTCAGGATCTGCTGACGAGTCGGGTCCCGGCACGATCAATGTTCTGACAAGAAGGAAACTGAGACATGCCAAACAGATGTTAAGTAACCGGGCCCTGATGATGCTTGGCGGCGCTCGCTTGCTTAGAGCAGCGTGGAGAACAGACATCGCAACGGATGCTTGGATGTAAGCCCATGTCAAGGATGGATTATGGGAGATTATGAGAGGACTTCCGGAGTAAGGACGCAGCGACGCTGGCGGAATGGAAGAGAAAGAAAGGGTGTTGCCGAGATAATTGAATTGAGACGGAGGCCAGGTCTTCGTATTGCCTCCGTCAGATCAAGTATGGCAGTTGTTCTGCGCACAGTCTGTCATCCTTAGAGACGACTTTTCATCGGGTCCTGACTGTTTTTGAAGACTTGTTGAGCGGTTCCAAGCAATCCGTTTCACGGAATGTCGGGGAAGGACAATGATTGACGGCCAGGACGTCGACGTCTGCGACCCAAGGGAGTGGGTCCCGTCAATATGCCGCGCGACCCGCAAAACAATTGATTTGCCGCATTGGGTTGCGTAATGACGCGTGGCAACTCTCATCCCGCCACCATGTCCTTCAGTCTCAAGGTCTCCCCGTCCCCGCCCCCCTTTTCCTTCGATCAACTCCCGTCCTCACCGCCCCCGCAGTCCCCGTCGTCGTCACTTAGCACACCCGACTCTCCCCCCACATCATGGCTTTCCGCGCGCGACATGAAGATCTTTGGCGCCGACCCACTGAGGAGCGCGTCCGACATCGGCATCGTGCAGTGCAAGCTCTGTTTTAAGCCTATCCTCCGCAGTGCCGCCGCCGAGCACGCAGGTGCGTGCCATTTCTACCAAGATCGCGTCCATCGGCCCTGACACGCTCCCCTCTCCAGAAACATGCAGGCTAGTCCGTCTCGGCAAGAACGGCGCAAAAGGCAAAGTCGAAGACACCGCCGGTGCGTCCGCCCCTCCTCCACTAACCCCCCTGCTCACCCCTCCCAGCCAAAGGCAAAAAGCGCAAAGCCGACGAGTCCGAGCCGCCCGAGCCCGGCGCGCCAAAGCCCAAAAAGGCCAAGCCCGCGACCAAAGTGACCAAAGGCCGCCTCAAGGGCCCCGTCGACCTCGACAAGCAGTGCGGCGTCATCAACGACAAGAACCTGCAGTGCTCGCGCTCGCTCACCTGCAAGTCGCACTCGATGGGCGCGAAGCGCGCCGTGCAGGGCCGCTCGCGCCCGTACGACGAGCTCCTCCTCGAGTGGAACCGCGCGAACAACCCCAACTTCGTCGAGCCCGTCAAGCGCGAGAGCAAGAAGGAGCGCAAGGAGAAGAAGGAGCGCGAGAAGCGCGAGCGCAAGCAGCGCGAGCTCGAGGAGCTCGCACGCAAGAAGGGCATCGACCTCTCCCAGCCCGGCGCCGAGGCACAGCTCGAGCAGCTCAAGGCTACCACCAAGAAGAAGAAGGCCGCGCCCGCCGCCGCCGCCGCCGCGCCCGGCGCGGGGGCCGGCAATGCGAAGCACGGTGCGGCGGCGGTGGAGGACGACGCGCTGGAGAACCTCGCAGAGGTCGATTCGGAGGACGAGCTCGAGACGATGGCGAAGAGCGTGCGCGTCGCGACGGAGCGCGGCGTGCTGGGTGTGCCGCTCGCCGTGCCGTGCGACGCCGGCAGCTGGTTCGTCCTGCGCCGCGAGCGCCTGCGCAACTGCCGCGACCTCTTCGCCGGCGCGCTCATGAAGGGCGGCGGCGTGTCCAGCATCGCTGCCGCCGGCGCTGCGGCGCGACTGGGCTCTGGCGGTCCTTGATTTCGTTGTCGCTTTCTCCTGCCGCTGCGACAGGCGTCGGATCGCTTGGCCATCGTCTCGTCGGCACCCTACATCGCACCTTTTACCCCGCCTTCCCCACAATATCGTCACCACTGCCGTCAGTCCCCTAGCACCCTTGATCGTATCATGCATCTCCACGCAAGCTGCTGTACACTATATTTATTTACACCCCCACGATACCTCGCAGTTGTAGCATATTATCTGACCAATGCGAGCCAGCACTCACCACTGGCATTGTACATGCATATTTTTTCGAGGCCCTCGCGATGCTAGCGTTTTGTCTCGGAGTGCCTGATCATCGCAAAGTCATGTCATATCCCCTTTTGTGCGGCAACCATTCTCGAGCAGACGAAAGGACAACAAGTCGAACGGCTAAAATAAATAGAAATGTACAGGACCCTCCGAACAACTTCCGAGGTACAATACAGGCATCACAATACATGTCTGCTGAACAGAACAAGGACAGACGGTTGTTTATTATCTACTGAGACATGGCGGAAGACAAGGTATAAAAAGACCGATGCTCGCACATCATGAAAGAGGCAGCAGACGCCCATCTAGGCGTCCGACAGATTGTGCACGTCCTCCAGACAGTCCAGCACCGTACTGGCGCTCCACGCCTGCGTCGGACACGAGTCGAAGCAGAACGCGCCGTCCTTGTTCGTCAGCTCCGGCAGGCCCGCCCAAGTGTCGCTCCGGATGTGCGCTCGCATAGGAAGCAGAGCATCATGCACATGGTGGAGCGTCACGATCGCATTCTTCACACCAGCAAAACGCCGTCAGCCAACGTTGCCAGGCGCAGGCGACAAGAGAGAAAACACTCACGTCCTTGCCTGCTCCGACGGCCGTGTCGAAGTGCAGGTACGCGCGTAGGAAGAAGCCAAGCGGCCAGCCCCACTCCGGGCCCTGCAGCACGCGCTCAGCAACGCAGGGAACTGAGCCAGAGGCACCACGTACCTGGTGGTAATTCCGCCCTTTCGCAGTTGCCGCGTCGTCCGAATCGTTGGCGTTGTCGTAATAAGGGCGGTACTGCTGGTCGCTCGGGTCGAGCGTCCTCATGCCCAGAGGCGCCCTGAGTACCTTGTCCGCGAGCTCAAGGGCGCCCAGGGCATGATTGGCGTCGAACAGCTCCGGAGCGACTGTCATCGCGATTGGGAAGTTGGACCTGAACTGGTAGTCAGACCACTCGCGCCCAGGCCCTGACCCGAAGACGTCCTTGTAGATCCCGCGACGGTTAACCAGCGACGAGGTGATGAAGTACTTCGAGTCCTCGGCCGGATCTGAGCAGCGTGAGACATACGCATCTTGAACAAAAGTCGTGACTTACCGATGGGAACGTAATAGGCCTTCTCAAAAGATTGTTGGATGAGGTCGTTCCACTCCTTGTAGGACACAAGGCGGCGCTTTCCGTCAACTGACGTCCGCAAGTCAGCCAACACGAAGAGACCAGTCGGTGTGAAGACTCACTCTCACCCTCCACGCCCTTGAACGGGAACTTTCCCTTCGCAGAGAGCTCGTTCAGCCATCTCAACGTGCTCTTCACCAGCCCAGTGATTTCAATCGGTGCGCCATCCCTCGGTGTCCCCGGCAGCCCTTTGGTTCCCGCCTTGGCCGACTCGCCCATCTTGTCCATCCATGTGCCGCAATTGTACGCATTCCCGCCATGGATGAGCCCCGTGCTCCAATCCACCTTGATATCGATATTAAAGCCCTCGTCCCGCATCTGCATGTCGAGATTCGGGCCCGCGTTTTGCTCCCGGAACGAGATGCCACTCGCATGGCGTTGTAGAATTTCCTGTACGATCTCCGCGAGCGTGCTCGATTCTGCGTACGCGCGTGGGTCGTTCCAGGGCACCCATGTGTCGTCCTTCGGGAAGCGACGCTTGACGACCTCGGAAAGTATCGCAAGACCCTCGGGCGCCTTCGCAACGTAATCCTGGATATTCTGTAGCATGAACCATGGTGAATCGCGGGAGTTGTACCTCGGGTTTCGTACGGAGTCGAGCAGGTTCGGGATCAGCCCGTGCTTGAGGGTAGACGCGAACGCTAATATGTGCCGCTTGGCGAACTCAAAGTTGCCCGTGGTCAAGAACAAGCCGCGCAATGAGATGAACACGTCGCGACCCCAGCACCGTGCCCAGCCTGATGCAAAGTGGGGCAGGCCAGCCGCGAGAGACGGGGTGGGTTTCGCAGGGTCGAGAGATGCGGACAAAACAAGACCGTGCATCTGCACCGCGACCAATGCAAGATCGTGCGTGAAGGAGTGACCAGAGGCCACGAAGTCGGAGCACTGCTCGATGGCCGCCTGGCGTGCACCTTTGTATGCCGCCGAAATGACTAGCGCAAAGTACTTCGGTCGCAGATATGGCGGTACGCTTGCCTTGACGCGATCAAAGCGCTGGAGGAACCACTCTGCTGCCTTGGCGAGGTTGGGTCGATCCGTAGCCTGCTTCATTAGACGTGCATAGATGTAGTCCAATGCCCACGTCCCCGCTCGCAAGTGTTCGCAGATCGGATGCCCCAGATCGTTGTGAGCCATGACGGGACGAAGCGGGTGCATGAAGCCCTGTAGACCACAGTATGTCAACTTGCCGAGACCATTGGTGATATCATAGACGCCGCTCTCCCCACGCGTTGCATCGAGCTCTTCGCCATCCGACCGGAATAAGATGATATTGAGATCAACAAGGTCCAGATCCTTAAAAGCCTCTTCTGCACCAGAGCTGCAGAATGTATCTAGCGTGGCATCAAGATCTTGAAGCTGGGTCTCAAAGATCATGATACTCCCCGGCGGGAAGTAGTCTGGCACAACAATGTCCGAATATGGGCCATCACCGTCGCTGCCTTCCTGAGGAATTACGGGGGATATGGGAATCAGCTTGGATGGGGTTCCCTTGATGGTCGTCGGATCGTCGATGTAAGAGGCGAACTCAGTACTCGCTCCGAAGACGAACTTGGCTTTCGAGCGACGGAGTTTGACGGGTTCGACTGAGAATCCATCAGCTTTAGCATATTTTCCAATGCAGAAGAACGGTGCGTACTGTAGCCGCGATCTTTCGAGCCTTTGGTATAACCGAATGCCGTATGAGCCACCAGCAGGTATCCTTTTTGGCTGTTTGGCTGTATGCGATGCAAGACAAGATACTGGATGATGCCAAGATTAACATCTTTATACATGTAAAAGTGAATCAGACTTACATCGTTCTCTTGATGAACATGTCCTTCCTCAAACCCGCCAAGCACCATCTCCCGGTGCAAATTATTCAGTATCCGCTTAGCCTTCGCGATGCCGCTCGTGGTATATTTGTCACCCTCGTCCTCCGGACCGAGCCCAACAAGCTCGTACGCCCTCTTCTCCGTGACCAGTTCGAGCAGCTTCGGGTATACTTCGTCAAAGCCCTTTACGCTTCCTGTGCCGCACCACGCAAACGCCACTATCCCAGCTGTCGACAAGCAATCCTCGGGGCTGCGCTTGTGCGACGTTGTCTCATTGTCGTGCGTCTGGTCATAGAGCAGTGCGTGTGGAAGGGACCCGTTGAGTGGGCTGACAACGCACGGTCGGATCGGGCCTTTTCCAGAAGCAGTCGGGCTTGCGATCCACGAGTTCGAGCTAAGACATACGCCATCCATGCTTCCGATCGGTTTCCCAAGGCCATCCCGCCATACAATGCGCGAGAATTCCTTCGGATCCCAAGCATTCCCGGCTTCGCGGATAAGACTGTTTATGCCTAGTCGACTCACGAAGATCGTGTCCATGTCCTCCGAACCCGTGAATAGCTCCGCCACGACGTAGAGGTCAGGATTGACTGCTCGTGCTGCATCAAGGAGGTATGTACCGACGTGGAGAGGGGTGGAGTGGCAATTATCCAGTCGGAAGCCAGTGAAAGCATGGGCGAGTGAGCAAACATACTTCGTCATGTGGTCCCAGAGGAAAGGCGAGTCCTCGCGGGAGCGCCCGTAGTTGAGCTTGACGCAATCACCCCAGGAGATGACAGTACGTTGGAAGTAGGCCTTCGAGGGAAGTAGAGCGAAGTTGGACAGAGGATCGGCGTTCCACATCCATCCATTGACAGCCAGGGAGAACTTGTGGGGATCCTTTTCGACACCAGGGACACGGACGAAGTACGACTCTACAAGAGGCGACCTAGTCGAGCGTAAGTTAGATTGCAGGGTAAGTTAGTGAGAAATACTCACTTCTTAGAAATCTCGCCAAGCTTTGGTCCATGGTCGTCAAGCCGCGTGTACTTCACTCTATTGCGGATATGCTCCATCGCGATGTTGGTATCGTCCTCCCACTCACGATATAATGGGACGTTCAATACTTCGACAACCTTGGACCATGCCTCCGCAGCATCACCATCAAACTGCGCTGCTTGCACGATACCCGCTGCAACCGCCGAATCTACATGCACTCCGAACCGCTTGGCATAGGTAGCGAGGCCCTGGATAATCTTGCCTCCTTCGTGAGAGCGAAGGATGTCGGCTACTTCTGCAGACGATTTGCCTTGCAGATCCGGACCCTCCCACTTCTTACTTTGGCCTTTGCTGATAGCCTTCTGCACGCCTTCCCTTTCCTTCTTGGCATCGAGCACGTAGTACTGCCAGAAATTGAAGTCTTTGAGATACTCTCGCAGGCCCGTCATCAGTGAAGTGAGGTCCTCCGGTGAACGCATGACTGTCGGCAATCCACGGGACGGCAGAGAAGCAGAAAACTCGAGGAGAGCGTCATCTAGCTCGAGTGCAGGCAGAAGATGGGGCGAATTCGCTGGACTGAAACCTGGAAATACGTCAGCATATCTGCGAAGGGAGGAGATTCATATTTAGTACTGACCGGCTTCCGGATGTTTCTGCAACCACTCGCTGTCGTCTGCTGTGTGGTTCAGCACCACGTCAGTTATACTGAGCAGTCCATATTCATGACTTGCGAGCCTGAGCATCTCCTCCATTTTCTGTACACCTCCGTCTTGCTCGACGTCCTCTTGGTTGTCAAAATTCCGCGGGTCGTACTTCAACTGGTCCTTGATGGAGTAGGGAGAATCACTAATACCGCGCTCCTGAAGCGGTGTCCAGTGTAGCGTGTTGTATCCGCGATGACTTGCCTCCTCGAAGAAAGCAGGCCAATTAGACATGGGACCCATCCATTTCGAGATGATGCTGAGTACTGAGACGCCGGAAAGAGGGAGATGCGTGTAATTCGGAAGCAATGCGGCACCATTCTCTGAGGGACCGAGGGGCCTCAAATCAGCAGAGAGAATGGGCGTGCGTGCCTTGGTCTTGAGACAAGGGTCTATGTTGAAATATCCCTCACGACCTTTGATGCGCTCGCCGAGTATCTCACCATCGTACTCGATCCAGTATGCGAAGGCGCCTGCATGAGAGATAGGAAGGTCTATTTGGATGGGTTTCGAAAAGTCGGTAGGCAAACTAGAGTAGGATAGATAAGATCACGTCGGCTGAGGCATAATAATGTGGGAAGGGTTGCTTACCGCCTCTCCGCGAACTTATTGCGGTCGAACACGCCGCCGTCAAGGGGGAAGTCGGTTTTAAAGACACCATTCCTCGCCGGAGGCGTTCCGGCCTCCAATGAGACGCGTAGAACGTACGGCGTGTTAGCGGGAGGGAGACGAATATACTGATGCAAAGGTCAGCCATGGTCCCCCTACCAATATCGAGGATACACACCGCCCTGTCCTTGCTTGGCCCGCCATCAGCCTCTAGTGGCAACTCATAAACTCTAATCGGCGGTTCTCCTTTCTTGATATCAGACTCAAAGAATTCGATGCCTTCGTCTGCTGGCGTCTTGACCGTGGCGCCCGAAGTTGGCGAGGCACCCGCCGAGTGAGAACCAAAGTCGTTGACGGGGATGGTGATTTTTTTAGCGAGGTTTTTGGCTTTTGGTGTGAATTTATCTCGTTTGGCCATGATGGAGAAATGAAAGAAAGGAGGTGGAGATGGAGATGCGTTCGAAGACGTCGAAATTGCCTATATATCTGGGGTCACGGTCAGTCTTCAGCAGCGAACAAGTCTGACGTCATGCATCTGGAGGGTTTACGGTTTCTAGAAGTGTCTCAACTGTCTCAACCGTCCCGATCGTCCCAACCGTCCCAAAATGCTTAAGTAAGCCATTCAATTGTGGACGGTTGGGACGGTTGGGACGGTCGGGACTGTCCCGACTGTCCAGCCCTAACCCAAACTTAATATCTCACATCCCTCGAAAATCAATATACCTGCCAACCCAACCAACCTAACCACCAACCCAACCGCCAACCCAACCCATCCCAACCCCAACCGGCGTGAGCGCGAAAAGGGACTGCGTGGTGGACAACTCGAAGAGGTGTCCGAATAAGGCAACTGTCCAGACTGTCTAACCTGTCCAAGCGACCATCCCACCGCGGGACGCCAACCGTCCCGGGGTGAGACGGTCGGGACCGTTGGGACCGTCTCAGCCGTGGGAACGTCGAGACACTTCCGGAAACCGTAAACTCTGTGCATCTGTACCTTCTGTACTTTCCTTATCGGGCGATCATCCAGCTGCAGGTCAAGTCTGGGCTCTTTGACGTCGTCTGCAACGTTGCGTGGCTTTGAAAAGTGGAAATTCTCGAGAGAAAGATGTGGTGATGAGCTGTCGAGGTTTGGAGGCAGTCAATGCTGCAGCCAGTGAGTCCTTGAATACGCCCGGTTCTATCCGCATCAAGCCGTGATTCCGTCCATCTTACCCTGACCTGCGAATTTGCAGTGTTACGTCGGAGATAAATAAAAGCCGTTAGATATTGGAGCTTGATCCTTTGAGGTGTGCGATGAATCAGCTCATGGAAGTCTCGCCCGTATGCCTATGATGAAGTCCAAGTCAGACTTGTGTTGCCAGCAGATGATGAACCACATTTACTTATGAATACTTAAGAGTGATACTGTGTCAGAGCTGACCCGGTTCCAAATCGACTGGGCTACCAATGACAATATTGAAAAAGAGATAGAGAAGACTTCCTGGCGCAAGATGATTCTTTGTGCTAGCTCGACGCGTCGGAAAGTTGGATGCGAAAAGGAAAGCAAAGCGACGCGTCGCGATCACGGGGAGACGACGACGTGGTGCAACCGGCAGGTTGGCGCAACCTGCGGGCCTGTGCAGAACTGTGCAGGAAACCGGCGATAAGTTTCTCATCGCATTGTTGCTAAATTACGTGCTCCTGGACGTCGCCGAGTTCAAGCATGACCGGTGATCGATTGATCGTCATAAATGCATGTTGTCCTCTACCCAACATACCATCTATTCGAGGACAGACCTGGAGCGCCCCCGCTGCTAATTGCCATCTCCGAGCCTGTCCACTTGTAACTTGTCCAGCAACGGTCGGCAGATCCACAGTCATCAAATCGCTCCGGTGACATAGCGTTCCGACATTGTTCGCACGTAGGCCGCCCCATCAATCTCCTTATTTCCAGTGAAAAGTGACGTGTTATATTCTAGATCAGTTAGTCTACTTTCCGCAGCACCAGCGCTTCTGAATCCCAATACATCTCCTCTCATTCCTTCCGCATAAAACCGGTACCTGAAGCAAGAGTGCAACTAACCCACCCCACAGCATGCCCCCTCACATGTCCCTCAACTCCTTGCCCCAATATCTGCTCACGGCCGTACTAACCTCCGTAACATGCATCGTCGCGACTGCATTATACCAATTCTCTCGGAAAGCCATCAACGGCTACCGATCCGCCTTACACGTACTTCCCGGCCCTAAATCTGTGAGTTGGATCAGCGGAAGCATCAACATGAAGGAGACCCGAGAGCCGCTTGAAATAATCGAGAACTGGTCAGAAGAATACGGCCAGACATTCGCGTTTCGGTCGTTCTTGAATGTAAGTTCTCTGTCCTGATTCTTAGGAATCGCCGTTGGCAGAAAACCAGTCACCTCTGGGACTTCATTCTACGATATTTGGATATGGTCGACTGATGTGTTGTGCGCGATATCATTTACAGAATTATGAATTGTTTACCGCAGACCCGAAAGCCCTGTCGCACGTCATGTCCCACCCGAACGAGTTTCCCAAACCAGATGAGCTGCGATGTATGCTGGGTGCCATCGTCGGTGATGGTATGTATAATGCGGGTTTTCTCCTTCGTTCATAAAACTGAAATACGGACGCCCCGTAGGACTCCTTGTTACAGAGGGTGTGTTTACTTGTATCGTGCGTTATGCCCATCTAATATGGTTCTCAGGTGCGAAGCACAGGCATCAGGTAGGGATGTGATTTTGTCTCTTCTGTGTAGTCTTTTTCATTTTCTGGAACGACAGCGAAAAGTGATGGTAAGTTCGACCTCTTTCATGCTGGCGTGAAGCTGAAAAAACTCATAGAACCCAGCTTTTGGCCCCGTCCAAATTCGCGAGCTCACCTCGATCATGGTGCAAAAGTCTCAAGAGGTATGAAACCGTCTCAGTCTTAATTGACAGCCAAGTCTAATAATCATCCGAGCTCTGTGATGTCTTGCGGGCTCAATTCGCTGACGCTAAGAGCCCCGCATCCGGAGAGAAAGCAAAGACACAGATCGACATCGACATCTTCTCGTGGTTAAACAAAGTCACCCTCGACATTATAGGCCTGGCAGGTAAGCGCTGCCGTATCCTAGCTGTTGGATTTCTTGTAGATGCGTGGTTCACACAAGGCTTCGGCTACTCATTTGACGCGCTCCATGCCACGGAGGACAACCCGAACGAGCTCAACGCAGCCGTCAGCAAGGTCTTCGCCTTCGACCCCCAGAACCTCTTCGCGAACCTGAAGTTCTTTGCTCCCATCCTCCGGCGCATCGTACGTCCACGCATCCATTCTCTGGACAAAATCCGAGTCCTCTCACGTGCACCGCCACCAACAGCCCACCCCGGAGCAGCGCGACCAGTACCACGCCATGCGCACGATGCGCCGCATCGGGAACGCGCTCATCGCAGAAAAGAAGGCCGCCGTGCGCGCCGAGTCCGGCGCGGCCGTCGTCGGGCGCGATCTGCTCAGCCTGCTTATCAAGGCGAACATGGCGCCGGACCTCGCGGAGAGCACACGCATGGACGATCAGGATGTGCTATCGCGTGCGTCGCACCGTGCTTGCTCCTCCGCCGCACATGTGCTGACCCGTTTCGTCTTTAGAGGTACCCACGTTCCTCATTGCCGGGCACGAAACGACGAGGTGCAGCGCCAGATCTACCCTCCATGTCTTTGCGCTGAGGCTGAATTTGCGCGACAGTACGGGCACAAGCTGGGCGCTCTTCGCGCTGGCAACGCACCCCGCCGT
The DNA here is from genome assembly GCA_006506795.2 of Hericium erinaceus. NCBI lineage: Eukaryota > Fungi > Basidiomycota > Agaricomycetes > Russulales > Hericiaceae > Hericium > Hericium erinaceus. Next base: position 978,648 of record CM021174.1, on the reverse strand, counting down.
GCAGATCAAGCTGCGTGCCGAGCTGCTTGGCCAGTCGACAGACAACCCCACGATGGACGATCTCAACGCGCTTCCGTACTTGGACGCCATCGTGCGCGAGAGCCTGCGGTGCTACCCGCCTGTGCAGTCGACCGGGCGCATTGCGGCGGAGGACACGGTGATACCCCTCGACGAGGCGGTCGTTGGAAGGGACGGTATCCGTAGGCACGAGATCAGGTATGCAAGCCCATAGCTGCCCATAGGCTATGGACTAGGAACGGGCGGCTCACTATATGTGTAGGGTCAGCAAGGGCGACTGGATTGGTATACCCATTCACAAGCTGAACACGTCAAAGGAGCTGTGGGGTGAAGATGGCGCGGAGTTCAAGTATGTTCTTAGACAATTGCCATTGACGCACGCCGATGCCCGTACCATTTTTCAGGCCGGAGCGCTGGCTGGCCGAACTCCCTGAAGCGGTTCACAGTATACCCAGCATCTACAGCAACCTGTTTAGCTTCATCTCCGGTGCCCATGCATGCATTGGCTACCGCTTCGCCGTCACTGAGTACATCCAGTTCCCGTTCTGGACTTGGAAGCTTGACCCATAGTGGTTTCTAGGATGAAAGCGCTGTTATTCGCTCTTATCCGGAGCTTTGAGTTCGAGCTCGGCGTGCCGGAGGAAGACATCTCGTACAAAATATTTATCGTGATGCGACCTACGGTCAAGAGCCAGAAGGAGCGCGGCATCCAGTTGCCTATGATCATTAGGCCAGTGAAGGTGGAGTAGGAGTGCTCGCATTTGTCTTATTGTTGTTGTTATCCTGTAAATTACCATATCTAGGTTGATGGTGGGCATTTCAGCTATATCTATTTCCTGAAGTGATTCTGGATACTCATGACTCGTCTTATACATCCCCTTAATCAGGGCTTCTTCATTATTGTCCATCTTCACTCAGACAACCTGTTCAACGCCCTCAGGCAGCTTGTAGTCGCCCTGACGGCGCACCTGCAACACAGCACATCAGCCATTAGACACCTCCACGCAGCGCACATCACGCACCTCATCGAAAATAAACATCTGCAGTGCCGTCTTATCGTGCCCCCAAACGTCGCTCTCCAGCGCGCCCACCGCAACGCGACGCGCGACCTCATCCGCCTCAAAGTGCCACCCGCCCCCAGGATGGTCGAGCCTGACAGTCTCTTCGCGCACGATCTTCCCGCTGCCGGGCTTGTCGAAGTACTGCACCGTATATCCGCGCGGGCAGTACGGTGGCGCAGGAATGAGGATATTGCCGTTGCGGAAGCGGAGCGTCGCGGCGGGGCTCGGACACGGCAGGTTGATGGAGCAGGAGAGCGTCGCCTGCGCGGCGAGCGCGGGGAAGGTGAGTGTGAACGCGGAGGTGCGGTCTACACCTGTGAGCGGCGTTTTGACCATGGAGGCGGAGACGGAGGGCAGCGCGCCTTTGTTGGCGGGGTGCTCGTAGAGCGCGATGATGGCCTGGTGGAAGTCAATGGGAGGCAGACTTAGAGAACGGGAAACCGCGAACCCAGACGAGTGGGTATGGTCCGCTAAGCAGAAATCAGAAAAGTTACAAGAAGAGGCAAGGATGTCTTACAGATCCAGGAGAGCACCTCCCCCCAATCGGGGATCGAGGATGCGATGAGTCTTGGGAATGTCTGGACGGATGCCACGTAACTAATCAGTCGACTGAGGGATCGCAAACCTGGCTCACTGTCTATGTCGAAGTCGCCTGACAGGTCGGCATGCACCATGACGATATCTCCGAGCTTTCCCTCGTCAATGACGCGCCGGACGGCCAGTGCAGCAGGGTGGAAGCGAGTCCACATCGCCTCCATGAGGAAGACATTGTTCTCCTTTGCAAGGGTGACTAGGGAGCGCCACTCTGCTGCATTGCTGGTTGCTGGCTTCTCGACGAGGATATGCTTCTTGGCCAGGATGGCGTCCTTGGAGTTCGTGTAATGGAGTGTGTGGGGAGTTCCTGGGAGCCAGGTCGACATCAGCACAAGTGGTGCTATCAACGGCCCAACTGGAAGCCAGCGACGTACCAATATAGACTGCGTCGACATCCTTAACGAGATTCTTAGTGTAGACAGATGGATGATTCAATGCAAGATCACTTACAGGGTCGACGTACACTTCGGCATAGGATCCGTACGCTTTGACGGTCTTATCTCCAGAAGCATGAGTATCTATGAAGTTTTGTGCGCTCTCAGCAGATCGAGAGCCCACAGCAACGACTTTATGAACAACATCGTGCACATCGCGACTAAATAATCCACTTGGTCAGTGAAATCGAACAAAATTCTGCATAGGGCCACGCACGTCTTCGGGTCCTCCAACAGATCCTGGCATTGACTGTCAGAAAACACAATTCCGTATATCAGGCTCGGAAGACTCGTACCTTTACGAATTGGGATGCAATCCAGCCACTGGAGATGATTCCCCATCGGAACACCAAAGGTTGCTCTGCAGACATGTTGATGACGATGGTCTTGTTGAAGGTCAAACGGCGTCGGGTTGGATGTAACTTACTTATTTATTGAAAGTCGTGAGGGAATCCAATATTTTCCCATAAGCATGTCCGCCATCATCGTCAGCGAGGTCAGGTAGGGAGGTCACTCCACCTCTCCGGCCCGCCGGCGGCGTTGGCGAGATGTACAATTGATGAGAAGTTGGATGACGGACAAGATTTCAAGTCTGAGTGTATTTCAAAAAATCGTGTCACTGTTGACCTATCCTTTAGCTTGTGCTACTATAGCTACAGTCAACTTAGTATCTTTCTTGCTCTCTTTCCTGGAGATGAAACGGCGCATGGTGTATCACGACCATCGCAAGCACGTAACTCAGATATTCCATGGAGCACTGGCGTCGATGACGAAGTCGAGCATGGTGCATATCTATCCGCCTCACGGACGTGCTGGGACATATATTTGACATACATCCACACCAAAATCGCACTTCAACGTTTCAACCAACATGGACCCAACTAACAAGCCCCGGGGACCCTCTCCCCACTACTCTCTGTATCAGCGCGAGTGCTTCCGCGCAGGTGGTGAACGAGGCCAGCGTGCGTCGTCGAGCATCTCAGCGGCGCGTCCTTGGAGCTGACTGCGACCTCAGTCCCTAGCTTCTCAGTCCACCCAGAGGAGCTGGCCGAGTCCACAAAGAGCACGCTGAACAGCCGCGGCTACTTCTACGCGAACTCGAACGCAGGACTCGGCTGGACAGACAGAGCGAACAGGTGCGCACGCCAAGTCCAAGCCCGCCCTAGCATCGCCCGGTGACCCTGTGCTGCGATACCCAGGGATGCGTTCTTCCGATGGCGCATTATCCCCCGAATGCTCGTGGACACGAACACGCGCGACCTAACCAGTACGTCCGCATGCGCCTTCCACCGGCGACGCTGAAGTTGCTAACGCGTCACTAGCGGAGCTCTTCGGCCACCGCATCCCCGCGCCCATCCTTTTCGCGCCCATCGGCATCAACAAGCTCTATTCGCCCCTCGGCGAGCTCGTCCCCGCCAAGATCGCCGGAGAGCTGGGCCTCCCGGTACGTCCCCACCCGCCCCGCGAGACACGGCGCTCACGCATCCCGTGGGAAGTACTGCCTGTCCACCGCGGCGTCGCAGCCGATCGAGGCCGTCGCGCGCGCGAACGATGAGGGCGCCGCGGTCAAGAACGAGAGCAACGGCGTGCACCAGTACAGCGGCCCGAACGGCGGGAACGCGCAAAGCCCGCGGTTCTTCCAGCTGTACATGGGCCACGACGACGAGATCGTGAGTGTTCTCCTCGAACGCAGAGATGGAGCTGACGAGGCTACAGACGATCAGCCTGCTTGAGCGCGCGTGGAAGAGCGGGTTCGATGTGTGTATGCTCACGGTGGACACATGGCAGCTCGGCTGGCGCCCGACGGATATCAACATCGCGAACTACGTGTCGGTGATCCGCGGCTGAAACTAGCGTGCATGCGTGTTAATAACTGCCTTTACAGGTTCTACTACCCCGGCGCCGTGGGCAACGAGGTCGGCACCTCGGACCCGGTGTTCATGCGAAAGCATGGCCAAGAACTGAAGGAGGACTCGGGCAAGTGGATCGACTCGTCCGTGTGGCATGGTAAGGCCCATACGTGGGCGAAGATGCCCTGGCTGATCAAGGAGGCAAGTGTTCCGCCCTTGACTACAAATAAGGCTTAGCCGCTGACATCGCGCGGTAGTGGAAGCGCATCTCTGGTGGACGCCCGTTCGTGATCAAAGGCATCCAGAGCGCGGAGGATGCACTGAAGGCGTACGAAGTTGGGTGCGAGGGCATCGTCGTGACGAACCACGCGGGTCGACAGGTCGATGGCGCGGTCGGCAGTCTCGAGGTTTTGCCCGAGATTGTCGAAGCCGTGGGCGACAGTGCGTGCTTTGATATGTTGCTCTGGCGTGCATGCGGGTGCTGACGAGGAAGCAGAGATGAAAATTATCTTCGATTCGGGCGTGCGTACCGGGTCGGATGTGTTCAAAGCGATCGCACTTGGCGCGCATGCGGTCATGGTCGGCAGGCTGTACGTCTGGGGCATGTCGCACGAAGGTGAGGCGGGGTGCCGGCACGTTATGAAGTCACTTCTCGCGGTATGTACATTTAGTTTCATGAAGGGTTTGTGTTTGTGCTAATGAGCGGTGGTAGGATCTGGACATTACTATGACCGTGGCGGGGTATCGATCCATCACCGAGGATGTGCACCGTAACAAGAAAGCACTGAGGTACAACCCGTCGGGTGTTGCACCGGGAGCAAATGAGCACGCAAAATTGTGAGAATAAATACTTCGAGGCCTTCCATCGGGGGCTTCGACCTTGAGTGCAATTAGTAGACAAACAACGGAAGCGGAACATATACCGGTAGATATTTGTACTATTACAATTCGAAAGACCTCAATTGGACGCGGTATACTTTAGCGACAACTTGGAGGGTTTTAGACAAGGGGAACAGCACTGATTTCAAAGTAAAGAAATACTGTCACAGCTCATACAACTCGTATGTCAGACAATGAACCCTTGAAAATATTGCAACGCTACTCAAAATCGATTCTACAGCCTAGCATGCTCGTCAGGACCAGGCGCGACGCCCGATGGGTTGTACCGCAGCGCCTTCTTGTTGCGGTACACGTCCTGCGTGATGGAGCGAAACCCTCCGACCGTCATAGTAATGTCGAGGTCCTGGAATCATGTCAGCGCACACAAAAAATAAGAGAAAGCGAAGAACGTACTGCGAGGAGGGACTTCATGACATGGCGGCAGCCATGCTCGCCCTCGTGCGACATGCCCCAGACATAGAGGCGGCCGACCATGACCGCATGCGCACCGAGCGCAATGGCCTTGAACACGTCCGAGCCGGTGCGCACGCCTGAATCGAAGAGGATGGTCATTTCTGCATGTCGGCGGATGGTCAACGGATTTAGTAAGACGCGATAGAGGAGAAGGAGACGCACTGTCGCCCACGGCCTCGGCGATCTCAGGCAGCATCTCAAGACTGCCGACTGCCCCATCGACCTGCCGGCCCGCGTGGTTCGTCACCACGATGCCCTCGCACCCAACTTCGTACGCCTTCAGCGCATCCTCGACACTCTGGATGCCCTTGATCACGAAGGGACGCCCGCCGGAGATGCGCTTCCACTGCAGCACATATGGTGAGTGACCTAGCATTGTCGGTCAAGAGCGGGCACTGACCTCCTTGATCAACCAGGGCATCTTGGCCCATGTATGGGCCTTGCCGTGCCAGACCGACGAGTCGATCCACTTGCCCGAGTCCTTCTCGAACTCGTCGCCGTGCTTGCGCATGAACACGGGGTCGGACTCGCCGACCTCGTTGCCGACTGCGCCGGGGTAGTAGAACCTGCAGGGGAAAATAAACAAGAGCACAGTACGGCGCGAGATGCGGCACGCACACATAGTTCGCGATCTTGATGTCCGTGGGGCGCCAGCCAAGCTGCCAGGTGTCGACGGTGAGCATGCATACGTCGAACCCGCTCTTCCACGCGCGCTCGAGCAGGCTGATCGTCTGCGGCCTCGTCAGCGCCGTCTCCGCGTTCGAGGAGAATAATGCTCACGATCTCGTCGTCGTGGCCCATGTACAGCTGGAAGAAGCGCGGGCTCTGCGCGTTTCCGCCGTTCGGGCCGCTGTACTGGTGCACGCTGTTGCTCTCGTTCTTGACCGCGGCACCCTCATCGTTCGCGGCCGCGACGCCCTCGATCGAGTTCGACGAGGCGGTGGAGAGCGCGTACTACATGAACAGCAAGGTAAGTCTTGGAAGCAGAACGATGACGCAAGATGATGCGCACCGGGATGCCCAGCTCGCCGGCGATTTTGGCGGGGACGAGCTCGCCGAGCGGGGTGTAAAGCTTGTTGATCCCGATGGGCGCAAACATGATCGGAGCCGGGATCTTGTGCCCAAAGATCGTGGCTGCACACGCATGACGTCAGGCGCGGCTCTCCTCGACAGCAGACAGCAGACATCCTCACTGGTCAGATCGCGCGTCGTCGTGTCCACCAGCATGCGCGGGACGATGCGCCAGCGGAAAAAGGCGTCGCGGTTCGCCCTGTCCGTCCACCCGAGCCCCGCGTTCGAGTTGGCGTAGAAGTAGCCGCGGCTGCTCAGCGTCGCCTTTGTCTCCTCGGGCATCTCCTCCGCGTGGACGGAGAACGTCGGCACTGTGCGGCGGGGCGGGTCAGTCGTGTGCAGGAGTGGGCGGCGGGATGTACGCACAGCGGCCCTCTTCGCCGCCAGCGCGGAACACTTCGCGCTGGTAGAGCGAGTAGTGGGGCGACGGGCCCTTCTTCAGGTTGGTGGGATCCATTGTAGGTAGTTGTGTGTGGTGAGGCAGGAAGTAACAGGGATAGGAGCAATCGAGGTGCGATTCGATTTGGCCTTTCTAGACTCGCATATGGGTTTATATACGAATTGCATTGACTTCATGCAGACGCTAGACTCGCTGCTGTATGGAGGCGCATGCCTCCGCTGTATACGCCCGGGGCTCCGCGATGCATCTCGCATGCGGCTCCCCGACCTCTATGCGCGGCCCTCCGTGAAGCTGACGGCGGTTTGTACTTCTGCTACAAGTCCTCGGAATTCGCCTGAATCCAAGATCTGAGCAATCCATCAGTCGTCCCTATCTGCTTGTGTGAATAGGATATGTTTCACTGAGCGGGAGACGGTGCATTGCAACCGTTGATCACGATTCAGCTGCGTGCATGAAGCTATAAAGTGCAATTAAGTGTCTGCTGGCGACGTCTATCATTAAGTCAGCTGCCCGTCACCGCTGTTAGCAACGGAGAATGCGCGCAGCTGCAAGAGATTGCATCCGCACGGGAAGCCGACGAAACATAGGACGGAGGTCCTCCAGAGCCAGCAGCGGGATAGCAACGGGACAGTTCCGAAAAGGAGGCTCCGTATAGTTTGGCGCCGATCGACGCGGGCCCGTCGTCTCCGCTATTCTTAGATCCCATCTTGCTTCTACGCAGGTCAAGTCGACATGCAGGCCTGTATGATGTCCGCACCGCTGAAGACGGAGTCAGTAGGTAAGACCCAGCACACGTAGGTAAGACCCAGCACACAGTAGGTAAGACCCGGAGTCAGTAGGTAAGACCCAGCACACGGGGCATCTCCACGAACTCCGTCGGTCGACCGCTGTTTTATCTAGCACGAGGTCATTTTCATAGAGCTACATACCGTCATTACAGCAAGATATCCAACCACTTTGCCCACATACAGAGAAAACAAAAATAGAGAATAAGACTGGCGGCCTTATACGGGGTTATGTTCCGGGATTGCAGGCGCACCACGCGGGGTCACGTATGACGGCGCCTGTATATCGAGTTTACCCTGCTCCTCGGCTATAAGTCAACCGCGGTGAGTGCGAGTCGCGCAGTGGGAATCGGCGGGGAATACGTACGCGTGGAGTGCCAGAAGTAGATGACGAGACCGACGAGGACAACTACGAAGGCCGGGAAGTAAAGCCAGTAGGGACTGTAATGCTGTTCGAGATGTAAGTATACGATGGTGAAAAAGTCAAACACATCCAGAGACGCACGAAGAGGAATAGTCCTGTATGCAACGCCAGCGTGAGCGAACTGAAGGTGTCACAAGAAATAATGCTCACCGAAAAGCAATCCGTAGAAATCGCTCGAGAGCAGACTGAGGTTGTAGTAGGTCGACGAAGCAAGACGATACAGGAGCGGTGCAACCGTGTAAAGGATAAACATCGCTAGCAGAAAGTCATGTCAAGAGATGCAGTCCGGGTGGAGAATATAGGACCTACCAGCTGTGTACGCGATCAGGAGTCCAACTACATAATTACATTAGCACGAGATCGCCCGTGGCGACGATCAAGACCTACTATTCTCCCCACTCCAGGTAGCCATCGTCATGTCCTTGTGCTCCAGCCCAGACATCTGGATGCCATTGATGATTGTGCCCCACATGCCAAGCTGTCCAACTACCTCATACAAAGGCGAGCGGCGGACGAAGAATTCCTCCGTAGCGTTTGCTACAAGCAATTTGTAAAAACCGGGAACAGGAAGAGGGAAAGGTTGCACATACTGAAACCATACAAGGTGGCGCCGACAATCATGAAGGCATCTCCCTTTCCCCTGCTGAGGGCAGGGTAGTCCTTGTCCGTAATCTCATCCGATGCGACAAGCATTCCGAGGCCTCCTATACAGATAAAGCCTCCCTGAAGTTTACAGATAATTGGTAAATGGGCAGTAAGGGAATAGGTATGAACGTACAAGCAGTTGGGTATAATGGTATTTCGGGCGCATATAAAGCCACGACACGAGCATACACACAGGGATAGCCCAGCTGATTACAGATCATCAGTGATCTCTACAGCAGCTGCAGTATACTGGATTAGAGGCTTACGCGTCAAGAAGCATGCATGACAGTAGATTGGTATATTGGTAGGCCTGCGGTATCGTTTCGGTTCCTGCATCATGCAGGGAATTTGCAGGGAAAAACTCACCTTCACAACCAAGAAATTGCCTTCTACGTCGCAGGCAGCCAAGATTATATCTGGATGGCCTTGAATACAACGTACATCACTTAATCCAGAAATACGCACATTTCCATCCATCGCGGTACAACATTTTGAACCAGCCCTTGAAGCCATCTGCAAAACCCTCAGCACTGCGCCACCTCCAACAAGCTCGCCCACTCACATTGGTAAATCGTGTACGGCGTGTACGTAATAAACAACGAGAAATACCTGCCCAACCAAATCAGCCTCAAACGCGAAGCAAAGCGCACACCACGCACAGGAAAAACGTCTGCGTCGTCGGCAGCGCCCAGTTCCGCTGCACGAGCTCCGTCGTCGTCACGTTCGTGCACGTAATGCACAGTGACACGACCTGCCCCGCGATCAGCGAGAGCACAAAGCGCCGCGTCCACAGGCTCGCGAAGCGCGCCCAGAAGCTGTCGCGGAATGCGCGGGGCGAGCTCCAGAGGATCTGCGGGCGCGCTGGCTGCGCGGGGCTGGGGGCGCGCAGGGAGGCGGGGGTGTCGTCGAGGTAGTCGCTCTTCTTGTCCTCGGGATATACGGCCGCGGGCGCGGGGGGCGCGGGCTCGGTGCTCTGTGCGGCGCTCATGGTCGTTCCGTGGGGTAGAGGCCGGGAAGAGGGCAGGTCTCAGGAAAGAGCGCTACAGCAGCAGAGACGGCCGGTACTTGAGGACGCCGTTGAGGAACACGACATGTGGCGCACTGATGAGAAGAAAAATGCTTTTGCAAAAAATCGCGATAAGATTCCAATACAGGCGTTGGCTTGGGCGTTGGTCACCTTTTATGGTAACTATCCAGGCACCTTGCTATTTTATCGCGGCGCTCGTCTTTGCTTTCTGTCAGTCAGGCTCGGGCCACAGGGCGACAGTAGGGCGACTTGCTAGAGAGAACGGGGTTGACCTGAAGGCGTCACAGTATATGAAGCGTGCCTGATTATCGTGTAGCACATACCCCCACAAAGCTAGACTGACGGCCGTCTCTTGATGCACAATGACGGACGAGTCGGGTATTGTGTATAAGACCAATACAGCAGATATGTATGGGTGACGACGTTCCACACTAACGCCCTCTGAGCAAAGGCACCAGCCCACCGATTCATCCAGTCTCACGACGCCGGCGCATCCCCATCCACACCCAACGCCCGCAGCCTACTCCTCGCAATCAACCCCACAGCCCTCACCGCCCTCCCCACCTCCGCAACCCACGCCTCCCCACCCACCACCTCCACCTCGCCCCCGCCCCCCACCTCTCCCTCCCCCACACCCAAAAACGCCTGCATCTCCTCCATCACCTCCCGCCGGCTACGCCCATCCACAAACGTGATATATCTGAGCCCCGGAAACCGCGCCTCATACGCCTTATTCAGCGCGCCAAGCCGCGCAAGCACCTCGCGCGGCGTCGCGCGCGCGGCCTGCTCCGCTGCGCTGAGCGCGCTCAGACCGTGCACCTCGCCGATGCGCGGGTGCGCGCCGACGAAGGCGGCCTGCTGCGCGAGCGGCCACGCGCCGATCGCGTTGATCGCGAGCGCGATGAGCGCGTGGTAGGTCGGGGCGGTGTCTAAGCGCGCGTGCAGCTCGGGAACGAGGTGCGAGAAGAGGACGGGCGAAGGCTCGAAGAGGAGGGCGAGCGCGCGCGCGAGAGGGCCGGTGGGCGAGGTGTCGGTGCTGGTGGTTATCTCTGCGAGAGCGGGGAGCGCGGGAAGGGTGGTCATTGTGTTTTCGAGGACGAGCGGGGAAATGTTCGAGAAATGTCAGAAGATCTGTTGAGCTCACGATGGCAGTTTGGGATGCTGGGAGCAGAGAGCTCAGAGAGTTACAATCGCATGCACGTCGATTAGATTGCGCTTGGGTCGTAGGAGATCTGAGGCCCGATACTTATCTACGGAATAGATCTACCGACACCCAGGTGCTACTTGGGACGACGAGCAGCCTCGAGCAGCCACCAAACATGAAAATGTCAAACCACAACTAATATCGTCATCCCAGCGTGCCTATATCCATGAGTACACCAAATACAAAAGAAAACGTTTTACAGATCACGGTACAACATACTGCATAGCTACAATAGATCGAGATTGGCGGCGCGAACTGATACTTATCTAGACTACAACTTGTACAACGTCAAACAATGCAGGAATGCAGGCTGAGGATGGAAAGACGATGCATGCATTCACGACGGGCGCCACTTGGGCCGGCTTTGCGCCTGGCCGCTGTCACGTTCGTGCGAGATGGGCGGGGCAGCTGCGATGGTGCGGGATTAGTACAGCGTTGAGAGATCAGACTGTGGACGTACTCGTACCGGGGTGACCGTGGCGATGACGGCTTCCTTCGGGACGCTCTGCGGCGTGCTCATGGTGCTCATAAGGTGCTTTGGACGGTGATGAATGAGACACTGCCCCAAAATTTGACGAAAAGGACAGACCTGACGGAGGCGTCTTGTGCGAGCGAGTGCGACGGCGGCTGCCGCTGCCGCTGCGAGTGCGAGTACGTTCGGCGGCGGGGGCACGCGCACCTGTACATTACGTGAATACATGCATAAACGGTCTTCTGATATTCACTTACCTGTCGGCGGGGGTCCTGGGGGCGGAATGACGGGAGCGCCCCGTTGTTGCTGTGGTGGTGGTGGCTGATATTGGGGCTGAACGGCCGGATATGCGGGTGGCGGCGATACAGGCCGAATCACCTGGGGCTGCTGGCTGGGCTGCGCTTGGTCGACGCCATTGATCGTGTAGCGCTCGTGGCCGTCCGGATACGTGTAGGTGACATGCTCGTTTCCCTGTGATGTACGTGAGCTCGACGGATGAACACAAGGATATGAATGAACCTACACCACTGTCTTCGCGACTCCAGATGGTCTCCGTCCCGCCGTTGATCGTCCGTGTCATATGGCTCTCGCGGACCCAGCCCGATCCTGGTGTCTGAAGAGAGCGCGACGCATATCTCCTGACATTCGAGCCCCGCCTCGACGGCCCACCAAAGCCGCCCATACCCATACCGCCCATACCCATACCCATGCCCATGCCCATCATGCCCGAGCCAAATGGATCGAACACATCGCGCCTCGAGGGCCGCCCAAAGAAGTCGTCGTCCTCAAAGGGGCTCGCAGAGAACATCCCGCCCATCGAGCGCCCGGTCATGTCGCCGAAGATCTGGTCGAACAGCGAAAAGGGATCTGTGAAGCCGGGCATAGAGTTGTTGAAGCCACGGGAGCGCTGCTGGCGCGGGAAGAAGCCGAAGGGGTCGCTGTCAAAGGGGTCGAAGCCGAATGTGGGCATCGTCGAGGCCCGCGGCTGGCGCGGGTAGCTGCGCGGGGGCGGCACTTCCGTGGGCGGCCAGATGCCGTGGGTGTCATATTCCTATTGGTGAATGTACGTCAGACAGAACGCCATGGACAGATGAGGGGACGAGTATGCAGGGGCGGTGATATTAGGTTCAGGGCTTACCTGGCGCTTGACTGGGTCGCTAAGTACCTCGTAGGCGTTGTTCACCTGGGCAGACCGTCAATTTAGGGAGTCAGAGGCGGAGAAGGCGGGAAGACGTACCAAGCGGAACTGCTCCGCTGCTGCATCCTTCTGGGCCTGCGTTAGGTGAGCAGCTTGCCGGTCTGGGTGTGTTTGGAGCGCCAATCTTCTATATGCCTTTCGCACTGTCCAGTGGTGAGCAATGAACAGAGGTGCGCATTACAGGGACATACCATCCTCTGGGGAGGCAGTGCTCTCCAGCTCTAGGACTTCGTACAAGTTGGTAGCCATTTTGCGACCAGAGACACAGGAGTATGAGGACAGAGGATAGCTGTCAACCAGTCGTGATAGATGGGAGGTTATATATGTGGACGAAAGGGAAAGCTGGGTGCTGAGTAGAGTGAGTGGAGAGGGCACCGCACTCTTCCGGCGTGCCGACCTCGTCATCACGTAAGCCTCATCTAGCATTTTCGGCGCCACCTTCTCGGCGCGACGCTGAAATCTTGAGATTGCAGTAAAACAGCTGTAGCAGCCTCTGTGCACCCACTAGCACTACGTGGAAACATATACCCTGCCTGATCCATGCATCTCCAGGAGGTTGTGCTTTGCGCAACCGCCCCCGCGTCCAGCGCAAGCGGCTCAGGCGCAATTACCCTTCATGACCTCCAGACCGGCACGACCCTCTCCTCCTTCAAACAAACCAGCTCCTCAACCCACTGCACCGCCGTCGTCAACACTTCAGATGGCCAAGGCGGGCTCATGCTCGCCGTGCAGCCGGACAAGTCCATCCTCAACGTGTACAACTTCCAAAAAGTGTATTCACGCCGTTCTCTGCGAAGATTCTTGGGCGCGTTCTGATGCGCTTTTTCTATGAAGGACCAAGTCGCGCTGAAGATCGTGCTCCCAGAACGGCTTTCATGCATTGCCGTGGATAGACAGGGCACGTACTGTGCGGGCGGGACCTCGCAGGGCCGAATATACCTCTGGGAGGTGCGCGAACTCCGTCCGCAAACCTCACTGCTACATATTAACACCGCATGTTTCTTAGCTCGCATCTGGCGTGATGTACAACTCCTGGGAGGCGCATTACCGCCAAGTGACGGTCCTGCGCTTCACACACGACGGCGCGGCGCTCCTGTCGGGCAGCGAGGATTCCGGCGTGAGCGTCTGGTCCGTGTCTAGGTCAAGCTTATCGTGCCCCACGGCTCAATCCCTCGCTAACCAGTGTCTTTCCCTGCCCTGTCGGGATTTAGATTACTCGATGACGACATCCAGAACGACTTGCCCGCGCCATACACAAGTCTGTCGGACCACACCCTGCCCATCACCGACATCGTCTGCGGCGTCGGTGCCTTCCCCTCATGTCGCGTGCTCACAGCGTCGATAGACCATTCGGTCAAAGTGCGTAGTGCATCCTACGCTCCGGATGCCGCTGACGACTTCCACACCAGGTCTGGGATCTTTCTTCCAAATCGCTCCTCACGACCTTCCACTTCCCGCAAGCAATCGCCTGCGTCACATGGGACGTGACCGAACGTCTCTTTTTCGCCGCCTCCGCAGACGGGTCCGTGTACCAGGTCAACTTGTTCCGCAAACCGGTGGACAAAAGCGGGGGCAGGATCGCGGAGGCTGTCGGCGGATCCGGTGTCACGGATATCATCAGAATTGGAGACGAGGACTCGAAGGAGACAAAGAAGCGGCTCATATCGGTCGGGTACGCGCTTCGACATCATCTTCTCACTAACATACTAATATATGTCGAACCCACAGAGAGCCAGTGACTACGCTGACCATCTCGCTCACGTCCTCTATGCTCCTGGTCGGGACGTCCACGGGGATGATCCACATCTACGACATCCCGTCGCACCAGCTGCTACGGAGCATCTCGAACCACAAGGGCTACAGCATCACACACCTGGCGACGATGCTCAAGCCGCCAGATCTGATCGGCCATGTCAGTCTCACCCTGAGCGTGAGTGAGAAGGACGGCGGCATGCCGATTCGGCCGGTGCTGCCCTTCCAGCGGATGCGGGAGGCGAAGGCAAGGGAGGCACACGAGGTGGTGATGATGCTTCCCGTGCAGGAGAAGGTGCGAGTGGTGGTTCTTTCCACTGAGCTGATGATTAAAGCTTTTGGTGCAGCTATCTTCGGAAGCTCTGCTTTCGTATTCCTCGGACGAGCTCCTGCGCGACCACGCATTCTTCGTGCAGCCGGCGGCGGACGAGGCGGTTCCTGCAGCGTCGCTCCAGTCGCGCGTGACGGAGCTCGAGGATGAGGTCGTGCGACTGCGGGAACAGTTGGGGCGGGCGAAGGGCGTGAACGACGCGATGTGGGACGGAGTTGTGCAGCGGGTGTTGTCGCAGGCAAAGGAGAAGCCCGCGGAGGCAGAGGCATCAGAGGAAAACGGCCGGGCACGGAAAAGAGGCAGGGCATGACGGCCGGCAGCATTGTGCTAGATAAAATTACATTATTGACATACCTCTAATTCAAATTTGCATGAGAGCACTTCAAAAGGATGCCGGCAAAGAAAATGTAATTGCAGTCAGACAAGAACACAGGACAGCAAGTCTATTGTTCTTCCTTCTGTGCATCGACCTTGACGCCATACTTGGCGGGATCAGTACCGTGGTATGGGTGGTTGACGAAGTTGAACCTGAGATGAAATGACGTTGAGTATGAGACGCTCATAGGACGTCACCTGTGATGCATGTAACTCACATGGGGAAGGACTCTGACGCGTTTCGATGAGCATGGCACGTCATGACACACTATAAGGGTGAAAACTCACGGAACTTCAGCTGGGAGAAGGCAGAGTTGCGGTATGCGGCGCCTTGGACCCAGAGTGGCTGGTCAGACTCGCCATACAAAGGCAGGCCCCGCCTGGCGCGCTCGCTGAGCTCCTTGAAATCCTTCTCCTCTTCTGCCTTGTTCTCTGTCCACCCCCAGAATCGGACTGCAATACCGAAATTCCGTCAATCCCAGCAAGAACTAGGAAATACTGTTACTCACAACTTGACCGCTGGTACGCCATCAAGAATCCGCCGACAAAGCCGAGGAGGCCGCCCAGTCGGAAGGCTGTCTTCAAGCTCGCCTTAGTAGGCGCAGCCAATTCTGTACGACATCTGAGCTCTCGTTTTTATCCAAGAGCTGAGACGCGACTCACCCCAGAGATAGATGGCACTGGGGAACGCAGCAGTCGAGCCAGCCCAGACGGCATAGTCCGAAGGGCGCATGTAGCGCACGACCCGGCTGAAATGCGGGTCGGCATCGATGAGGGGGTAGGGGTGTTCGACGACTTTCTCGGGCATCGTGCGTTGACGACGGCGACGACGGCGAGCGCGGTGTGTGGTGGACAATGGGTTCGGCAGACGCCGGCGCGTGGGACGGCAGATTTAGGGCCGGCCGCGCTATTGTGGCGCGTGGCCGTCTGAAGCGTGCTGGCCCGCCGCGAGTTCGTTATTCTTCTCTCTTCTCCCTACCCTCACCATCTCCCCTCGTCGTCCAGCGCGACATGAGCGCAATTCGACGCAACGACCGACGGGTCGTCCGAAATCACATATCATCGCCCTACAAGAGACCCGGGGCAGGCGCGCCTAAGAAATCGGTGAGTTCCGCCACATTCTGAAGGGCTCGATGGCATTTCTAACGCGACGGGATCTTGTCCGGTTTCTAGGGATGGAGTCTCTCGAGTCTTTTCACGTTTCTGAATCCCTTCCAAGGCAAGAATGAAGCATCGGATGAGGAGGAAGAAGGGGATTCCATGCATGAGGTCGACGAAGAGCCGGTCATGGTCACCTCGCCCTCGGCGGCTGCAGAGACGCTTTCGAGACGAGGACATGATGTGCGTGCTGTGATGCCTGTCTCCTGGGGTTGATCGCTGACTGATCCACCTAGCTTGCACAACTACATCCTGAACCCACCCTACCTCTTACGGAGTCTTCATCATCATTCCAATCATCAGGCACGCAGGAGCAGCCTGTTGTGCTCAACTCACCCCCAGCCACACCTGGACCATTGGGTGCATCCAGATTTGAGGAGCAGCCATCACCTTCGCAGCGGCAGAACCTGGAGGCCGTCGAACAGTTCCTTCAAGGTCGGGACAAGAACCGTCCGCTGCATCAGGTCGAGTATATGGGTATAGTCGAGCTTCTGAAGGAAAGCACTAAGGAAGCCCCGTCTCAAGGTAGGAAGGACAGTGCCCTCATGCTTACTAAGCGCTTACCGTCTACTCTAGAGCTACATGAGCCATTTCGCTTCTCGCCGAGTGTCTCGCCTGCTCGTGGCGAGTCTCCCCTCTTCAATGTCGGTTCAGCTGGCCCATCCACCACACTTCACCCACAGACCCCGCGCAAGACACTGTCCAAGAACCCGAACGGCCCGTATAAATGGCAAAGCGGCGGCAGCACGCGCCCGCGCAACCGGTATCAGTCGCCCGCGTTCGGCCCTCCGCGGCCCTCCCCCTCGAAAATGAAGATCTCGCCCCCAGAAACTCCCAAGGCGGATGGTAAACGGCGGCGCGTGGGTGCAGACGCTCAGACGTCCACTCCGCAGCCTTCGCCTGCTGCAGCCCCGCGCGCGACGCCCGTCCCCAGCACGTCGCCCTTCCCCATATCCAACGTCAGCTCCACCAATGTGTTCCTCGCCTCGACCACGACCGCCACCGCAAACGGACAGGCGCCAAATGGTCGCGCCCCTGCCACGCCCCGCCTCCGCACGTCTGTTCCGCCCAAGCCCACAGCGCCTGCTATGCCGTCGCCCCTCCGGCAGTCGTGGAAGGAGAGCGAGTCGCCGCCGCAGGCTCGGCCGTCGCCACCGCGACAGCCAACCAGGGCTGCGAACTTCATGTCCGGGCTGTTGAAGACCGCAGCGCCGGCTAAGAAGCCTGAGGTTCTGAATCCATATCAGACGATGAGCCCGGTGCCGCCTGTTCCATCTACGAAGAAGCCGTTGAGGAAGAGGAAGGCAGCGGAGCTGCCCAAGGAGAAGCCAAAGGAGAAGGAGAGGAAGACTGAGGCTCCTGCGGAAGCTGGATTGAGTCCACAGAGGATTATCGAAGCTACGGTTCCGAAGGTGTGTCTATTTTAAAAGTAGGTTTTTTGGGGGGAGCTGACCAGATCTGTAGGGAAGCAAACGATCGCGGCCTCCGCCTGATCTGCAGAAGAGGACCCCCTCGCCCACGAAGCCCATTGAGGCTACGCGAGGCGGGAAACCCGTGAAGACGCGGGTCAACGGCGTCAATGGATACGGGCTGTCGTCCGCTGAAGAGCTTTCGGACGAGGAGGAGCAACCATCACCGCCCAAGAAGCAGAAGAAGGCGGAGGGGATGGCGCCTACCGTTGAGGAAGTGGAGGACGTCGACATGTCTACCGAGACAACTTATACCCGCCCAGCAGAAGTGGTCGAGCCCTCTGAAGGCACCCCGAGCAGCGCCACTCCCACCGTCATCTTCGGCGCGAAGTCTACGTCTACCAGCAGCGTGTTCCTTTCCTCTCTGTCTCCTGTGAAGCCCGCATTCGGCCCGAAGTCGTCCATCCCTAAGGAGCCGTCCAAGCTTCGCTTCGGATTTGCCGCAGAGCCCGAACCTGAGGAGCCTGCGCCGGCAACCGAGGCGCCCCCCGCACCCACGCCGAAGCACGCGACGCTGCCCAAACCCGCACCGCCCCCCTCCACCATCCCGTTCCCCACTTCGGGACCCCTGCTCGGAGCGAAGCCTACACCCGCAGCCCCCGCACCATCCATCGAACCCGTCGCGTCGACCTCGACCCTCGAGGGTGCCAAAGCTGTCGCCAAGTCTGTGGACCCCGCAGCGCTTCCTACCTTTACTTTTACCATCCATTCATCTCCGGCCCTCGACTTCTTCAAGGAGCGCGAGGCGGCCAAGGCGGCGACTTCTCCATCACTCCCGACGTTCACGCTGTCTTTTGACGCTAAGTCGACCGCGACATCGTCTGCGTCGAAGTCGGCCGCCGGATTCGACTGGGCCGCGGCGGGAATGAAGCCGCCGTCCCAAGGAACAGACGGCTGGACGTGCCCGGTGTGCATGCTGCAGAACCAGACGAGCGCGCAGAATTGTACTGTCTGCGACGCGGCGCGGCCATGACACGACTGGCCGTCATTCAAAGTTGGTTTCTCTGGACGTGGTGTGCTGTTTTCGTAGTTACTCAGTTCCATGTTGTGTCCATCTGTTGTTCATTGTTCATAGACTGTTGCAGTTTTGCTCGTTTCCAATTACAATTGCTATTACACTACATACATATTTGCATCGCGCGTACAGTACAGAAGCTCCGGCGTGGTTCAGAGTCTGCCCCGAACCCCGAGCGGAGAAATGCATTCAGAAGTGTGGTGGGGCTCTCTGGAGCCCCGATTCTCTCATCCCATCCCTGTGTGCATGTGCAACTCAAGTCTGTGCCGGCTGTGAAAAGTCCAGCTTCCGCGCAACGCTGCGCCCGATCTCGTCCCCGCTCATCTTGCGCTTGAGCCTGTTCGGCGGTGCAGCTTTGACTGCGGGGCCCGGCGCGCTCATGTCGACGTTGCCCTCTACCTCTTCTTGCACTCTGGAAGCGGCGGCGATCTGTGACGCCGTCTTTGGGAGTTTGGAGGGATGCGAAGGGTACGGGAGGGCGGTGAAGTAGGGGTGTGTTAGCGCCTGTGTCGAGGATAGTATCAGAAGCTAGGTCGATGAAAGCGGATAAGAATATGCAGTGACCTCTCGTGCGCTTATCCGTTTGCGCGGCTCGTACGTCAAGCATCTCTGCAGCAGGTTGAGCGCATCGCCCGACGCTGCTGTGAACAGCTCGCGGAGCGGCGTCTTCGGGAACTGGCCCACAGGCACGTAATCCGGCAGCTTCGTGTGGCCCTGCAAACACGCGCCCATTATCAGCCTCCGCCCGCGCACCATGCCTTGCCGCTCACCGGCCAGTCCTCCTCCGTCGGCGTGCCCAGCGCGCGGAAGGTGGTCTTCAGCTGGTCCATGTCGCTCTCGCCGGGGAGGTACGGCGTGCGCAGCATCAGCTCCGCGAAGATGCACCCGACGGACCAGATGTCGACGCCCGTGCTGTAGTACCGCGCGCCGAAGAGCAGTTCTGGCGGGCGGTACCATCTGTGCGCGCGCGTCAGCGTGCGGAGCCGCGGCGGGAGCGGGGCGTAACGTACCGGGTTATGACCTGGCAGGTCATTTTGTAGCCTGGGTCGGCCATGTCGCGCGCGAGGCCGAAATCGGCGAGCTTCAGCTGCCCGTCGGAGGCGATGAGCAAGTTGTTGGGTTTGAGATCCTGGGAAGGCGTCGTTATGTGTCAGTGGAGGAGCCTTTTGCTAGAAGAGGACGAGAACATACGCGGTGGAGGATGAAATTTCGATGACAGAACTCCAGGCCGCGGATTGTCATGGCTATCCAGGCTTTGATGTCGGCGGGGAGGAAGACGAGTGTCCGGTCTTTGATGATCATTTCGAGGTCGGTGTCGAGGAACTCCAGCACGAGATTGAGGTTCGTTTTCGAGGAGAAGACATCCAAGAGCTAGCCCGGGAGAATCAGAACAAGCCAACAAGAGTCGCCATCCACAAATCTCACCTCGATTACATTCTGGTGATGGAGCTCCCGCAGGTACTTCACCTCACGGATAGCAGACATGTCCAAGCCATCCTTGAACTGCCCAACCTTTATCTTCTTGATAGCGACTTTCCGGCCTGTTGCGGCCTCACGTCCTGCGCATAGAACGTCGATGAGTCTGCTACGGGCTGCAGCTCTGGGTGAACGTACCTTGGTACACGACGGCATATGTTCCTTCACCGACTTTGCGGTCCTTCGTCCTTAACATATAAGGTGAGAAGCTGATCTCGCAGGCATGTAAGACGACTCACCATCTTCTCTGTCGATCCGCGTTCGCTTTCTCTACCGCGTCCATTGTAGCCTCTCAGTCGTTTCGTTCAGTCCTAGTGGTTGAGGCCCGTTGAATTCAGTGATGGCTGTCGTAGTCTCGCTCTAGGCAGTAGTGATCTAGGTGTCTTGTTTTATTTCCCTGAGTCTAGATTCACAAACTAAAGGATGGGACCCATGAAAAGGTCATACAGTACTTAAGTAGACGTGAGAGCGGTGAGTTGGCGGTGAGCGCGTTCACTGCGCTCATCGACCAGCGAGAGCGGGCCGGATAGGGCCGGGCCGACCAGTCCTCCAACAAACTGGTCGACGGCCGTCACGCCGGTAAGTATGTCGCATCCATGTGCATGAGCATCTATGTCGCGTTTGTCGAATCATACAGGTATAACTGAAGCTTATACTGCTGCGTGTATCAAACTGAAGGTCCAAACACTCTCCGCAGGAATCATTTTACCATCTGCCATGCGTCCGACTGAGCTCAGATTTGGCGGAAAGTCAGAGACTCCTGAAGGATAAGTAGCATCGAGACAGAAGGGAACACTGTAGAGTCGACGAACATTCTAGAAGTGCACAGGTTGCAATGCTTGACTATGAGGTGGTATTTGTGCGCATTTTCTGGTCCACCACAGTACACAGTCTGCCAGTGAGCACTTATCGCGCAGTTATCTCGATCCTTTTCCGGAATGCCCATGACACCGAGACATGGCAGTTCCACCACTCCTCTTTCACTTGGATGTCTTCGATGTGAGAGTGCGCGGAGAAGTGGAGGTCACAGACTCACAAACACCTTTTCGCTTGACGAGCCTTGCGCTTGATGCAGTTGCAACTTACTTGTCATACTGACGCTCTCACATCTCCCAGCATCTCCCCATGGCACCGTCTCAGGGCAACTATCATTCGATCTTTCGAGTTCTCCAATGGCTCAAGTGCCCTGTCGCATTCCGACAACGGACATCGTTCATGGTGGATCCTAATCCAAGGGTACACAACTCGGTGAGTTCTGCCGTCATCTGTTGGCGTACCCTTCTGAAGTCTACGTGCTATGTTTACTGCCCGTTCGGCTAGCATCAATACAGGATGAGGTTCGGAAATGGCAGCACCAGCATCGATGATAAGTTGGACAAGATACATGATATAGATACTATGATGTACGTCCCGTCACTCGCGTGCCTAAGGGAGTCTATTCGTCTCTCCGAACAGTCTTGCGTGGAATTCCGGTCATCGACGCATGTACAATCCAGATCCGGCATCGTTTGCCTATCCATATCGTGAGCGGCACTGCAGCGCACGTATAACGTCTTTCTGACTTCGCCTCAGGCTCTAGATTGGCACTTTTTTTTATAACCACGATGACGTCCTATTGCAATGCGACAACGGACTTCCCTCCTGCTGGACCCCGATCCCAGGAGAGCTGTAGGCGGGGTTGGCCTTGGGGTGCGCTTTAATATCGACCACCTTTGAACTCTGTGCATTCATGTCTGCTAGCCCAAGGTGCCTTATTTTGTGATGCAATTCGGACACAATACGCCTACGGAGAAGAAAATCCACCTTGAAAACTGCCCGTTGCACTCATCCTTGTGCGTCTGATTGCTTCCGTGTCGTCTATGTTGACGGGAACTTACCTCCAAGCACAGCCTTGGGTACAACCTCGCCCGCAAACGAATTGACAATTCAGAGCCATTGCCTCCTTATGAAGCACTTCATGAGCCATATGAGCATGCATCAGTGATACCGGCCTGACCGTCTGTCTCAGGATCTGGATGGGCGGCGGTTGCGGACGACTGCCTTCCTTCGCCTGATCCCTTCGTCCTCACGCCTGTTCGCAGGGCGCTCGTCGAGATCACGAATGCGTTCCCGAAATACGGCCTGGATACAGATGAAGGAACCGAGGCGGCGATCCAGGATATGACGTGCAAGCTTATCTCAGTGACAAGCTTGGACACGACCTTGCCTTTCGATCGTAATCTTTGGGATATGTGTGCTTTGGTGTATCTGAAATGTGTAGCATACTCTCTTGCCATCCCTGTTTGCCCGAAGCACGATTAATTCCCTCAGACTTGTCGTCTGGACTCTGGGCTACTCAGACTCTGGGGAAGCTCGTGGTATCACATGACCGTGGTCTGCTGGTTCAACTTCTAGCGCCCAGGTTGCGTTCTACAGTATGTATGTGCGGCTGCCATCGAGCTAACAACAACCTCAGGGTGGCATTTTTGTCGTGCATATATAGGCCCGTCATCAATATCTCCATTCCGAATCACTCACTTCACTGCGTCACTTCCCTGCGTGTGATTGCTATAACTGTCCCAGACCCGGATATGATGAGCCCCGAGAATACAGTGGCAATCGCGGAGGCACCTCGTACGCTTTCCTTTTTGCTAGTCGTCTTTGTCTTAACTATAAATCTCAGCTGCATGGCTGCAATCCGTTCTGGATCAATTCGAACAGAAAACGGCCGATCGTATCACCGCAGTTCAAAATGAACTTCGAGGCGAGATTGATGATCGTATCGCCGCGGCAAAAGAGGAACTTCGAGACGAAATCAGCGGCCTTCGAGATGAGATTCGCGACGTTCGACGGCTTGCCGTGCTGGTCCACATAAAGACTGCTCGGGTATGTGCTTTTTAACTTGCTTTCCTGCCTGCTTCCAATGTGACGTCTTCTCAGCGTGACAATGGATACTTCAATGCCGCGAATGATTTAGATGAAGTGCCATTTGCTGATGGTACTTTCCCCTGGAATGAAGTTGTCGCTGGGCCCACTGCCACCGATGTAAGTTCTTTTCCCTACTGGTGTCAGCATACCCTATATTCATGCTGTATTCTAGAATATTCATTTGCCACCGCTTTCGTCTGTTCAAGCGGTCAGCAATCTCAGCAAGTCGGAGGTGTATGGCTATTATAAAGGCTACTATCCGGGTGAGTCAAACATAGGAACTTCCCAAATTCGCAGGAAGAAGATTCTGACCGCCATCGGACGGCGTGATGTCATGCCTCCATCGACGGCATAATTTGACATTGCCGTGGCGACAGAGACTCTGATGATTATGACGATTGCAAGGCCCCATTGATGTTTCATATTTTCATGCTTTCACGCTATCTGCTATCTGTTATTTTCTGTGATATAGTCTCAATTTCCTGAAGAATTTGTATCATGTCTCGTGCACTAAACATTATTCCTAGCTACGATTCCCTGGATATCGCAATTTGGCTTTCTTTCATCTCTGTCTGATCTTTGATCATTCCTTCCAAAGCGGACGGTGCACGCTGTCGAATATCATTTTATAGGCAGAAAACATACACCGTCTGTCGACTACGACTACTTACCAAGCCACTGCTCGTAAATTGTCCTGTGGGGTTAGCGAACGGTCTTCACGCGCTTTTACATCGCAGCATATAGAGCGAACAGTGCAAGAGCTGACGAGACCAGGCAAGACTCGCGGACAAACAAGCATATGTAGGATAAACAAAACATATATCAGCACGTAAAAAATCATAGATCATTCAGAACATATTTCAGAACCACTAAATCTCTGAAAAAGAAACTCCTTCCAAATCGAAAGTATAGATAATCCATAGATCCCACCCGCACAGCTATCGCGCATTCCTTCGATCCATCTACCCGACAAGGTTGTCCTCCGCATCGCTATCCATGGTCCGCCGCGACAGCGGGCCCGGGTTCTGGAAGCTGCGCCGCTTCTCATCCACAAGCCCCGACACCGGCCTGCGCCCCTTCGCAGCGCCGCCCGGCGGCGACGTCGACCTGCCCGGCGAGCCCGGCGGCCCCGCCACCGAGTTGCGGTTGATGTTCGAGATGATGTTGCTCACGCTGCCGCCGCCCGAGGGCCGCGGGCCACGCGTGCCCCGGGGGCCGCGCAGGCGGCCCTCGTTCGACGTGTTGCGGGAGATGGACGCGCGCCCGGCGGAGAGCGGCTGGTCGTCATTGGCGGCGACGGCGGGGGAGGGGCTGCGCGACGTCTCGAACCGGGAGGCGAGCGCAGAGGGCGAGGTCGGGGTGCCGGAGCGGAGGGGCGAGCGGACGCGCACGTGCGGGCTGGCAGGGCGGCTGGGGCTGGAGATGCTTCCCTTGCGGGAGGGCGTCGGCGGCGAGACGATGACGGGGGACTGAGACCGGGAGTCGTCAGAGCGCCCGTCGGGGAAGGTCGGCCGCGTGGGCGGTGGGGAGAAGTCGTCGAGGTCAGGCTCCTTGAATGCTGCAGGCCGAGGGGGCTCATCATCCTCCGGAGGAGGGGTCTTAAAGGACGGACGTGGGGGAACGTCGGGATCCGCAGCAGGAGGGCTGGGTGCGGGAGCCGGGACCGGGACGGGAGCTGGCACTTCTTCGACGGGTTCGGGGTCGTGGAACTCCTCCACGGGGGACGATGGGAGCTCGGCAGCCGGTGCAGCGGGGATCTCGAGGCTGGTTGGCGATTCTGGCACTGGCTCCGCGACAGATTCAGGGACAGGCGCGGGCTCTGCCGGTGCAACGGGCGGAGGGGCAGCCGCCGTGCTAGCGCCTGTAGGGAGCGGAGGCACGGGGGGAGGGACCTGGCCTGCAGACCGTTGAGCGATCAGCCAATCACGAGCCTCAGTCCCTTGAGACAGCCTGCTCCTGCTCATGCGCATGTCGATCGGGGCCGTGCGCTTCCGAATGGGCACCTTGCGCTCGGAGTCGCGCTTCTTCTTGGCGATGGTGGGAGGAAGGATTTGAGCATAATACTTGAGTAGATCAATAAAGAACACTAGATAAAGCAATCATGAGGTTCAAGATTCGAGCTGGTCAACATATTTACGCACTGGCAGGGTGGCGGTCCTGGATGGTCATCTCTGTCTCAACCTTGGGACGAACAACGGCTGGGAGAAATTATCAGCAGGAGATTCTCCTAAGACTGAAGTCTAACTTACTTCTGCCGATCGACAACGCCAGTTTCGTGATGTACACTTCGTCCGTTTCTTCCACTTGTGTAGTGTCCATAAGACTAGAGACAACATATTCAACGACAGCTCATGCAGGTGTTTTGACACCAACTCACTGTCTGAGATGTCCAACAATAGCATCCAGCACGTAGAGATGAATCTTGGGGAACCGGAGCAGAGCAGCCTGCAGAGCTTCGAGGTGCTCTTTCTCCTTTGCCTCGTCGTTGCCAACTATGCGGCATATAAGCTTCTAAACGAATATGACATGACAGAAGCGCTAACCATATGGATACAAACGGCGTATCTCGTCCCAGCCTTCCCAAAGCGCAAGAGGAGGATCGAGTTCGAGAGCCCACAGTTTCACGGTGCTGGCCAATACGGGAGCATCGTACTTTTGCGTAATCTCGACGGGAAGGGGCTGCTCGGCAGGAACCGCATTCAAAGCCTCCCTGAGATGATGGACAGCGGGCAAAGGGACTTCATAGATCCACGTCCTTCGTTTCTCTGCCGAAGAGTCGTCAGCCACTTTCACTCACCCAGACGCACACGAAGACCAACCTGCATCACTCTCAAGCTTTGCGTACGCCCGCTCCAGCCCTTCTAAAAGTGCGGTCAGCACCGGCGGCACAGTTTCCTTCTTCTCCTCGCCACCATGAAGCACGCTCCCCGCCCACTTCCGCAAGTCGATCCCAAACAGCACATCCGACTCGTCATGCGCCACGCTCTCATACAGCTGCGGACGCGGGCGGAACGGGCCCGTCCGGTAGCGCTCGATCAGCGCCGTCAGATCCGACTCGGGCATGAACGCAGAGATGAACGTCGCCGAGCGCTCGAGCGAGGGCTCGAGCGCCCGCGGCAGGTTCGACAGCGTGCCGTGGTACTGCAGCAACACGGTCTTGACCGCCTGCAGGCGGTCCGCCTCCCACTTCTGCAGCGTCTTGAGCGCCTCCTCGATGCGCTCCTCGAGCCCGAGGCGCTGGCGGTCGAGCTTGCGCACCGCGACGCGGTACTCGCGGTCCGCCGCGTCCGCGTCCGCGCGCGCACGGATGTGCGGCGGCTCGCCTGCATTGGTCGCGTTGAGCGCCTTCGAGACGACGCTGAAGAAGTTGTTCGAGCGCTTCACGAGGTTATCCGCCACGGGTGAGAGGAGCGTATTGCCCGCGGCGTTGGGCGGTGCGGCAGCGGGCGGCTTCGCGAGGTCGAAGGCACGCGGACGGAACTGGTAGAACGCGTCGTCGGATGCCTCGAAGGAGTTGCCAAACTCGCCGATGCGCCGCAGGAGCTTGTCGCGCTCGGTGAGCTCGCGCGCGGCGTCTTCCGCGCGGTCAAGGCTGCCGTCGAAACCCTGGACGTTCTGCACCAGCCAGGCGAGGATCTCTTCACCCGTGAAGCAGTCGGGGTACTCGCCTAGGAGAGGGAAACGGACAGGGCGGAGAGGGAGCTCCGCGGCGGCGCGCGTGAGCATCGACGAGAGCGCCGCAGGAGTGAACGAAAGCCCTGCGAGAAGGAATGGCTCAGGCCGCGGCGCGACGGGAGTCTCAGGGATCGTCAGCTTCGTGGGCGGAAGCGGCGGCGACAACGGTGGAGGGGACATGGTGGCGGATGGCTCTGGTTCTTCTACGGCCTTGCCCTTGCCCTTATCGACTTTGGGGCTCATGAACGGTTGCTCTTCGGGAATAGCTGGAGCAGGATTGTGCTCAGGGGCTGATGATGGAGAGGCAGTGGCATTTGCAGTCTTACGTTGGATTTCCTTCAGCCGTCCAGCGATGCGTTCGGAGATAGACGACGTCTTTGGAGCATCCGAGGGCGCCAGGCGTGGAGAGGTGGTGTATTTATCGCTAACTTGGCTGTTTGGCGCAAATTTGGCACTGAGAACGAAATTGTTAGCTTCATGACCTTGTAGCGAAACCGCGAAAGTACACATACTCATCTTCCGCTTCATCCGCTTTCCGTACTTTGGCAAGGTATGCAGCCCTCAACTTAGCAACCTATCAAAGAGACAGATTAGATATGGCATCTGATGTACGACAGGCCACATACATCGGATGACGAGTGCTCATAAGAACGAGTATAACCATCCAGCATCGCGGCCCTGCTTTGATGTATCCGCTCCTGCAAAAGCAGTTGAGTACGCACCACATCTACTGGACCATGCCGCATACCTTGTACCCCTTGGCCCATTTGGAGAACGGCTCTACGACGAGGCTGGTAAGTTCTTTAGAAATGGCATCATGGGCTTCCCCTTGTTTCACGGTCTCTGCCTGGAGCCCGCGGAATGCCATGAGCAGCGTAGCCCCATCGTCTTCCTTGAATGCCGAACCTAATCACCAAGTATGAGTCTCATGCGCACTTTCAGCACGGTTCGTATCACCTTCTGGCCCAGCCGCGAGGGGTATTGCGAGTGCGGCCGCGAGATTGGCCTCTGCTGCTGCTCGAGCCTAGATGCCTTGACGCGTCAGCTGGGCTCTATCTGCATAGCTTGGATGGCGCACCTTTATGAAGGCAATAACCTGATCATTCTCTGCGACACCCTGGGCCACACGAGGAGGTTGAGTGAACGCGACTGGGTGTTATATAAAGATACATACTTGTTCGAGTTTCTGGTATAAGACCTCGAGACCTTTCCTGTAGTCCTGGGTCCAGAACGAGTTTGAGAATGAGAGCGGCAAGGATAGAACCGCCATTTGGACGAGCACAAAGGGCTATTGAAGCCACGTCAGGTGTGCGGTCAGGGATATGAAGGGGGGAGGAGTACGAGACGCGATGGTAAGGGTTGGGTTGACCTGCTGTGTTGGAGCTGTGCAGGGACGGCAGGCTGAGAGCGCGCGTTGCACGGTTTAGTCTGATCAAGGGCGCATTGCCTGGTTATACTTAGAGATTTTGGGGCACACCCTGTTGCTGTATTTCATGTCATGCATACATTTCACGAGCTGCTCTTCTGGAACAATAATGTCTCTCCAAATACCTCCGCCTTTCTCAATGGCAGCAGACAGCGACTGCAGGTATCCTCGGCGACGCTGAGCCCACACCCGAGTTCTTTCGCCAAAACAAGGGATCGCTGACATAATCCTCACGTGGGCACGATATTGCTGGGCCCAGGCTTCAAGTGTCCGAGGCATTTGCTTCATCGCATGCAAGGAGGCTTCAGCATGGCCGTTGAATTGAAATAGCAAGGTGCGACAGAACTAGTGCTGCTTATAAGACCGGTATCATGCTTTGCGTAGCTTCGAAGCCGAGTCTGAAAAAAGTCCAGAAGAGCCGAGTCGGAGAATGCCGAGCTGGCAGGACGCCAAAATTTGGTCGCGCGCAAGTCAAGTCGACGAACGCGACCTGGCACAGGCAAAGCTGGCAGACGACCCTCCAAATGCCAATGCCTCATGCTCAAAAGCGCCTTGCATCTACCGCAGCAAGAGCTGCCTCTGCCTCGCGCGTATCGTTCCACCCTCTTTCTTCAAAACGTCCCGCACCATCCAGCTCACACGTTGAGGGGACCGGGCTCGAGCCGCCCCCGACGTCGGCGCTGTCAGCGCTCGCGCATCGTATAGGACTGGGCAATGCGATAGGGACCACTGAGCTGCAGCAGGCATGCACGCACTCGTCAATTTTGTCGCTCCATGCAAAACACCACCCGCGGACGCCCCCGCCAGCGGTGAACGGGAACCTCGAGATGCTCGGCAACTCGCTACTCGGCCTCTTTGCGGCAGAGCATCTCAATACCTCGTATCCCCATCTCCCAACGCGCGCGCTCAAGGCCGCGGTCAGTGCGTACGTGGGCCCCATGACGTGTGCGAGTGTCGCGAGGGAGATGGGTGCCGCCCCCCTGCTCCGATGGCACAGAACAGTATGTGCCGCTTTTCTGCCTCTAGATTATAAGACTCACGTATGTCCAGCCGCCAACGCCAGCACGACCGGCCGTCCTCCATTACGACGCGCTCTCGTCCATACCGCGCGCGCTCACCGCCCTCGTATACCAGCACCGCTCCCTCCCGACCGCCCGCACGTTCGCCCAGTCCTTCTTCCTCAGCCGCGAAGTCGACCTCCGCAGCATGCTCAAGTTCCGCGACCCCAAGCTCAGCCTCATCGAGACCGTCGCCAAGTTCGGCCGTGAGAAGCCCATCTCGCGGTGCGTTTTCATTTCCGTCGCTGCGCTCGCGTGCTCATTTGCATGCTTTTCTTTTCCTGCCTCTTGTCCCCGTGCTCGGCTGCTGCAGATTACTGAAGGAGACCGGCCGATACTCCATCTCGCCCGTCTTCGTCGTCGGCATCTACTCGGGCGCAGACAAGCTGGGCGAGGGCTTCGGCAGCTCACTCAAGATGGCAGAATACCGGGTGCGTTTCCTCTCTCCGCACACTCTCCGCGCACCGCTGAACCCGTCGCAGGCGGCGGAAGACTCGCTCCACCGCCTCTACCTGACGCAAACGCCCCCGCACCTCGTGCACCTCCCCACCTCGACCTTCCCGAAGGTCCAGGGCGACGTGTTCGCCGGCGGCGCAGAGGGCGCGTACACGCCCAACGAGCTCGGCGAGACGGAGGTCCAGCTCGGCAGCGCGGGCCGCAGCTCCATCGTGATGCCCAAGCGGCCGGAGGACGTAGAGGAGGAGGGGGCGCCTAGTGCATGATCTTTTTAATATACATATTGCTATCACTTAACACAATATTGCTTGCTTTGCATGGTCTTACTGTATGGTCGCGGGGTCCCGCTTTATCGCTCACAACTCAGCCATGTGCACACAGGACTGCGGGTGCGAGGTGCTCTGCATGAATTGAACTATGCAACGATGTGGTATGCACCGTGGATCCAACGGGACGTCACGCTGAAGCTCGGGGAACCTCATTCCGTGGAGCGCGAGTACCTCCGCGCAGGGAGTATGCATGCGATACATTTGGCATGCATCGCAGTTGATGTCCGAGTGGAAGCGACGGAAGTCCTGGGCACACTTGCGAGAACGACGCAGCGTTGTCGTCGGAAGTCCGCTTGACGCGGCGAATAGGGACCGCTGAGTCAGATGAAACGATCCTGAGGCACGATGGTTGAGTCATCATCTACTCTGCCTTAGGGAGACTACGCTGACCGTCCTCCAGAACTGCAGGAGAGTAGGCGCCGGCGCTTCTGCTTGCGTTTACTTACAGCAGCTTACAGCTCGTCTGTCTCTGGAGCCGACTTGGCTGCGTTGGATATACGCCCTAGTCAGAATGGGTGCGTGGAGTCACGATGCAAAGTCAACTCGTCTCAAGCCTTTGTTCTTGTTGCACCATAGGCCCTAGCAAGCCATCCTCCACATAATATCCTACATTTTCTGCACTGCTCGATGTCGTGCCCCATCGTACCATCAGACCCCCTACCCTTTTCGACCACGTAGCGCAATCATGGATCCTGACGCGTCCGGCGGCTGGAGGTTCGCGCAGTGTTTCGGAGACAAGGGTGATGTAGAGGATATCACAGAAAGTGTGTAGGCGTCATACATTCGCCAACATGTAGCTTTCCCCTACTCCGCATCGCGCACTGCTGCATGTTACATCGATGTGCACCTGGCGCATCCTTATCAAGCTCGTCGCAAATGCTCATATTTGTCTTGTCGATCCATCCACAGCTGATATCATTTACACCGTCGAGTTCCACTCGACAGGCAACTATCTCGCAACCGGCGACAAGGGTGGGCGGGTTGTTCTGTTTGAGTGAAATGACATGGTCAGTGCTACATGATCTCATCATCTGAAGGTGGCTGATCGGGCTTATACGCCATACTGGGTACGCTCTGCACGCTGGCCAATTATCCTAATTCGTCCACAGAAAAAAGGGATGCGAATACGAATCCTACGCCGAATTACAATCGCATGAGCTAGAGTTCGATTACCTCAAGTCTTGAGAGATCGAGGAGAAGATCAACCAGATCAGATGGTGCAGATGTCAGAATGCCGCACACTTGCTACTCTCGACGAACGGTCAGTTTCCGTTTTCCGTTTTCGCTTCATTTGTCTCATTTGCTTTTGCGACTTGACCCTTTGCCCTGCCGTCGACGGTCCCACCAGACAAAACAATCAAATTATGGAAAGTGTTCCAGAAATCCGTGCAAGTTGTGTCAGAGTCGAACTTGTCTGATGGCATGCGGGCCCTGTCACCCCCATCCTCGCGTGCCCACCGGCGGCTATCGCGCATACAAGGCCGAGACACTATCGCCGCCGCCATCTTCCGCACAATCTGTTCCAATGCACATGCATATCACATCCACTCAACCGCGGTCAAGTCTGAACAGGAGACATCCATTTCTGCCACCGACCTCAGGATAGAATAAAGCTTTGGGATCTGAACATCAGCGACCAAAGCTTGAGTACGTCTGATTCACCACGCAATCTGGCTTCCACGTTCGGCATGTTGCGGTCTCGAGGGCATATTACACTGGCTAACGTACTGGTTGCTTACCTCCACAGGCATTGTCGACATCAAGCCCGCCAACCTGGACGAGCTGACGGAAGTGATCACAGCCGCCGAATCCAACCAGGTTCCGCCCACGCTATGCGACCTGTTTATCTATTTGAACTTGAAAAGCAACATCAAGCTCGCAGACATGCGCGACTCGGCGCTCTGTGAACAGCATGTGAAATGTAGATACTTCGTTACCTATGTCAGGCCCCGTCATCGTAACTGACTTCTGTTCCCTTTGCGCAGTGTTTGAAGAGAAGGAGGATCCCATAAACCGGTCTTTCTTCTTCTCTGAGATCGTTTCGTCTGTCACCACATCAAGTTCAGCCACGACGGCCGGTACATTCTCTCGCGAGATGATCTGTCGTTGAAGATATGGGACATCAACATGGAATCGTGGCCGGTCAAGACGATCCTTATACACGACCACCTCCGTGGGAAGCTGTGCGACCTGTACGAGAACGACTGCATCTTCGACAAGTTCGAATGCACGTGGAGCGGGACGATACGTACGCTACCGTTCTTCCTGTCCTCAGAACAGCGCTGATCCGTGCCAGGAATGTGTTTATGGGCTCGGATCACAACTATCTGCGCATATTCGACATGTAGACGAGGAACGACATCGTGGTGCAGGCAGACAAGTCCGCATTCAAGGCAAAGAAGATCGGGGGGCCGCTGCCAGGGAACGCCAAGTTTGGGGGGAAGAATGGGGTGCGGCCCGACAAGATGCAGCTGAAGACACTGGATTTCAACAAGAAGATCCTCCACGCGAGCTGGCATCCGCGGGAGAATACGATCGCGGTGCGTGTTTTTCCCCTTCCCATTTCCCGGACGCGCCTCACACGGCGCGATAGATCGCAGCCACAAACAATCTCTTCTTATACAGCGCGGCATAAGCCGCATCCTCTGCGTCATTTGTTTCCGCCATTTCTTATCCCTCTCTGCTCGCATCCCAGTTCGCTCCTTCGACACCACTGTACTCCACGCATCATCTCGCATCCCTATGTTCATCGCCGCAGGCACGGACAGCGCCTTGACTGTCAGACATCTCACGTTATATATATATTACACTCATCGCACTTCCGCGCTCGAGGGGCGCCGGCGGGCGAGCGCGGGACGGACGGACGTTTCGGCGTGTCCGACTATCCTTTCTTCTCGCGTCTTCCCGTTCCTTGCAGTTCTGTTGGCTTTGGGGGAGCAGGCGGCGCGTCTTTATTTCTGTTCTTGTGCACCATTGAGTGTTTGCGCCGTCCCGCCTGCCTTGCCTTGCCTGTCGATATCCCCGCGCGCGTCTACTGTCGAGGTGCTGAGAGCTGAAAGAGGAAAGAGAGAGAAGAGTCGAAGAAAGAAGGTAGATATATAGGTACTGCATACTACATGGCATGTGTGCTGGAGAAGTAATGAATTCAATGGGCTTATAACATACCTGGGTCTGGTGGGCTGAGTAGATTTTTCGCGATGATGTGGAGTGATCTTTATCTTTATATCAGTAACCATTCTCCATCAAAAAAAAAGTAATGCAGTCTACTTCCTCTATGACCTTATGACAGAAATGTGTATACCTTTGTTACTCAACAATGTTCCCCATCCATAATGAAGCTCAGTTGAAAAACACAAGCATTTATTGCTTCATGGCTATCTGATAGATCAAGAAACATCATACAGTAGAAACAAGAATGTCTGGCATAAGAGAACTGCAGTCAGATATATGTAGGTGAGTAGCATAACAGATGTCAATTTTAAGGATTTTGTGTTTTATAGCTAGTAGGAAAACTTCTGCTGTTCACTTCTAAGTAAAGTATTATAATGAGTGGTCATTGCCCAAGTAGCACTTTGCCCAGTCATCTCCATGATGAAACTTCTTCATGTCAATCTTTGCTGTATACATTTTACCAATTATAAGAGATTGACTGGGTCTGTATAGTCCATCCCTGTACCAGTGAGGTACCCAGAATAATAACTGGCCCTGTGGTCCATATACCCATCCATTAGAGGCCACAACAGATTGATTTGTAAAAAGGAAGTTCTGTGCATGATTGTAAAATTAGTTGACATAATCTCTGCAGGCTATAAGAAAGAAGTATTACTCACCATAGTAGAGATCTTAGAAAGAAGAGCAGTATTGTTATCTGACTGTGGGACAATCTGTTTGCCATCTGCAGAGAATGCAATTGATGTGACTTTATTATGACCTGTCAAGGGATCTCCAATTGAAGCACCAGTATGAGCATCCCACAGTCGCATAGTTTTGTTAAAAGATCCTAAGACAATCCATTTGCCATCTGGAGAGAATGCAACTGATGTGGCTGGAGCATCATGACCTATCAAGGGATCTCCAATAGAAGCACCAGTATGAGCATCCCACAGTCGAATGGTTTTGTCATAAGATCCTGAGACAATCTGTTTTCCATCTGGAGAGAATGCAACTGATATGACTAAATCATCATGACCTGTCAAGGGATCTCCAATAGGAGTCCCAGTCTGAGCATCCCACAATCGAATGGTTTTATCATAAGATCCTGAGACAATCTGTTTTCCATCTGGAGAGAATGCAACTGATGTGACTGAATCATCATGACCTGTCAAGGGATCTCCAATAGGAGCATCAGTCTGAGCATCCCACAGTCGAATGGTTTTGTCACAAGATCCTGAGACAATCTGTTTTCCATCTGGAGAGAATGCAACTGATGTGACCACATTATCATGACCTGTCAAGGGATCTCCAATGAGAGCACCAGTTTGAGCATCCCACAGTCGAATGGTTTTGTCATGAGATCCTGAGACAATCTGTTTTCCATCTGGAGAGAATGCAACTGATGTGACTGAATCATCATGACCTGTCAAGGGATCTCCAATGGGAGCATCAGTCTGAGCATTCCACAGTCGAATGGTTCTGTCATCAGATCCTGAGACAAATTGAGTGATAAATTGATGTGCATCTTCAAGTATATTCAGAGCTATTTCATCAGTTTGCTAGTATAGTTGAATCAACTTCTGATATGCATATATTGTCAAATTTAAACTTACCTTGAGTATAGGAAATGCTTTTTCTAGTGAATCTTTA
Organism: Hericium erinaceus; assembly: GCA_006506795.2. NCBI lineage: Eukaryota > Fungi > Basidiomycota > Agaricomycetes > Russulales > Hericiaceae > Hericium > Hericium erinaceus. Next base: position 943,882 of record CM021174.1, on the reverse strand, counting down.
GCATATGTCACATGCTGATATTGCATACTATGTATCTCTAGCCAAAACAATATATAATTGTTGGCCCAAACTTTCAACTTTGAGATCAGATCCAAGTCTCTTTTTGAAGCAAGTAAATGATCTGCCCAGTATCGACAACTATATTTCAATTGTGGTGTGATCATGTCAAGACAATCAGGACAATCAATAAAGATATCCTTGTTTCTATCATATGATGATTTTAGATTGAACATATTAAAGTGAAGCTCCTGGTCCATAATTGTAAATGAACCTCTAGCAAGATTGTCATTTTGAGATGTCACTTCAATGTAAAAATCTCCACTTCGCTCTTTTGTCATTAAAAATTCTCGAAATGATATATGACATGGTTGTATAGGAATATTTAATCTATTGTTTGATATAACACCATTGAACAAAGATGCCAATGGTTTGAGAATGACATTAATTTTATCAGCATTAACATTGTATAATTTGCAAAGAGCAGCAAGAGGCAATGGCTCTTTGATAGATAATATATAATCTAATACTTGAAAGTAGCGATCTTTAGCTGTCTTATCCTTCAACTTGTTTGAAAATGCATATTGAAGAATATAGATGTAAAGATCATCCAATTGTGATGAACCAACTGCAATGATGTTTTCAAATCTCTCATGCACAAGCAATCCTGTGCTCTCATCTTTAATAAATTTGCATGCAGTAAATGCCCATTGAAATAGTCCTTCTGCTTTCTGTGCAAGCATGTCACTCCAATCATTTTGCTTTTCAGCCACATTTGATAGTTGAAATTTTACAAATTTGTATATATCATCTCTTGTAGATTTTACACTGATTGTTTCCATATTTTTATATGTAATGTGTAATTGACCATAGAATGCATTATGAATTGCAACTTCAGGACGAGATGTTACCAAGATGTGAATATTTGTAGGTAATTCTACAGTGTATTTTACCAGCACTTCAATAAAGTCTTCAAAAGAGCTATTATCACCAGTAGAGCATTCATCCAATGCATCAATGACAATAAGTATAGGGCCAGTTATAATCAGATTTTTTCCTGCCTCAACAAGCAATTTGCTAAACTGTTCTTTAACAATTCTGCTATTACGTAGACCACGATCATTTTTGATAACCTTTACCAAAAAAGCCTTCCAGCTTGGAACAATATCAGCAATATCTAGAGCAATTGTGCTGAAACAGTTCTGAGCATGTATAGTCTGTTGTTTGCCACGATTGAATGCAAATGAAGATCCAAGTCTTCCAATAGTTTTAAACTGCTGTGCCACTGTTCGAGCAATAGTGGACTTTCCAAGGCCAGCACCTCCAGTTAAGACATAAACTCGAGAGGCAGTATCATCATCATTGGTCTGATTGACCCAGTTTATAATTTCATCAATAATTTCAACTCGAGTGCCAGGCAAGCAAAGTTTGTCAAAGTCAAAGCGAGCATCAGGAGCATAGACAAGATCATTTAGCAAATGTTCAGCAGCTATAAACAGCACATCATTAGCAATCAATCAAAGAACAACTTGGTCACCTACTTAGATCAGCCAGCATGCTGATTGTATGAAAAACACTGATCTCAATTTGTAATGCAGCATCCTGATGAAACTGCTGTGCAAGAGCTTCAAATGTCTCTTGATACTTGTCAATCTTAGCTTGAACATTAGATGTGAGATTCTTGATTTGACGAGAAACTAAAAAAGATCAACACATAAGTAACTTTAAGTCAGATAAGAAATTGTGACTATACCAAATCCATTGGATAATAGATAATCACGAATAAAATAAGCACATTCTGTAGTCTGATGAACTATCTGAGTGATGATCATCTTCTGATGAGAAGAAATGTCATAATGATTTAACATGATAGCTTCTTTCACAAATGCATAATTATCACTGGCAACTTGAAGAAGGCCTTGCAGTTGTTGAAGTCTTGACTGATCATTCAGATAAGCCTATAAATATAAGAAGTAAGAAATTACTCAAATTTCTGAGCAGGCAACAGGCAAACCTTGGGAATGGCAGATAAAATGGTCCATGCCATCTTAGCATATGGATGAATCTGTATATTCACTAGAGTCAGCCCATTGACCTAGTTGACAAAACAAGACTAGCCTCAGAAAGTGCATCAACTTTCTCAATGACTATGCCCAGAACATCTGTAATGAATTCTATAGATGAGACTTTCTGCACAAGTTTAGCTCCTTGTGTGGCAGAGGATGCAAGAGGAGATGAAGATGAGGTAGCAGCTGCCTGCTGAACTTGTTTCTAGGGCTTCTTGAGCTTGCCTCTCTTCTGCAGGCCTCTCTTCAGATAGTAATTCAACAGCCAATGTAAGAGAGAACCCCTCAGCGCTACTTGGATTATACTTGAAGGGGCTCAAAGAGATTTCTAACAATAATCTCAAGCATTGTACTTGACAAAAGAGTATGACTCACCATCTGGAGAATTGACAAGAAGTTGCTTCACAGTCTGTCTGATTCTACCCAGAAGCTTAGTCTTGCGCACAGTATGATGCTTAAGAATCTGAATCTCCAGAATAGAATGAGACCATGCATCACTAAAGAGCCTCTCAGTTGAAAACAACAAATGCTGAGATGCAGTGCATGAAACATACAAGTGGAAGTGTTCCATCTGACTTCCATCATGGGTGATTTGTGTTCCTCGCATGACATTATCAACCATGAGTCGCATATGAATCTTTTCCTTCAGCTTCATGCCGTTGAGCTTGATATCTGAGTGATAGCTATAAGCACTAGCACTCGTACGTCGAGTAACATTGCATGACTTACTTTTGATTACTATCCTCGAACAACTATGATAATATTAGTAGCATGCAACTTGGTATCGACGAGCCATACCTCATCTGATCACCCTGAGTTCTCATGAGCATACACTCAGTTCTGCAGCCATAGCTCCGACTCACTGCAACATTATCCGGTTCCATCCCGATGATGAATGTAATGCCACCTGGCTCGCTCCTGGAATATTCTGTGATGATCTGGTCAGATGCGAAGCCACCCTTGTGCTATGGCAATGGCAATTACGCACCAATGCGACTAGTGAAATCGCCAATGGTGGTCCGTAGTTCATCGGTGTTGATCTGAATAAACACCGCTTCTTTCTTCGCACCAGGCTGGAAGGCCGACTGATGGAGATAAGGTTGGATCTTTAGCACCTTCGAGACAGCGGCATCATCCCTGAGAGTACAATCTCTAAGCTTATGATGTTCACGATGAATATACAGATACGACGCACGGCATTTTCCAGGCCTTGTCGGGCTCCATCTCCCGCATAAGTGCCATTTTCTCAAAAAGTTCCCCGTCGAGCCAGACATCGAGCTTCTTGGAGAGCTCCACGGCAGACAGGATCCTAATATCTGCGATCACGGTGTATCAAGACAAGACCTAGCAGACAGCCCATGAATACCGACGCACCTTTGATACGAACTCTGAAGATGGGGGCGCGATAAGCAGACACGAAACACGCAAACGACACTGAGTAAAGCGGACACTCACCGAGACGGGAGACTCGGATTTTCTGTATCTGAAGTGGACATTGTTTGTTGTACACTGGCGAAATCAGTGGTTGTTGAAGGCAGTAGCTAGTTTGCGACGACGTGCTGGTGAGCGTAGGTCGATACGTGGGATGCCACGCGGCACAGCGCACGCATACGGCTGTCCACTCGTTCGAAGTGGCAATTCCTCATCGAGGCGATCAGACGCTCGTGCAATTTTTAGAACTATGGTTGGAAAAGCGCCCGAGGAATGAGTACTTGAGCGTGTGCATTCAAAAGGATCTTACCTTGACTTCAACAGATAAGCTTGCGACTGCCCTACGGCATTGCAAACGACGGAGCGGAATCTCGCAACCACATTTGGCGGGATATACAGAGCTCGTTGTCGGACTGTCACAAACTGCGCAATAAGTCTCTGCTTGGTGCTGCTCGCGATTACATTCAGCAAATCCGGCATGAGCACCATTAGGCGTGTGTATCGAGCCATGTCTCCAAACCACCGGCACCTACGGTCCCTGCTTCCCTGCGGTCTGCGGTACGCCAGAATCCCTCGCGGTCAAGAAAAGCTCATAGATCAGCATGGCGAGTTGGTCTCTCGCGCGCTGGATGCAGTTCGTCGGGTAATTGCCGCAGCGCTCGCATTCAATACACTAGTAGCTGTGATATTGTGAGTCAAACGTGATATCGCACATGAAAGACTTAGCATCAGCGCAAGCACGATGCGCCGAGTGGACTTGCGTGGACCAGGAGTGTCATCTGAAACAGACGTGATAACGAAAGCAATCGGGCAAGAGCAGAAATTACGCAGTTTATAGTCCTGTCCTAAGTGATACAGAGTGATCAATGTCAGCCCACAACCTAAAGAGGCGGAGACGAATTCGAGGCATTAGATGAGTCTACTAACATTTATTTCTCACTCACCACTGCTGAAGTCCCAGTGCGTGCCGCTCCTACCGACCGCCAGCCCTGCGAGCTTGCTGCACGCGCCGATCATCGCGAATGTAGGCGCTATGGGTGCCTTATCGAGTTACGAGCCCCAGCTCAGAAGATGTGCGCGATGAATTGGATGGCGTGAGTGTGCGACTACCAGAATCAGATCCGGAGGACGAAAGCAGGTGACCGCGAACGAGCGAGCCGGCTCGGCCCGGCATACATCCCGCAAATGCCTCCGAGTCCACGACTTCTGTCAGTGTCAACTTGACCACTACTTACTCTCATGATCAATGTACAGGTGCGAGTCACTCTCCCGCCCTCTCCTATATTTATGGATGATGAAGTCAAAGATATGCTATGCAGTCTATCAAGACACCTGTCTTGAATCGGTAGGTGCTATGCACGCGCGTGTTAAACCATTGTATCACTACGAGTTGACCGTCGGCTGCCTGCTAAAGTATGCAGTAACTCTACTTTAGGAGGACGAACACATACGTGGCACTTCGCCATGCTCGCCTTGCACGATCAGCATTAATTTCTGGTCAGTGCTTCATTACATATTTGGTGGTCTGCACTAACGGAACGGGTCCGCATACAGTCCCAGAATGTAATTGACCAGTTGCGACTGACCCTCCACCGGGACCCGCGATCGCCGTCACGCTTCCCAAGCTAGCCGTCCCATAAGACCTCGTCGTCTCATTCCGGGCACAAGAACCTATTTCCAGCAACTGGCACAAGCCGTTCAACCTCGTCAGGGAACTGGGAGTTCTAACGCTTTCCGCCATGCTCAGACAACAAGTTGGCTCTCTATCGCGCGCGAGACATGGCTCTACGAGAGGCTGGAGCTCCTCCCGGGTGTCGCCATTCCCTGGTTTTTGGCTGGTTCGAGACAAGTGTCAGAGAACTCCGAGGTATACGCTTGGAAGCAGAGAAACCTCACAATGACCGAGGACTTGCTTGGTCAGGCCGTTATCGACCGGGGAGTTGGCAAACAGCATCCATTCTTACAAGTAGCTGCAGATGCGGTGCTACAATTCTGACACGTTCTTGTGCCTGCTGCTAGTAGCAGCAGCTTGGAGAGATGCTGCCCCCATGGCTACAAATTGTCAAAAGACGCGAAGTGGGTTAATCGCATTTTCTGTTCTGGACGCTCGATGCTGACGTTGTTCAATGTAGGGACGATACAGAGAATGTCTACAGAGAGATATCCTCTTTCGGGGTACAACTTAAGCTTTCGTTCGATCACGATCCCTGCACACAGAGTGCAGCCCTGATGCCCATGAAGCTCGTACAGAAATGTCCCGGCACAATATACTGATGGCATGCGAAAGCCCGCCCGGCCTGTCCTCAGTCCCGCCTTGTACCGGATGTCGTCATGCGTGCCCCGTTTATATCGAGCTGGCACTCCTGCCGACGGGCAGTGCGTAGGAGATTCATGAATGATGTGGATGACATGAAAACGGCCGTGTATCCAGAGCCGGAAGAACCGATTCGAAACCCTCTTAGTCGAATGGGACGCTGGAATGCGCCCTGGTAACGCACTGGCCTATGTCTAGAGGAAATTTGAAACAATCATGAGAATGTACTTTCTGCCTCAATTCCTCCATTTTGTTATGTGATAGATACATCTGAGGGACTTCACGCCGCACGAGTACCATTTGCACTCGCGCATGGGTCTTCGACAGATAATGAGAGCCGTGTTGCTTTGACATCGTAACGTCCAACTGGACAAATAAGTAAGTATATTGAGCATGCCTGGATCTCACCATCTCAACGATAAGACGACCCGAATGGCACATGCAGACACCGCGCACGCATCTATCTATCTACGCGTACGACCGGACCTTCGAGAACCAGAACGGCCGCTCGTTCTTCAGCGCGAACGGCGCCACCTCGCCCGTCGCGACGTTCACCGAGTCGTACCCCGCGAAGTCGAGCTTGTTCCACCGGCCGAGCGGGCGCGCGTGCAGCGCGAGGCGCATCTGGAATGTGTACTTCACGGCGGCATTTGCGGGGTCGACGAGATCCGTGATGTGGATCGTGGTGTCTGTGAGCTGCCAGTTGCCGATGCAGAAGCCCTGGGAGGCGACGCGCGTTAGGGGCGGATGCGGAGGGGCAGGGTGGGCGGCGGCAGTGGCGTACCTTCATGCGCAGGCTGGGCTTTAGCATGGGGATGACGTGCTGTGGCTCGTGCTCTTCGTTCGCGAGAAGAGAGATCACCTGCCCGGTCGGGTAGAAGCGACTGCGGAGATGTAAGACGAGCAGGGATGGACACACAATGGGACACGAACAGGTATCGGTGGTAGGTGATGAGATGGCTGACCTGGAAGTCGGTCAGCTTATGAAGTAGACACGGAGAGTACGGGTGACGTACATTCACCCAGGCATTCTCACTCAGACCTGGTCGTCTGCAAGCAATAAAACCGATGAGACATGGACGAGGACACGGACAAGAGCGACGCACATATAATGGCACACCGCGATGTAGACGCCGTCCAAGCGCACTCTCGGCTGCTCGATCCACATGCGGCGGTAATCGAATGAGTACACGTCCTCTACGATCTGATCACACGTCTCCTCGTCAGGTATCTGTGGTGGCTTGTATATAGCTCTACAAAACGTTCTGCATGCCCATGAGTGACATTTCGCGGACCCGCAAGTACAGAGAACACGCACCTCCATGCCTTGGGATTCAAAGTGACTACCCGCGCTTTCCTGTTGACTGTCGCGAAGCGCTCGATGGCCGTGTGATCCAGATAATCGAGGATATGGATCAAGAGCTCGTCCGGCAAGGCATTAATGCAGCACGGCGCCGTCTCATCCTCCGGCTCGAACGAAAGCTCCTCTGGAAAGGTCTTCACCAGTTGCAGCAGGGCCCCCGTCAGCGGGCGCTCCGCGTGGTGGTGTGTGCGCGCAGACGGCAACTTCAACACCTCGAGCGCCTCGGTTGCGCCCTCGGACACGGACGTCCTGCGCAGCGTCTTCCACGGGGCGGCGTCGCCAGCGGGCCCGGTGGTGGTCAGGGTCCCCTGCTGCAACCTGTGATAGACGCGGTCGACGTCGGGGTCGAGGCGGAACGCCGTCCTGTACAGCCGCAACGCCTCGTCCAGCCGGCTCGCCTGCTCGCATTGCACGGCTTGTGCGTACACCTCCAAGGCTCGATTCTGCACGCGCAGCGAGCCGTTCACGATGATGGGCGCAGATGGGGCGATTGTGCCGGTGGGGAGGGAGACATGCTCCGTCGTGTCGGTGGTCGTGATCGAGGACGGTGCCGGTGGTGTGGAGATGGACTGGCCTGTGGGAGGGGCATACGAGCTTGACGCCTGCTGGCGCTGGCGCTTCTGCTGCAACTCAGCTTGCCATTGCTTGCGGAACTCCTTGAGCTCGTCTGTCTCCGGGGCGGGCTCGGATACGTTGGACATACGCCGCTCGGTGCTTCAAGGGAGTCACGATGCAAGTCTAAGTCAAGTTGCTTACCGGCTTATGAATTCGCAAGTCGACATGGTGTATCACGTCATCAGGATTGCAAGCGCAGGACTGAGATGTCTACAAGTCAACAAACCACCAGCACTATGAAATACGTACAGTCACTCCGACGTCTTGCGAGTATGGAAATGAAGAGAGGAGGAGGAACGCTATTATAACTTCAATTTCGCCAAAATCCCAATAAGTACAAGGAACGAGACGGAATTCACTACTGACAATTTGCGAGGACATGTCGCAAGACAACAATATTGACAGTGATCGAGTAGGTACACGAGAAGATACTACGTGAGTGAAAAACTGTAGTCTATAGAGACAACGGATAGCGAATTAAGATTAGGGTATACAAATATGCACAGGATCTAGGGTAAGTTCGATCCAAACCACGTATGTATGAGTCTAGGGCCACCTCCGAACATCTAAAATCTAAGTAATCTATCAGTCTAGCTGCAGGACAAAAGCCCGCATAATTAATGCGCATAAATACGATGTGGGAATCTCCCCATAACGACCCAGACCGGCAGTCAGTTATCCTCCGTGCCCTCGACAGACACGCGCAGCGGGGTGCCCTGCAGCCCAAAGTAGCCCTCCAGCACCTCGCCCCACGCCGCCTCGCCGCCGCTCTCGAAGTCGATGCGCCCGAGCGCGGGGAACGAGCGGTACACGCACTCCGCAAGCGCAGCGGGGTCGACGGGGCGCGCGGCGGTCCGCCCGCACCCGAGCGTGAGGCGCTGCAGCGCGCCCTGCGCCGCGCACACCATGGGCGGGTGCGCGGGCGGGGGCAGCGCGGAGACGTCCATCGCGAGCGCGAGCGTGCGCAGGCGGGGGCAGCGCGCGGCGAGCACGGCGAGGCTTGCGGGCGTCGCGCGGGGTGTGAGCGTGAAGTAGGTTGGGTAGTCGAAGGCGTCGATGGGGCGCGTCCAGAGGCCGAGGTCCTCGATGTGCGGCCACCACTGCGCGAGCGCGGCGAGGTCGCGGTCGCCGAGGTCGGCGGGGACGGACGCGTCGAGGTGGAACTTGCGGAGATGCGTCAGCTTGGAGAGAGGGGAGAGCGTGGCGAGGGTGAAGTGCAGCTGCGGAGGGAAGGCGTGGTCGGGGACTTCGCAGAAGTTGGTGAGGCATTCGAGAGAGAGGTCCGCGAGGGTGTGTGTGAGTTTGTCCGCGAGGAGGGAGAGCACGGGAGTCCAGCAGTCGACAGGGCGCGGCTTGAAGTCTGCCTCAAGGCGAATGGTGTGTAGGTGAGTGTCGGATGCGAGGTGGGAGAACAGGACCTCGGCGACGGATGGCGAAGAACGAACGTGCAGCGTTTGGAGGGCGGGAAAGAAAGGATGGCCTTCATTCGCAAGGGGGAGGGCCTCATCGAGCGCACGCGCATCCATGGCGTCCAGTTGCACGCGGAACTCCTCCAAGTGTGGAAAAGCGGAGATGGCAGCGAGAGATTGTGCGCTCATATCGCTCCCGATACACAGAGACAAAATCTTCAGACCGGTCAGCGTTGCGACGGTATCCATCATCCGTTCGCATACGCGTCCTCGGAGACGAAGGTGCTCTAGCCCCTTGGCAACGCGCGCGACGGCAGCTAGGTACACGCACAGCGCCTCCCCAGGTTGGTTGACGGCGGCGGCATTCGGCATGCCGCTGAGGAAGCTGATGTCGACGGCCAACGTAGTGAGACGCGGGGAGAGGTACAGGGTGGGAGGGAAGATGTTCCGCTTGTTCGAATCATGCAGAATGAAACGTGCATTTGCCAAGCGGGGAAACAGAGTGTCCTTGGCGCAGTGGGGCAGAATGCGAGAAAGCAACACCGAAGGCACTTTGACGAATTTGCGAGAATACTGGCATACGCTCTGGACTCGCGAAGCGTAGGTAAGGAAATTGGCGACGTCAGCCGAAGAGATGGTGTCCGGGACAGTCTACGTATTCGGGTTAAATGGCGACGCGTTGGGCAGAAGCTCAATACTCACATATGCATCGTCAACCTTGGAGACACCAGGAATAAGAAATAAGAGGGGATCCAGCGATCCAAGGGACGCCCACAGGTAATCCAAAGCTGGGTCTTTCCAGGCCTTACAGACCCTGGCGAGCTGAGCAAAACCCCGGAGGACAGGACGGCGATTCACATCGCTGTCTATTTGATAAAATATGGTGCGAAGGAGTTCGTCTATGAGGAGCACTTGATGCATGGTTATCGTGGTATGGTGCCAAAAAGCTGTCGATAGACGGGACAAAGGGAAGTCTAGAATGCCGTGCTAGTGCGTGACCGGCTTTTGGAAAAATCTATAAATCTATAGTCAGGTGAGAGGTGTATTCTTGGTAGGAATCGCGTCTAGCTAGTAAATTTGAGAGGATAAGATGAACAAAGAGGGTATACGGGGTGACAGATTCAGCTTCAGAATGGGAGTGGTTGTTGCGGTCAGGACGGGGAACCTCGCAGTCACCGCCCAAAAATTTGGGAGGCGGTGCCCTGATTGGCTGGCAGTCTCTGTGCGGCGTTCGGCGGCCCGACCGTGCCGCGCCTCACTCCAGGCATGAAGCGTCCTTGGAACTGCTCATCGTTGTCGTTGACATGGACATCCGATGACGGACCAGCTCATATCAGCGCATGCCCCCATGCTCGCTTAACGTACGCTGACACCCGTCCGCCCATCAACTAGCACTTATACGAACACATTGTGGCCTAGTTGTATCTTAGAGCCTCCGCATCCGCGTCACCGGCATCTGGACGTCTTTGCTTCGGATCGAGACATTCATCGGGCACGCCAACCGAAGCCAATGGCGCGGAGCATCATACAGACACACAGACAGCTACGGGCGCGCAAGCTGATTCCCCACCCTTCCACTGATCTGACTTATCAAGTCAATAACGAGAGGACAAAAGAGGTTATATGGATTGCAAAGGTTTCTACGCCGTGCCACGGACGAGTTGCAGAACTTTCAGTGACCGAGTCAACTCGTACGCGGCATCTGGCTCCGTCATGACCGAAATTGAATCTATATCCCTGAAGAGCTCTTCAAGATATTTTGCCGTGCCAGACATGTGGGCGATTCTTGCACAAGCCGCATGCAGGCCAATAAGCTCCGGATGGGGCGCCGGGATCACCTGACTGCCGACAGTTAACGGTTGGAACTTGATTTGGGTTCGGACGTCCGTAAATGCAGGGATGAGCTCTGAAGGGACCAGCTTGTGATTAGCAACGAAGTTCACGTTGTAAGTGTTGACTATAATTTCATCATCGCCGGTCTAGCTATTCCTCAGCCTACAGACCCGGGGAATTTTAGGTGACGAACGTACTCTGACAGGGGCAAGCCACATATTGAGCTTGTCAAAGGCAGCGTGCGGGTTAGTTGCCGACAAAAACGCGTTCAAGGGACTGTTGAGACCCCGATCACCGAGCAGGGCACGGCTGTTAAAACCTCCAAAGCGCTCGATTACTGCACTTGCGGTCCTTGCCCAGTCGAACTGGAAAATGAGATGAATTCGAGAGATATAAAACAAATGATGAGTTCTTGATACCTTGGCGCGAGCTGCTGGCGTGACCCCTTCTATTCCGTCTGATAAGGACTGACTGATGATGTGCGCCACTTGCACCTCACCGATCTTCAGGCCTATGGTTGGACTCACCGTGTCGATATCGAATGCCGCAATGTTCAGCAAGCCGGTGAAAGCACAGCGATTGTCCTCACGCAACAATATCTGCGCGCACATATGGGTGAGTGAACAGAGTGAACAGAGACGCAGGCAAACAAACTCACGAGCTTTCGTAATTCTGCAGCAGTGAACGAGGTTTTCTGAAGCAGGTGCTCGGCATCCAGCAGAGCCTGTTCAAAAGAACGCCTAGGGCTCTGGGAGTTTGATGTGTCGGGTGTGGGGTCTTCGGGATTGCGAACTGTATGCGTTTTAGTGCGACGGAATGAGAGATACGACGCGGGAAATTGGAACGCACAGACTCGTATGAGCCCAAACACATACAAATGGGCCAGTCCGGCCAGCAATTCGAGATCGCGGTTGCATTCATTGACCTCCCGGATTAACGCACCACGGCCAGCTTGACTATGAGCATAGAGTAGAGCGTATCCGAGGACGCGAGCGGTGAGAGTCGAAGATATTCCAGTCATTATGGAATGGGAGCGGTCATGTTCAAGATTGGTGGCGAATGCCTCCAACCCTGAGAAGGACTCTAGCCAGAGACAAGTATCATAGGCCGTTCGAAGGCTGAGGTCGCTGAGATCAAGGTTGTATGCACGGACATCGTTGGGATCGAGGTTATCAAATGCGGGTAAACTCTGCGGCATGATGCTGGTTCAAGTTGACATTACTGTAGGGGCGTTCGCGATTCCGTTGAGTGCTTTGCATATGAAACCAAAGAGTCGAGCAACCATTCACCCGTTTGTGGTTGCTTTTGTATGCACTTGTGACTTATACGCGCACCCGGTCACCTCCGGCGCTAGATAAATAACTTACTTGAATTACTATAAATGTCCGACCTCATCTGCTCGCGACATTCGAGCAATGTCGAGTCTGCTAAGGGGTTGGTAAGGACCGGCATCGAACGGACGCGGAACAGATCAAGCCGCTCACCGAGCGATGGAAGCTACAGTATCTCAAGTATCGGGTCCAGTAAGCATGAGATGAAGCAGCTAAGCATGTCGTTGTGATAGCATAGCGGTACATAAAGCTACATGAATGTTCCTACAACCATGCTAATATGGCGCTCGACACCGATCGTACCTGTGCTTAGACGACGGGGGGCTTCGTGCCGGGCTGGAAAGTGTAGGTCAAGCCACACTTGCCGCAGTACTGGCGGTCCTGGTGGAAGGCCATCTACATACCGCTGTCAGCATGAGTCGGCGTGAAAGCATTCGGACGGAACGTACGAAGACGCCGGCACCGCACTCGGCTGAGGGGCATTCGCGACGGAGACGCTTGATCTTGCCGTCGGACTCGACCTTGTAGTACTTCAAGATGGCCATCTTGACCTTCTTGCGCTTGTGCTTGATCTTCTTGGGGGTCTGCATTGCAGGGATCGAAGTCAGCTTCCACATCATCAGTGAGAACGAGGATTATACGCACGTTGTAGGTCTTCTTCTTGCGCTTCTTAGCACCACCACGCAGACGGAGGACGAGGTGGAGGGTGGACTCCTTTTGGATGTTGTAATCGCTGAGGGTGCGACCGTCCTCGAGCTGCTTGCCGGCGAAGATCAAGCGCTGCTGGTCGGGGGGGATGCTGGATTTTTTAAATTAGCCCTCGCATTGGACGGTGGAGACAGTGAAGTGCCACTCACCCCTCCTTGTCTTGGATCTTGGCCTTGACATTGTCGATCGTGTCCGAGGACTCAACCTCGAGAGTGATGGTCTTACCCGTGAGGCTAGTTATCAAGGAAAGAACCGGTCAGCGTCAAGCAACAACGACGAGATCAGGTAGGACACTCACGTTTTGACGAAGATCTGCATCTTGCGGACGCTCCTGTCTGTCCAACGAATTCAACGATGGAGTCTTTGACAAAAGCTAGGACCGTTCTTGGATGAGGAAAGAGCTCGGCAATTTGCTTTTATCGGCGGGGGAGGATAGGATGAGTCAGCGGAGGATTTGTGTTGGTGGTTCGTGCGTGAGAGCAGAATAAGGTTTGCCTCGGCCATGCCCGAGGACGCGAGATCCAACGCGTCAGACGCGTCCGACACGCGACGCGACTTGCAAGCATTCTGAGGGGCTCTACCATCTGCACGCCTTCTTGCTGAAGTCTTTGCTGCTTTACTTTGATTCGTGGCAGTTTTGATATCACTTGCACAACATGGATAGCGACCAAGAAATGCACTCGGACACTGAGCCGATAACTCTGTCATTCTCGGCGAAGGGCAAAGGCAAGGCCGTAGACCGGATGGAGCGTATTGCGGCGTTGGACGACGAGACTTTACCATGGTGTGTAATGTACCGTTTCCAGCACTGTCACAGCTTACTCATGTCCAGTATATGTCAGGGTTGAGAAGTACCGTCCGGCGACGCTGGATGACGTGGTGTCGCACAAGGACATTACAAGTACTAGTAAGTGCTAGGCCATCCAACCAGAATATGACCCGACGATAATCGCCATTGTAGTTGAGAAATTCATCGAGAAGAACAGACTGCCGCATCTTCTCTTTTATGGCCCACCGGGGACGGGCAAGACGTCGACCATCTTGGCTGTGGCCCGGCGTATATACGGGAATGACTATCGGAAGCAGATTCTTGAAGTAAGCCAGCCCCCTTTCAGCACATTTCGACATCTGACTTGCACTCAGCTGAATGCCTCGGATGAGCGCGGTATTGATGTTGTTCGCGAGCAAATCAAGCAGTTCGCCGAGACGCGCACTCTGTTCTCCAAGGGCTACAAACTTATCATACTTGATGAAGCGGACATGATGACGACCGCTGCCCAGGCTGCACTCCGTCGCGTTATTGAGCAGTACACAAGAAACGTCCGGTTTTGCATTATATGCAACTATGTGAACAAGATCATCCCCGCTATTCAGAGTCGATGTACACGTTTCCGGTTCTCGCCTTTGCCCATCGTAGAGGTCGAGAGAAGACTTAATTATGTTATTCAATGCGAAAAGTAAGCCCCCAACTTGCTTGGACATTCTGATTAGTCCTCAATATCTTCTTTCAATCTGTCACAGCGTGAAGGTTACGGAAGACGGCAAGAAGGCTTTGTTGAAGCTTTCGAAGGGCGATATGCGACGAGCACTGAACGTGCTTCAGGCTTGTCATGCAGCATATGACACGACAGGCGAGACGGAAGTATACAACTGCACAGGCAATCCTCACCCGTCCGACATAGAGACAGTGGTCAATTCCATGCTTTCAGACGAATTTACCACTTCATACAACAGTACGCAACTTTCTCTGGCATGACATTCATTGGACATAACCTAACTTTTTCGACAGTGATAAATGCCTTGAAGACAGAGCGTGGTCTGGCTTTGCAGGATCTCCTCGTCGGCGCCTGCGAATATATCGAGACAATTGATTTCCCTCCTCCAGCTCGCGTATATCTTTTGGACCACATGGCTACCACTGAGTATGTTATCACTGCGCATCTCCAACTTGCATCTCTGACATAGTCACTTGCAGATACCGTTTGTCCAGCGGCGCCAGCGAGAAGATCCAACTGACTGCTCTTTTGGGTGCTTGCAAAAATGCAGTTGAATTGGCGGCGAAGGTGAAGGCATAGTAGTCCGACTGTTCGCACTTTTTGTTCCGTACATATATACTTGTTGTCGAGCCGGTTTTGAGCCGGCGTGTTATAACGAATTGACTTGTCTGCCTCCCCATTGTGCCCGATAAGCCCTAACCTTAAGTTGACATGTTATGCCGGACTTCGCACGTGCCGCACCTTCACCACGAACGCGCTCGCCGTCGCGCACGACGTCGAGCTCATTGCTCAAGTTCTCTCCACGCCGCCATCAGCAGCAGCGCCCATATGTATTTTGATCACTGACGAGGGTAAAACAAGATGGCGTTCCCCGTACCTTCGCATTTGCCGCGCAAAGGCATACCGCAAGACATATCCTCTCAGATCCTCTCCAAAGTGGCCTCTGCGAGCACGAAGACACTCAATGCCGAGCTTTCAGCATCATGGCTATCTGAACTTGAAGATACCATTCTCCAAACCAAGGTACTACTACTATGCTTCCGGGTATTCGTAGTGGACTGACTTGCGTGCGTCATAGACCAGAATCCACGACCGAATACATTCCGATTTGCCAGCTTTCGAGAGACAGCTCGCCTCGTCCAAGTCTGTGAAGGAGCGCCTGCAGAGTCTGGCCGTGAATGTGGATGCGCTGGACGCCGAGGTGACGCATGCGGAGGTGTGTGCATTCTGGCCGTGTCATACGTGGGCACTGAGAGATGCTGAAACGTAGCGAAGTCAGGACTTATACCATCATTGCTGAACGCTCTGTCATCCCATGCCTCGCTGGCACAGCAGGCGCTCGATGCTGAGGTAGTAGCTGAGTCGTTGGAGCACCTGTTCCGCTGTCGGACCTTGTTCGACTCGCTGCGAGAATTGGCGGACGAAGGCAAGCTGCCCGAAGCCGTACAAGCCTGTAAGCCTCTGGAGATCGCGCTGGGTACTGCTCCTCTTGCGTTAGCGCAGGCAGAGGTCCTTCAGGCATTGAAGGTAAGTCTGCGATATATTGCGGGTATCAAAGGATCTTGATGTCCGCGTTAGCATAACTTCCGGGCTATGAAAGACCGCCTGGAGGAACAGCTCAGTGACGCATACAACAGAAGCATTGTAATATCCCCTCATGGAATTGCTATACATCCTGCTGTCCAAGGTAAGGGACTGTATCTACCTGCTGAGACTAAGCATCTGACAAGCCCCATTTCCAGTTCGAAATTCGTTGAATGTCGTGACACTGCAGTCCATTCTGTCGTCGCTGTCCCCCGCATCATTATCCAACCATCTCACGACTCTCCGACGCGATCTCGCAGCTCACTACATCGAGTACCTTGTGACCCAGCCTGCCTTCCTCACAGTCAACTTCTCGAAAGATGCATCCGGTACCCCACAGCAAACCCTCGCGCTCAACCCCACCTCACCAAACACAGAAGGCCGCACGACACGGCTCGAGAATCTCGCCCAGATGCTCGATTTCGTCGCGGAGAACCTCTTCCCCGCGCTACCTGCCAGCCATGCAGCGTCCTTCAAGCAGTCCCTCTGCAAACCCCTCACCACTGCACTGCTGCACAGCTTCCTCATCCCTCTCCTCCCCTCCTCTCTCGCAGCGCTCCCGCCATTCATCGCGCTCGTGGAGCAAGCGACGGACGTCGAAGAGCGCTACATCGTCGGCTTGCTCGGGCAGGACGCGCGCGACCGCGAGGTCTTGCACTGGGCGGAGGGCGTCGCGTCGCACTACGAGCGCAAGCGGCGCGCGGAGATTCTGGAGCGCGTCCGCGAGATTGTGCTGAACGAAGAGGAGGGCGAGCGGGTGCGCGTCGAGGTGGAGGTGGAGGTGGCGCAGGCGCAGTGGGGCCCAATGGCAGAGGCTGCGCCTGAACCGACAGCGGGAGATGGGCAGAAGGACTCGTGGGGCTTTGGAGACGAGGACGAGACTGCGAAAGAGTCGACGACGACCGTCGATGATGATGGCTGGGGCTTTGACGACGATTCCGTCGAGCTGGAGCAGAACATGTCGGCAGACGTCGCGCAGCAGCCGGCACCGGAATCTAAGCCCACTGTGGAACCCGTCGAATTTACAGAAGATACCTCGGATGCTTGGGGCTGGAATGACGACGACGATAACAGTCCCTCGGCAGCCGAAGGCACCAATGGCGGAGCGTCAGAACCCGCATCCACTTCTTCCTCCATGAGTGTGGACGAGGACAGCTCGGCGTGGGACGACGACCCGTGGGCTGACCCCGAAGTCGACACCGAACCACCGATACCAGCACTCAAGTCCCCGCCCGGGAATGCCCCAAAACCTGCCATACGCCTCGAGAGGCTCGCGCAGAAGGGCAAGGGCAAGAGCATGCACACGCCACAGGCCAGCATCGATTCACAGGTGGCGGTCCCTCCACCACCTTCAACGCCCGTGAAGAGCGTCGCGAAGCGCCCGCAGAAGATCACGGTGCAAGTGAAATCGAACTCCAAGGCGGCGGAGGAGACACCAGAGAAGGAGAAAGAGGTATATACGGTTTCGGCGCGCGCTCGCGAGGTGGCAGAGGCGGTCGAGGCGGCGCTGCGCGAGGGCCGGGAGTTCGCGGCCTCGCCGCTTTTCGAGTCTGTAGCAAGCTCGTCTTCTCAGCAGAGGGGATCTGCCATCGTCCAGAGTGCACCGGCAATTCTGGATCTTTACTGCGCGCTATTTCCCGTGCGGTTCGGGAAGGCGCTGGAGAAGTCGACGGAAAGGACGATGGTATTCGCTAATGACTGCATGTATCTTTCTGGATATGCGGCCAGGTCTGCTAAGGGCGTCGAGGAGCAGGAGAAATTGGCGGAAGTGGCGGCACATTTGAAGGTGTGGGGCGAGAGCTGGTTTCAGGATGCTGTCGTAAGTTTGTCTCTTGTATCCTGCTACTGTGACCATAAGTATACTGCTTTCAGAATCGGCAACGCGAAGCTAATGCCGCGGTGCTGGCTAACGCTGAAGGGTTCGAAGGGACTGCGGACCAAGAGCGTTTCGACGAATGCGAGGCTGCAGTGACGCATGTTGTTGGTCAGATCCGGGGTACTTCAAGACAGTGGAAGGTTTGTATCATTCAACTTTCTTTCCTACCTTGCCTTGATTGACTTTCTATATTTCAGAATGTTCTCAGGAAGAGCCAGTATTTCCCAGCTCTGGGCGATGTGGTAGACTCCGTCCTTGCTCAGATGCTGGAGACAATCCTTGCGTTGCCTGATATCACGGAAGTGGAATCACACCGCCTCAGCGAGCTCTGTCGGATATTGAACTCATTGGAGGGGCTGTTCTTGGATACTCCTGACCAGGTAAATCCTCAGGCTGATTCTGCCCCGTTGGTCGTCATGACTGACTTGACCCACAGCCGTCATCGGTCGTTGCCTATGTACCATCATGGCTCAAGTTCTCGTATCTTTCAGAGCTGCTCGTAAGTGATGCTTCTAACGCATGTTGAGATAGCCACAAATTGATTGGTTTCTAACAGGAGGCCTCCCTTGCCGATATTAGCTACCTATTCGAGGAAGGTGCTTTGGTAGATTTCGAAGTTCACGAGCTTGTGAAGCTCGTGGAGGCATTATTCGCCGATACGCCACAACGAGGCAATATCATCAACAAGCTTATGGCGGGACATCCGCAACCTTCGTAGCTACAGCATGACCGTATACGTATGCGTATAGATTGCTTCATTGTCATTATGGGAACCATCATGAATCTTGGGTTGAGTGACCATGTATGCCGTCGATACCTTTTGTTGGCCTCGTAACCAGGCCGTCCTGACGTTGAAATTGCAAAAGCGAGCATTCCGATGCTCACCTTTTAGTGTTGTAGATAAATAATTCAAAGGTCTAACCTTTTGTTTGTGCTGCGTGAAAGACTCTGCATATGTGTCATTCATGGCAGCTCCCCAGGAATAAATTGTAGCTATTCCATGGGACAAGTGGATGACTTTCCGTGGCCTTAAGTCTATGGTATGATATTCCAGAGGCCATTTCAGATGCCCCGCTAACGTCCAAAATGACCTCCTCGTCCGATGCGATCACGCAAATAAGCGGACTCTGAATCTCAATGAGATCCAAAATATATCTTAGAATGCAAATAAGACCGCGGAAACAGTATACACGCCTTGCTTGGCCTTTAAGTATTTCGACACGCAATGTCGGACGTCGTAGGAGAACGCCCAAAAAGGAAAGACACTTATAGGTTGGCGCACAGACCCATAACACCAACAAACAACGCTTCGACCTCTCCTCTATAGCTCTCCGACGTCGACGATAGTGACTTCTCAGACGTGGTGGTAAGATCATTTCATTTGCCAGAATGGCATCGTTAGAGGTCGGTTCCGTTGATGTCGACCGTTTATGTTATGCTCATCGCCATGATTATGTAGTCCTTCGAGTCTCTTCTCAAGGAGGTGGTGCAAGCAAAGCGCCTATCGGTCTCGAAAGTAGACCAATTAAAGGGAATTGCGATGAAGCTTATGCAAGTGCGTCATTACTTTTACTTATGGCGATGATGCATTCTCATTTTGTGTTACGTGCACATCAGGAGGATATCCAGCTTGTGTCGATTCTATATCGGACGCACAAAGGGCTGTCCGCCCCCTACAAAGTGGCCAGTCTATATGCTTTTGATGCTTTGGCTCGTGGCGCTCGGAGTCAAGTCAACAAGAACGGAATCTCAGGCGATCTTAATACACGTCCCGGGAACTGTGCTACTTTCCTCATTAAACTGGAAGGCGTTCTGGATGGTTTGGTCCAGGATATGGTTTCCTCGGGTCAAGAAGGAAAGGTTAGTCTCAGCTGACCCATTGATCTAGTACATTTTGTTAGTCAAATGGTGCTTTTGTACACCGCATGCTCTGTACACTTCTAACCGTCGCATGGCCGGTATCCACCATACTAGGTGTGATGTGCGCGTCTTTAGCTAATAGACCATCGCGCGTCTATGGCGTATCTTCGTGACGCGTCAAGGCATGGCTTCACAAAATTGACGAGCCACATTCGCGTCCAGTCACATGATTTCGTGTCGTATCCATAGCATTTCATTCCTTTTTACCGCGGCATGTGCAATTGAAGGTGTCTAACTATTCCCTGTTTCGTTCGCCTCGCCGCATCCAGGAAAAGACGAAGAAGATCCTTGACATCTGGGTCAAGGCGAACACATTCCCATCGGCAGTACTGACGAGATTGGTGGGGATCTTGAAGGATGCTACCCCAGAGAAAGGTGCTTATCTTGTCTCGATTACATGTTCGCTAAGTATTTCTTCTGCAATCCCATTTGTTCTTCCACATCTATTCTCTTGAGGGAGTAAGATCAATGACTGAAGCGACGCCCGATTTGTTTCCGCATTAGTGACCGTAAAATCACCTACTCCCTCCGGTGTACCCGCACCGCCGCCCCAAGTAACGCCGCCGACTGGCCCACTTTTGCCAACGCCATCACAGACAGGCACCGATTCCCTGCAGTCAACTCTTCTCGCGTTGCTTTCTCAAGCTGCAAATCAAGGACAGCCAAATGGGTAAGTATCCACCATTCATCACGCTAAACTCTGGCTAAGAGTTACATATAGCCAAACAGCCACAAATACGAGCTTGCCACTTGCCACGACGCAGGGCACGCAGCTCGACCCGAATTCTTTGGCGCTTTTCCGCCAATTGACGCAGACAGCGCAATTAGCCAACGCTGGCCCGTTGTCGTCAGCACCTGTACCACCGCAGCCATCACAGTCTTGGACGCATTCTGTGTCTACATATGTTTCTCCTCCTCCTGCGCCTGCACCCGCAGGTCCCGGAGGATTCAATTCTCTAGCGGGGCCGTCGCAGCAACGCTCCGTCCCATATCAAGATGATCGCTACGATTCTAATCATCGAGAGCCTCGGTGGCATCGCCCTGATGAATCTTCTCGTGGCGGAATTCGTGAATCTCTTCAGGACAGTCGTGGCGACTTCAGAGGCCGCTCCAGAGGCGGTTTCCGGGGCCGGGGTCGCGGTCGGTGGGAGGACCGCGATCGCTATGGGGACCGGGACAGAGAGCGAAGTCCCGTATCTAAAGGTCGCCGCAGTCGATCTAGAAGTCCTCCTCGAAGTAGATACGGAGGACGGCGAGATGTAAAACCTTACAGTCCGCCTCGTAGGCCGTCACTTGTAGCTGCGGACACGCAGGAGGCCTCAGAGCCATCATCATCAACTGCCGGAAAAGACGAGTTTGGACGAGACTTGAGACCAGCCGAAGACGATGCGCCATCGGCCGTAGGGAGAAATAGCCAGGAGGTGCGGTCGCCGCCTGCGTCGGCCTCTGGGTCGACGGATCCCGGGGCCCCTGCGACACGCGGAGAGGACCACCATTCACCGACAGCACAAGTGCAGGCGCCTCCGGGGGTGCCGGTACCCACCGTCAATTCAAACGGAGCTGATAGTCACCATGCGGGTCCCGTCGGGCTGGATTCATTCGACTTTTCGACGTTCGACCCAACTGCCCCTACATCGTGGGAAGCGCTTGGGAAGGCGTGGCTGGCAACACATGGATACACCCCAGGTCAAGAGGAACTCGTAGCTCTCGTCATGGGTGCCATGGCTGGTCCTGTGGCAGCCGTGAACCAGCCGGTTGGCCAAATGGGGGATCAATGGGGCGGTGCAGGGTTCAGAGGCGCGCCATCTGGCAGAGGGTTCCGAGGTGGCAGAGGCAGAGCAGGCTCTGCCTACCGCGGTGGACGTGGGGGACGCGGGTACGGCAATGTCCGAGAAGACCAGGAACGGTGGGGATATGGAGGAAATCCGTACGAAAACAACCCAGCAGATACAGACGCCGTGGTGCTGGGAGGCGACACAAGCGGCCCGGAGTGGAACAATGGACAGGCTGCACAGATGCAGGTAGACGATAGTACGGCAGACCCAGCAAAGGTCGGGTCCAGCGGGAAGATGCAACGAGTGGGCGATAAGTGGGTTTTCGTGCGGTCGGATGTATCATCATGATAGTTCAGGACAATACATACTGCATAATCCGTATCTCGTCTACTATACAGACTCCACATCGTTTTCAAGTCTGGTCAGGTGATATTCACCTCTCGATCCAGTCCCTGCATAATCCCCGTATACCACTCTTGGCCGTCCTGCATTTTCTGGCGTAAAGCTTTCCTCCGAAAATGGGTTTGGCCAGTACATGAGATAGCAGATGCTGGCAGATATGATGCCAATAAGACTGCCGACGACGACATCTTCTTTGTGATGACGCTGCACATGGAGTGCGTAAGTGCATGAAATATGTAAAAATTGTTGAGGTGCGCGCACGTAATCTTCTACGCGGGTTATTGCAACCCACGTTGACCAGCTCAGGGGTATGAATGTCGAGACCAGCCGCGCAAATCTGCTGGCCAGTAAAGACTGAGGGGAAGAAGTCACCCTGAAACACCAAGCAGCAGTTTTACCCGCCATGAAAAGGGCGATGAAAGTCATCCCGGTAAAAGCTGCGGACGAGTGGCCGGACGGAAATGATCTACGACCATCCTTTAACGAAGCCGCGTCGCTGTCGATGACTGGTCAGTTGGGGACAAACAATGCAGAGTGAATCATACCCTGTGCAGGCCATGAGCGCGACGTCCCAGGCGCATCGCGACAAGAAGTCGGGGCGTAATCGACCTGAAACATAGACGCTCGTGAGAACTCGCAATATATGGTCTGCTGGCCTTCCTTACCGACTCTATTCTTGAGCGCATCTGTGACGAACCCAGTAAGAGCTCTGAATGGCATAATACGGGTCAGAGTGTTAGGATTTGCTGAAGATTGGTGGAAAAATAACCTTCCACAAGAGATAGACAGAATTCCATGATGGATTTCGACCAACGAATTTCTCAGGATGCCTGACACAACTGCAATAGCCAGCGGGGTTCCAATGGCAATGAAGCCGTTCATGAAGCCCGATATCCTTCAGAAGTCAAGATCCATGAGTGATCCGTGTCCTGAGATGAACTGTAAGCTGCGGCTTCGTGCCAGAAGCGCTTACCGTTCATGAGTATGAGGGTGACTGATGAGGGGGTCGTCTAAAGAGAACTCCCGCTCAAAGACAGGGGACGCTTTCACAACTAACGTGAGTAGAATGAGAACGGTAGCCACGATCCTGCGGAGGAGGATATCGTCCCATGTGAATACCGAAGTACTTTGTCAGGTGAATTTCGTAAAATATACCAGTCAATGATGTATGAGCGGTCCAGCCATTGGATGCTATCACGTCCGACGAGGCCGCTGAACCTTTCTCTCCAATTTGACATTGTTATAGTCGCAGATCCCGGTAACGAATCCTGGAAGTGCTGGACAGAGTGTGAAGGCGCTGAATCTCTCACGCTGTGACAAGACGCGCCCGTGACCGAAACGCGTCGGGTCACGGTGACTCGGACGCGTCGCTTGTTCAGCCATCTTCTCCTCGAACTACCATCACTTTCTCTCCCACTTCCTTTTCCCCCATCATGCCATCTGAATTGAAGCAGGGATCCTCGTCCTCGAAAAAGAAACAACCAACGCTGGACGCCATGTGGGGAGCTAAAGGCAAAGCGAAGGACGAGAAGCCCAAGGACGACAAAGTCGATGAGGGTGCCGATGACGAGGATGAAGCCTCTGAGGTAGAGCCCTCCGACGAAGAGGAGGATTCGTCGTCGAAGAAGCAACCCCTGCCGGAAGACTCCCCTTTGCCTCCCATCTCAGACTTACCTTCGATTTTCGCAGACATCGTCTCGCGCACTCCTCAGATTTTGGAAGTGGCCAAGCACATCCAGGGTCGCAAACTACGTGTCGCGACAATGTGCTCTGGTACAGAATCTCCTCTGCTGGCGTTGAATCTGATCCGAAGAGCGATGATGGACCAGTCGGGGCTCGATCTTGACATCGAGCACGTCTTTTCCTGTGAGATCGTGCCATATAAGCAGGCGTACATCGAGAGGAATTTTCGGCCTCCTCTTTTGTTCCGGGATGTATGTGAACTTGGGGATGATGAAGCGTGAGTCTTTTCCTAGTGTCAAGATCTTTGATACTGACAAGTGTTCTTAGTCACACGGCATATGGCGCCAAAGCCGTCGTTCCAGGAAACGTGGACATACTTGTTGCTGGCACGTCTTGCGTCGATTACTCCAATCTGAACAATGAGAAGAAGGATATCGAGGACGGCGGCGAATCAGGCCGAACCTTCTTCGGCATGCGGGCTTGGGTCGCGAAACATAGGCCCCCCATTGTCATCCTGGAGAACGTCTGTGGTGCTCCTTGGCCAGACGTGGAGAAGAGATTCGCAAAGATCGGCTATAGCGCCACGTCTCTCAGGCTCGACACCAAGCAGTATTATATCCCGCACACTCGCCAACGTGGCTACCTCATAGCGGTGGACCTCAAGAGTACCAACAAGCCGAAGATGTGGAAGGAGATGGTCCAAAAGCTGTCAAGGCCGGCGTCGGCTTCTTTGGACGCTTTTCTTCTACCTTCAGATGATCCTCGCATTCATCAAGCCCGCGAGAAACTCGTTCAAGAGAGCTATAACGGTTCTGGTCGACGTACTGGCCGAACAGATTGGGGTCGCTGCGAGTCGAGACATCAGCGTACTCGGCTGGAGGAGAATCTTGGAGCGAGGCGGCCATTGACGAACTGGGACGAAGGTGAGAGGCCATGATATGATATACTTCAGCGCCGCCAGTTCACACATTTGTAGGCGGTTCCTGCAAGATGCTGGACTTCGGCTGGGCAGATTGGGTTCAGGGCCAGGTCGAACGTGTCTGGGACTTGGTGGATATCATGATCTTGCAGTCTGCAGTCATGGGCGTGGACCCGTCCTACAAGACGTGAGTGCTCAAATGTTGGAGAGATGCAGAATTAAATCTTACCTCTTCTTAAGGCAAATTTGGAACCTGTCTCAGAATGTCGATCGTCAACAGGGGACAAGGAACAAGCTGGGTATCTGTCCTTGCTTGACGCCTTCCATGATTCCATACATCACGAATCGCGGAGGTCCTATGATTGGCCTTGAGGCGCTTCATATGCAGGGACTTCCTATTAACGAGCTCCTTCTTACTCGTGAAAGCGAGGATCAGCTTGCCGACTTGGCTGGCAATGCTATGTCAACAACGGTCGTCGGCACTGCGATTATGACAGCTCTCATCGTTTGTCAGGATCTTCTCATCAGCAGCGACGAGAAGACAACGTACGAAGAAAAGCATAACCACGATCGTATAGAAGAGGCGGATGAAGACGCTGCGATGGACGTTGATGGGACACTCCAATCTGTCGATGACTGCATCTCTGGAGAGGAACAGCTTTTGGAGGCTCCTTTTGACTTGTCGAAGACCGCCGAACATTCGTTGTCTCAGCTGCTCACCGACGCCATGAGGAGTGTTCGACTTTGCGATTGCGAAGGTCGAAAGGACATGACTAGCCGCGAGCTTCGTCGCTGCGCGGATTGCGGATGGACATCTTGCGTGAAGTGTGGAGGACGTCCTGAACACAATTACGAGGTGCTCGACCTCGAGGCGCTGCCTAGGTTATCGCCATCCGCTTTCACTCGAGGCCTGAAGGCTGCCCTACCCATGCGAGTTGCCCTGTCCTCCGTCACCGAAGTGTTCATGGACGGCTTGCGCGAGCAGTCTGGCGCAAAGGTGTCCTCGAAGGTTTGGTCTGCATGGAAATCCGCGGTGGTCGACGCGACAAAGAGCGACCTTCGCTTCGTGGAGCTCAAGCGGCAGGAGCTTTGGTCTGCTCATTATGAATCGTCAAATGCCCGACTCGAGCTGGTTCTCCATCCTCAGCGTCCGGAATGGCTCTTCTTCGCCAAGGCTGCTGCCAGCGAGCCTGCGAATGCGGAGATTCGCAAGATCCTCATGTCTCCCGCCGGTCGCCTTGCATGCGATGGCGCTCTTTTCAGTGGCCAGTGGGAGTTTGCATTGCCACATACTGGTGAAGTCGAGATCACGATCAAGGGAGCCGGGGAGCTTGTGCCGTCGTGGGAGGCTAAGCTGGGTCTGCAGGCTCCCAAGTTCAAGGATCGCATGGTGCACTCGCAGCTCGAGATCGAGGTGCCGGAAGAGAGTGAACCTCTCTTTGACCGCAGCATTGCAGGAACATATACCCTCTACGACAAGTGTGGGACGACCAGCAGTGCTCTTCATAAGAAGGCATCGACCGAGGAGGACAAACATTTGCCGCCGCTCTTCATGCTCATCGACCCCAGTCGATGCGGAAAGACGGAGAACGACGGCTTCGTCTTTGCAATCAACACCCGAAGATACGAGTATGGCGAGGCTCGTCCTCTGGTAGCACGTCTCGACCCATCCTGGAGGCAATCTGACAAGGACGAGCAAACCGTCAAGTGCCAGATTCCGCAGAAGTACGTTGCCGCTGTCAATGTGTCACTTCAGGTACGTCTAGCTGCACCATTGCGAACCCAGACTTACAGTTCGTTTAGCCGTCGCTCGGTCAGGAGGCTACATTTGCTGTCCCGAAGGATAACCTCGACATCGTAGTCAATAAGGACGCCTGTCAGACTGCCAATGCGGTGCTCGTTGCTCGTTTCCCCCTTGGAGATCAAGCTGGTCCGGAGTGGCCCCGTGGCACTTGGAAAGAAGTTGAACCGATTCACGCCCGAACGACTTTCAGATCGCTGTCATGGCTGATCGAACGCGTCAAGGACATCGAAGGCGGCTTCCATGACTGGCAAGAGGTCGCTTTGCCTGACGACCATTCGAATTGCGAACGATGTGCGCCCCACGCTCCGGGACTTCGATGGATCACTCAAGGCAAGAAGGTCGCAGCGCTTGAGGACAGCATACAGGCCGGCGAGTACGAACGCTGCCTCAAGCGACGACCGGCGCCTTTCGTGACGCAGTTGAAGCTCGACGAGGATGGCACTGGCATTGTGCGCATCGGCATGAACGTTCCCTCGCTAATCCACCGGGCCCTCTCCCGCCTCCCTTCTAATCGCACCGCCGCTCCCGTTCTATCATGGCGTCTTGAGACTGACTTTCAACCTTTGGTGAAGTTGATCCTGCCGAAGTTCACGCTTCTGAGCAATCGCTCGGACCCAGAGCACGCGCAACCTCCCCACTTCACCAAGAATCCGCTCCGACCGGAACAACTTCGTTCTCTCGACTGGATGATCAAGCAAGAGGACCGAGATGCCTCGCCCTTCATCGAGGAAGAAATTTCTGAGGCCATTCTTGAGCCCCTAGGCTGGCGCGTTGAAGGCCGTGCACAGAAACCCGTTTGCATCCGCGGCGGCGTCCTCGCGGACCAGGTCGGTTATGGGAAGACTGCGATCACTCTAGGCCTGATTGACTGGACACGGAAGGCTGTCAGCAAGGAACTCTCTAAAGCACCAGAGATCCCTGGCAAGATTCGTGTCAAGGCGTCGCTCATTATCGTCCCGCCTCATCTTACCCGACAATGGGGCTCGGAGATCAAGAAGTTCATCAGCTCACCTTCCAACGAGCCATACAAGGTTGTCACACTCACGAACGCCTCCAGCTTGAACTCATCGACCATAGAGGGAATAATGGAAGCCGATATCGTTATCGTGGCGTCTACCCTCTTCAAAAGCGCTGTCTATCTGGACAATTTAGAGGCTTTCGCTGCCCGTGGATCCATTCCTCGTACTGAGGGCCGTTACTTCAACGCACGGTTGGATACTTGCCTGGAGGGTTTGCGTGAGCAGGTTGACCGGCTTCGGAACAAAGATGAAGGCGCGACAGCAGTACTGAAAGCCATCCATGAAGCAAGGAAGAAAGGTAAGCAGTCCATTTGTCCGTAAGGATCATTTCTCATTTTCGTCGCAGATCAAGAGGAATCAAAGGAGGTTCTCCGGCCCTCGAAGCGTATCCGGGGCATCGCCAAAGCCGACGAGTCAGATGAGGACGAGGTGCCTGCTCCCAAACCGAATGCAGCGGCTGTCAAAGCGAGCGGAACTTCGAAAGCAAAGAGACCAGCTGCAAAGGCTGATGGTGCGTCACCTTCAAGTGATCGCAAGAATGCTGCCAAATTCAGCCACGTTGAAGTTCGACCTGTCTCTTCGGTCTATAAGAAGTCTCCCAAGACGGTGAACGACGCTCAATCTTCATCCGCGGGCGATGCTGGCTCCGGCGATGACTCTGAGCCCATTAGGCCTCGCAAACGCAAAGCTTCTGCGAAGATAACTTATGTTCTCGACTCGGACGAGGAAGAAGCTCCAGCCAAGAAGAAGGGCAAGGGCAAAGCCGTAAAGAAGCCTGTTAAGTCCAGTCGCTCCTCCTCCCCTGATTATCAACCCTCCGACGAGGAAGATTCTCCTGAAGAGGTTGATGAAGAGGCTGACGACGATGATGACGACGTCTCCAATGACTCGGACGAAGAATCGGATGCTCCTAAGAACAAGTCGAAGGCCAAGCCCAAGACTAAGGCGAAACCCGTCAAGGCCAAGAGCAAGGCCAAATCGAAGAAGTCTGACTCCGAAGATGCGATGGACGTCGACGACGGCGCATCCACCTCAGCAACTTCGTCCAGCGGTACATCGAAGAAGCGCAAGCGCACCGAGGAGAAGGAGAAGAAGCCGAAGGAACTGCGCGAGGCCAAGGACCCATGGAAGCTGAAGACAGATGCCCGCCGCGAATGGCAGGATATGAGATCGCCCCCGCTGGAGATGTTCCACTTCGCCAGGAAGGTTGTTGATGAGTACACCTACCTTGACGGACTCGTACATTCTGCTGTCACCAAGCTGACTGCCGACCGCCACTGGGTGCTCTCCGGCACGCCACCTGTGCACGATTTTGCGGCCGTCAAGACGATCGCGGCGTTCCTTGATGTGCACCTTGGTATTGACGATGATGGTGAAGGTCAGTCTGCTCTGATCAAGAAACGTCGCCGCGACCAGACCGGTAAGTCTAATTTTTCTGGAGTCGATTATGTGTTGACGCATTTCTTGTCTAGCTGCGGAGCATTTCCACTCCTTCCGCGAGACCCACAGTCTCGACTGGCACGCTCATCGTCACGAAGTCGGCCAAACTTTCCTAGACCGCTTCGTTCGTCAGGTACATGTCTCGAACTCTAATCCATTTCAGTCTGCTCATTTTCCTCCAGAATATTGCCGAGATCGACGAGATCCCATGGGAAGATAAGGTTGAGAAAGTCGTTCTGCCTGCAGCAGAGAGGGCGATCTATCTAGAGCTTGAGCACCATTTGCGCGCCCTGGACATGACCATCAAACGCGGGAAGAAGAATGAGAGCGATCGCGAGAAGCGCCTCGCCAAGTCTCTCGGTGAGAGTCGGTAAGTGTCAAGTTCATTTCGTTATTTGAACGACAAATGACCAGTTGCTGTACTCCCAGTACTGCCGAAGAAGCGCTGCTCAAGCGTTGCTCTCATTTCGAGCTAGACACATCGGACAAGGAGAACGCCATGAAGGCTTGTGAGATTATCGTGAAGGAGCGCACGACGCAGCTCGAAGAGAACAAAGCTGAGCTCTTGACGAGTCTGCATGAAGCAATCGAGCAAGAGAAGACCATCGGGCGGACCGACAACGAGTCCATGTTTCAAGAGTACGTGCGCGTCTGCCGAACAGAGGGTGTCGGCGACGATGACGCGAACGAAGTTGTCCGCAAGCTCCTCGATGAAGCTGGTTCCACCAGCTTCAAGGCCAAGAAGCCGGCGAAAGCAGGCGCGACGAAGGCCGCTGACAAGAAGAGCAAGAAAGAGGACAAGCAGGCGAACCTCATTTGGGAGCACCGCGAGAAGACGCACCATATCCGACGACTGACGAAGGAACTCGTGGGCCGCCTGCGCTCCTTACGCTATTTCACCGTCGTTCGTGATCTTCAAAAGCAAGACCGCGAGCCACCCATTATTTCGTGCCCTTCATGCGAGCGAGAACAGATCCCGCTTGACGAGATCGCCGTCCTGTCGTCGTGCGGTCATACTGGCTGCCTGACATGTGTCAAGGCCTGTGCGAGCAACGAGGAATGTGTTTACGCTGCCTCTGGGGCCTGCAAGGCTGCTGCGCGTGCTCTCAACATCGTCAAGGGGAGTACGCTCGGTGTCGACGACGAAGAGCGGGACGGCCGTGGCAAACACTTCGGTATGAAGTTGGAGAATGTCATCAAATTGATTCAGTACGTTTCTCTTCATAGAACGTCTAAGGTTGGGATATCAATTGCGTTATAATCACAGGACAAAGATTCCGCCCGAAGAACGCGTCCTCCTCTTCGTCCAGTTCCCCGACCTGACCAAGAAGGTCGCAGAGGCGCTTGAAGATCACAAGGTCAAGTTCCTCGAGATCAAAGGCTCAGCATCCGCAAAGAGCAAGGCCCTCGAGAAGTTCCAGGACGGCTCGAAGCACCGCGTCTTGCTCTTGAACGTGATGGACGAGAGCGCGTCCGGCGCCAACCTCACCTGCGCGAACCACGCAATCTTCTTGTCGCCACTGCTTACGCCGTCGAAGGAGATTTACGTGGCGAACGAGACGCAGGCGGTCGGGCGTGTGAGACGCTTCGGCCAGAGGAAGCTCGTTCACATTTGGCGGTTCTTGACGACGGAGACGATTGACATCGAGATTTATGAGGAGAGGTCGGGCAACAAGGTATAGAAGGTGGCCAGATATAGTTCATTGCATACCCATATACATGTGATATCCTGCTTTCGTCTTGTTTTGCTTTGTAGTCACCGTAGTGTATACCACACAAGTTAGATATCGTTCAACACGACATGTTAGACTCACCAGCTAGGGACGAAGAAGAGAAAACCAGGCTCATGTATAAGCTACAACACACAGATGCATTGAAAATGGATAAATTACAGGATATATGCGTACAGTCCATAGCAAAGCACAGCATTAATGTCCGGGAAGTCGTCTAAAAGGAGGGTAAGGCAGTCACTTGTTCGACATTTGGTAACCACTTGTATCTAGGATCTGCTTCCCGCATATCGCACATAAGCCTTTCTTGAAGGCACATCCTATCGATGAAAAGCGAATAAGTGTCCATTCTGAGGCTAAGGTATGAAAAGCACGCACCATGACAGTACTTCGCCTTATTCTGTGTGACAGTCTGTTTACAGTCCTTACACTTATTGGCGTACGGCTACATGGCATTCATCAGCTACGAATAAACCTCAAGAAAGCGAAGAGCATACCTGAAACCTATTCTTTGAGCTGCCAGGGCGCCCTAGCAGCTTGTTCTCTCCAATTTTGCGAGAGCCTTCTTTGATACTCGTAGAAGTTGAAGTGAATGGGTCAGGAGCGGCGACTTTAGATAGTTTCTACAGATAAGCGATCCTTCAGCAACTCTGTGGAATCCTGAAGAAAACAGTGCTTACCTTCTCACATTTCTTGCAAACCATGATGGGGGAGCGGGGTCAAGGTGCGGACCGGTCAGCACTGCACGAGGTGGCTGACTAATACCCGGAAGGAAGCGTCGAGCCATCACAACGGTCCTCAGCGCGGAGCCTGCCCCGGGGCGTCTTGTTCGTTGTCCGTCAAACGTTCTGTTCGAGCGACGAGTCCCTGACGTCTTCACTATCTGCGTATATTCGTGTGGTGGTACGTAACCCAGTATGACAGATACTAACGTTCTCAACATAGGATGTGATAACTAATAACTGCGCATCGATGTGTCCGGCAGGGAAATGTGAAAACTAGACATTTCGGGAGCGATCCTGCGGGAGAGAATCCCGTTTGACACTGGCCTCACATAGCCCAGGAAACGAAGAGTTGAGATCTGTCTTTCAACTCAAGCGAGTTCGCTTATCGCACAATAGACCGACCGTCTTCGGCATTTTAGCGTCAAACCGCTCTATTGACTTGTATTGCCAACATCTGATGAGGTTCTGATCGTTGAACCTACGAGAATCTGGTGCTGTATCGAGATTTCGGAGTATCCCTCGTGCGGGTAGTGGACTATCAGGGTAATTATTCCAACACATTATACATCCACGCAAGCCAACGACTGAGGAATCTATCTTGCTCTAGATGACGAAGCGCCGCCAGCTGTCAACAGAGCGACGCCGGTTAGCAGACCCTGCCAGTTAATAGAGCGCCTCCGGTTCTTCGCTACAACTTTTCGGTGATGGGAACGTTGCGAAGCAAAGTGCTTGTTACATTGCAGGCCACATGGTCAGGGTAGATGTTTTGACGAGTCTCAGACCAAGATCTCCGGCCGATATGCTCGGCCACCATGTTGTGCCGATTGATTTATAGGATGCGCTTGCCTGAGATGAGTTGTCGATATCCTTTGCCTCCTCCCCCATATCTCGGTATGGCGACCTATACCGTCCTCCTGAACGTGGTATTGGGGGGCTTCGTGCTCTTCCTCATCAAGCGGTTATTCGACCGCAAGGCGAGCGCCCCAATGCCACCGGGGCCCAAAGGCCTGCCTATCATCGGCAACCTCTTCGACCTACCCCGGAAAGACGAGTACACTGTCTTTGGCGAATGGCATAAGAAGTATGGTGCGTTCAGTTCCCTTCTTCCCGCACCTGTAAGGATAGATATCTCAGAGCATTCCTAGGCCCAATATCGTCGGCGACTGTCTTTGGTAGGAGCTTAATCGTCCTCAATACACCGAAGGTGGCCACCGAGATGTTGGCAAAGAAGGCCAACATCTATTCGGACAGACCATACTTCACCATGGCGGGAGACCTCGTTGGGTGGAAAGACGTAATCGTCCTACTCCCGTACAAAGCGCGCTTCAAGGCGTACAGGAAGATGATGCATCAGGTACTGGGAAGTCGTGCTAACATCTTGAAATTCCGAGAGCACATCGAGAGTGAAACACAAAAGGCCATGCGGAGATTGCTCGACGAACCTGAAAACTTCGTCGGCGTCGTCAGAAAGTGAGTTCAATTGCCGATGTGATCTGTGTAGCTAACTCTATCGGGACAGGGCGATAGGCTACATTGTCCTTCTCGTTACGTATGGGTACAAGTGCACATCGGAGCATGATCCCATCGTGCGCGTCGCAGATGAGGCGACGACTCAACTGGGCATCCTGCTGGCTGCCGGCGGTTTTCTCGTCGATAGACTACCTTTCTGTAAGCGGTTTCTGGATTTTTACAGCAGTCATCTGGCTGACAGAGGCCCGTGTCTATTAGTGCGACACGTACCTGATTGGATTCCTGGTGCGCGCTTCAAGGCGCTCGCGCGCGAATGGCGCGAGTGCTTGTATTCCCTGACCAACTGGACATATGACTACACCCTTGCCCAAATGGTATGCTGCGATATTCTCGATCTTTTGATACAGCGTGAGAGTGGTTGATGGTGTGTTTCAGAGTGCGGGAACCTCCTCTCCGAACTTTGTCGCCAATCTGCTAGAAAGCGGACCGAGATCGGACGAGGAAAAACGCAACATCAAATGGGCTGCCTCCAGCTTGTACTCTGGAGGCGCCGACACGGTGCGCTCGCGTAACTCGAATAGAAAATTCTGATCTTCAGACTGATTGATCGCACATGTCAACTTACGAAAATAGCCTGTTTCAACGCTATCGGTCTTCTTCCTGGCGATGGCAAAGAATCCGGAAGCGGTAAAGAAAGCGCAAGCTGAGATCGATGCAGTCATTGGGAACGACAGACTCCCAACCTTCGACGACCGTGATAAGCTGCCGTACGTCAATGCGCTCGCGAAGGAGGTGATTCGATGGGGACCTACTGCACCGCTTGGTCCGTATTCTTTTGTTCTTCACGACTATCTCTACATGCAGTTAAGGCTATGTTGCGATCGCACAGGAGCGCCCCACTGCGTCTCACAAGATGACGTCCATGACGGCTACTTCATCCCGAAAGGCTCCGTCCTCGTCGCTAATCTCTGGTGCGCCTCAACTCATGTTCGCACACGAGGCTTCTCTTCTGATGCGACATACAGGCATTTCTTACATGATCCAGATGTGTACAAAGATCCCTGGACATTCAATCCCGACCGCCTCCTCGCATCAGAAGATAAGCCCGCAGAACAAGATCCGTACGATCTATGTTTCGGGTATGGAAGACGGTCAGTGTGCTATCCGTGCAAACGTGCTGCTTTGTGAACTCACGTTCGTGCTGATGCCCGATCGATAATCCACAGTTCCTGCCCAGGTATGCACTAACCCATTATTAAAGAAATTGATGATCACCACTGCTGATGCACGATGCAACCATTCATTAGGTGCCCATCTTGCCGATGCGGTGATGTACATTTTCGCGGCCGTGACACTGTCGGTATACAACATTGGGAAGGCAGTCGATGAGCATGGCGTAGAGATTGAGCCAGAATTTGCGTTCACGAGCGGCGCATTGATGTAAGCGTTTCGCTTGACATCTTGTCATGTGAATGGGTTGCTGACCATCGCGCGCCTCATCAAAGTCGTCCGGAAGAGTTCCAGTGTTCTATCAAGCCGCGCTCAGCGAAGGCGGAAGCGCTCATCAGAACCATAGAGCTATGAATACAGTTGGTTGGCGCTCTAACTCGGGCGTTATGATATGCTGGATCGCCGTGCATAGTTTAGAAAAGCTATCTTACACACGTAAACACGTTTTATCTGATTGATCGATTCTTTTCGAACGATACGCTATACAAGGGCATAGAGTTCTCCTTTACATGAAAGCCTGCAGATGTTCTCATAGCAATCATCAAATACTTTTAACGATCGTTCGCAACACTGGTAACATTTTATCAGGCGAGATATCGTCATCATAGCGTCATGGGAGATGTCTGTAGGACGATATCAACGAGAACCACTGTATAAAGTGTCGAGACAGAAGGAAAGAAGGTCAATCTGCTTTAATATTTTTCCTGAATCCTGATCGTATGTTAGCCGATGTTTGGCAAGAGCCTCTGATCCTAACAACCGCTTTGCAAGAAATCGGCAAATGCCGCTTCCTTCCATCTTACTCGCACTGACTCGTGTTCTATATGGCAACAGTTTCGACAAACTCAGGAGCCGATCCAGAAGATATCCTCTCAAACTCTCTCGGATTCTTGTATGATTATACACCCGTCACTTATTCTTCCGCAGGCTCTATCTACACATACATCTCACCGTCGACATCACGCAGTTCAGAGACTCCTTTAACAGTGATCCTTGCAACGCCCGAGACACACGCGAAGAACTGGTCACTACATGCTTCATCCATCTGGGTAGCATCAATCTACATTGCGGATCATCTGGACGATCTAGGTCTGGACGTGCACCCAAGCCGGACGCTCCGCATACTCGAACTCGGCGCCGGCGCCGGTCTTCCAGGCATCCTCGCCGCGAAGCGATATTCCCATGTTCGCGTCACGTCGACAGACTATCCCGACGAGTGTCTCATCCGCGAACTAGAAGCAAATGTGCGCCGAAACGAAGTCTCCGAGCGCTGTGGCGTTATTCCGTATGCATGGGGGAGCGACACGGCGCCGTTGCGTGTAGATAACGACCACGCTGACGCGGCGGGTTTCGACGTCATCATCGCTGCTGACACGCTATGGAATCCCGAGATGCATCGGCCTTTCATAGTGACGCTGCACGAAACGCTTGCGAGGACTGCGGAGGCTCGGATCTATCTCGTCGCGGGGATGCATACAGGACCATACGCGGTACAGTCATTTCTAGACGCCGTGCAAAAGGATGGGCTGGAAGTTGTGGAAGCCTCCGAAAGAGAGGTCAAGGGCGATGCTTGTCGAAGCTGGGACGTGGGTAGGGCCGAATGGAATGACGAGCGGGAGCGGAGGCGATGGGTGGTTTGGGTGATTTTGAGATGGAAGACAACATAAGATATTCTGCATTGTCTACTACGATGCTTCAGCTCGCCAGAACTTGATAAGCTCCATCATTGTGGTAAGTATGTCTACTAATTTTGCATCTTGACGCGCGTGCGAATCTGATTGAAACGTAGCTCCCACCAAGGTTACACTGTCCGTCTGCCAAAACATATCGTTTCTCAAACCTGGTCGGAACCGTTACGCGCCTTGATTATAAGCACGAATCTGCGTACGGCTCAGAGGCTGCATACAACATATGGCTTGCCCTAAAGATTTAAATAGCGTATGTCGAGCTCTTGTCTAAATATGATGCGACACTCATCTATCAGTTAGCAATGCGATTTAGGCTCGAGTAATTCGGCCTTTCGAAATCGTATGGATACCGGAGCGCTGGGGGAAAGAATGCGTCTCGCAGTTACTAAAATCCTGGCCGATCGGAAAGCAGGTTATATGTAGGTGAGGGTCGAGCTTCATACTAACCGGTCAAACTGATTATAATTTTAGTCATTCTGGGCAATGTATCTGTCTTCATTATTCCACCATGTCCACCCTAAGTATGCCGAATTTTATCTTGATATCATGGATACAGACCATGCGAGTCCGCAAAGGCAGAGCATCGTCGTCCATCTGCATCAAATGAAGACTCGAAACTAAGGTGATAGACATTCGGTGCTTGGATCCCATGTCATGCCGTATGATATCCTCGACTGCTGACGCAGGCTCCATTCATCCCGCAAGCCATAGTCTTGCCTTATCATGGACGTCTTGCAGGCGCGCCCATCCCCCTTAGGACCAAAGGCGCTTGGCTGCAATGCAGGACTCTCCATCTGGCGATCCCACGCCCTCAGCTGATTGTTATTGATCACTGAAAGGCTTTGTAGACGAATGGTCTTCTCGAGATCTGTGCTCTCAAGCGTAGGGGGACAATGCATACTTGATGCAGTCGGTTTTGAAGTATCTTGTCGCTAGATGCGGGCACGGCGTCGCAAGTGGGGCTGTCAACGCATGGCCTACTGTTTCCTGACGTCGGTCAGATACGTACCTCTATCTGGAGGCAAACCTTATGCACGCGCCTATCTCAGCGCGCAAATTGCACGGTATGTTTCCGGGTTCCCTGCTTCTGCCCCTCCAGGAGACCTATGTGCCAGTTCGACAAACTCAATCAAACTTGGTCGTGATCGAGGACAGAAGATGTGGTGAATGAGGAGAGGCGGGAGTATAAGATTGTCATGCATAAGTCTAGACACGGGAATGCTTCCCCAAATGAACCGTAAATCAGAACCAGTACCCATGGCTCAGGCGGAGCGGTCTGTCGCTGCCTCTTCAATGACATCATCTCCATAGCCCCCATCCGTCGGCGGATCGACGACCCCGCTCAACAGCATATCTCGCAGCACAGGGTCATACGTGACCCTCGTGCCACTGCAAAATAAATGCCATAAATAAGAGTATCCATTGCCGACAAAGAGAAATGCTAACGCACGCTACGGCTTTGACGACATCGCGCATCACCTGTCCGCTCGGGATCTCGATTTTCTCGACGCCAGGAATGCCGTCCGCGCGCGTGGGCCCGACATTCAAGTACATCACGGGCTTCTTCAGCTCGAGAGCATGCTTCAGCAATCTGGGCAAATGAAGTTCTAAGCCGGGAAGCGCGTCTGAGGAGACTCGGCGATTGCGTACCGAAAGGCAGAGTATGTCGCGAGCGTGGTGCCCATGAGGAAGAGACGATCGCTCTGTTCGACGATTTCAAAGCTGATGAATGTCATCCATGAGTGAGAGGATGGTTGCAAGGAAAACAAAGATGGTCACCTGCGGTCTTTGACTTCTGCACCGATGGACTCGCCGAAGAATACCACGTCTGGCTTTATCTGATTCCAGACGACATGTCTACCTTCTGTGATAGAAGGAAATTGATACAAGGACGCACGGTATTGTTTCGGACACCTTCCTCCAGACATTGCGGGCAGTCTGGGACAACATAGTCATCGTATGAAACGCCTTCCAGAGCGACCTGCACAACAGTGAGATTAGAGCGACAACTTGGTGAGGTATGGAGAAGCCAGCGAACGACGCACGTCACCATCTGGATTTGTCTTCGGCTTCTGTCCGCTTCTCTCAAGGTCGTCCATATATGCTTTCCATTCCGGATTGGCCTGCGAGAGCCATTCCTGGAACGTATCGCGGTCAAATGCGTGTCTATGTTTGCAGTGTACTTGCTGCAGAAATTCAAAAGGTCACTCTTTTCGGCTAATGTTCACATAGAGGGAATGGCGTACGAAGAGTGTGCCATGAAGTTCTAGGATCCGCTCGCGCATGAGGGCTTCGTCCCATACGTGCCGAATTGCCTTGTGGTGCAGCCCGTCGACGTTCTGCGTGATGAGATTCGTGACAAAGGAGGTATGCTGCAGCGCAGCAATAGCAAAGTGGGTTGTATTGGGCTTGGTATTTCGGACGGGTGGGTATCCGACGTAAGAACGGAGCCTGATGGGTGTTGAGTGGCCCGAATTTCGTAAAAAGACGGTGAGGTGGGCCTACCAGTATCTCTGTCTGTGTCAAAGATGAGAACTGAGCCATAATAGACTCTACGACAAGGTACCGACCTGAAGGCATGGCCGCGCGGGCTCTCGTCCACGAGTTCGTGGTACTTTCATAATACGACCATGAGTTCGCGCTCATATAATTTATTTCGCACATACGAATATCGGTCTGCAGGAGATACAAATCCTTGGTCAACTGAAGAACAAATGCAATTACTAGAATCGCAAGCGCACTTATAATTCGGATTCATGTACCGCCCATCCTTCCCTCTGTACGCCTTCACGCCGGAATCGACGCTGACGCCCGCACCCGTCAACAGCGCGACATTGCCTGGCGCGACAAACGTCGCGATGCGGTCGACAGCCTCCGCATGGGATATGCGGGGGAGGAGGGCGGCCAAGGAGTTGACCTGGGGGATGGTGGGAACTGAGACTCGCATGTGACAAAGACGCGCCGGCGACGTTCGCGCCTTCTTGTACCCTGTCCCCGACTCCGACGCCGGCGTCGAACCGGCCAGTCTAGTCAGCTCCTGTACTTCTACCTTGTAACCTTCTCATATCGAGTACGTTCGTCGTAGCCGACGCGCGATGCAGCATTCGTTTCTGAATATTTGTTTGTGACAGGATCTGGCTCCTAGCAGGAAACGATGAGCGGCCCACCTCCACCGGCGGTGCTGCATACACCCGGCTTCGCGCATTATAACCTTGCATGGTCACCTTTCCACACGCAACGCCTCGCCATCGCCTCGTCGGCAAACTATGGACTGGTAGGGAACGGCCGTCTGCACCTCGCGTCTCTCGCGGGACCCAGCGGGATCGCAGGCCTCAACCTGGACAAGTTGTGCGTAACACAAATATCATCATTCTTTGCACCGCCGGCTGACCTTGCGTAGCTATGAGACACAGGACGGATTATACGACCTAGCGTGGTCAGAGATCCACGAGAATCAGCTGGTGACCGCATCCGGGGACGGGTCGATCAGGCTGTGGGATGTCATGCTGAATGTAAGCTGGTCTCGTGCATAATCCCTCCCAGAATCGGTTAGAGTAAGTACGGCAAGGCGCTTTAGGATCTTCCCATACGCGCATGGCAGGAGCATACGCGAGAGGTGTTCTGCGTCGACTGGTCGAATTTGAGGAAAGACCAGTTCGTTTCGTGCTCATGGGACGGGTCCGTGAAGCTTGTAAGTCATCTAACCCGAGGGCCGCCACTATTACATCTGACCATGTATTATAGTGGACTCCAGAACATCCGCGCTCCCTGATGACATTGCAAGCCCATCACTCCTGCGCGTATCAAGCCCTCTTCTCGCCTCACCACCCCGACCTCATCGCGACCTGCTCGACCGACGGCACGGTCAAACTCTTCGACCTGCGTGCACCAGCATTTGCACCGCAAAGCAACAGTTTCACAGCGCCTCTCGCCGCCGCGGCGCTGACCGTCCCCGCATCCGGCGGCGAAGTGCTCGCGCTGGACTGGAACAAGTACCGTCCGCTCACGCTCGCGAGCGCCGGCGTCGACAAGACGATCAGGGTATGGGACTGCCGGATGGTGAAGCTCGCAGACGCGCCCGGCGCCCCTGGACCCGAGGGCAGCGCGGCCGTCGGGGGCGCGTGCGAGACGCACCTTATGGGCCACGAGTATGCGGTGCGCAAGGTGCAGTGGAGTCCGCACCGGCCTGATTTGCTGGCGAGCGCGTCGTATGATATGACATGTCGGATGTAAGTGCCGGAACTACTGTCAAAATGGGTGCCCGTGCTAATATTTGTGGATAGATGGACGACGAATCCTCCGCCTGGGCGGACCCATCTGGTTCGTATACATGACCTCCATACGGAGTTTGTAGTGGGTTGCGCATGGTCGCTGTACGAGGAAGGCGTGTTGGCAACATGTAGCTGGGACTGTAGAGTCAATGTATTTCGTGTATGAATAGAATTGAACACTGAGAAGGTGGACTTTCGGAACAAAACACATGATCCTGGTGGCAACTTGGAAACATAGTTCTATCCTTCTCATATCCAAGGGCTAGGGGACTCCAGACGACGGATCTGGTAACATGAACGAGGATTTACAGAACTCTCCAAGACAAACTTTGATCGAGGCTCGGAGACGGCAACGCGCTGCTCGTGCTGCTCGTGCCGACAACCGACCGCCGGTAGTAGACCTCAGGCTCGTTACATGGACATGTTGAGCATATGGGCTATCCGCGCGTCAGCTACCAAAGTGAAAAGCACTCTGTTTCTGTCAATTATAACATGATGAGGAGAATACTGATCCTGTATAACCCGTACATCTCAACACATTGTTAGAGGATACGCGCAGATTCACTTGCCTGAGCGCCGAATCCTATATCCATCTCACTACATCCACAGCGCAAACCCTTCTATATAGCTAGGCGTTCCGCTGCCGACTCCGAGCGTTTCGACCTGGCCGCGTGACGCCGTCGAGTGTATGTCTCGAATACAGCGGCCGGAACGCTTCGTCCAAGGCAAGGACATCAGAGCGATCGATTATCATTGTCACTGACGGCAAGTGCAACGGAAGACTTGGCGTTCCGCGGTCCTTGCCGCCTTGTTTGACCAAGCGATCCAGCACGACCGGCATCGACTGCAGCTCGTGCTTGCGCACTCTGTCCAGCCCCAATTTATTCCGCATCTTTCGTAGCCTCGTCTGAATAGGCTCGAGCTCCTGGTGCTTAGCAGTGTTAACGGTGAAGTCGATGTACGTCTCGAGCGCCTCGAAGGCGTGGCGCGTTGCTAGGCAGTCGTGGCAGCCGTCCGGTATGAGAATGTACTCGTGCGTCCTGCACAGCGTCTTTACCAGCCGCTCGAGCAGCTGCTTCGCCACCGACATATAAACATGCGTTGCGAGCCATTTGTCGAAGTGGAACCAAAGCCTGCGTTTTCGCTTGTCGCCTGCCATATGGGCATGCTGTGGTCCGGGCTGTACATCCGCCGATGCCTTTTGCGCGTCCTCGATCGACTCTATGGGATGCTCGAGCGAAGCCGCGAGCTGCCGCTCGACGTCTGCATAGGTCGTTTTGCTGTCCGCGACGCCCATCTCCCGGAGCGTCTCCACGAGCAGATAGGTGAATACTCCGTACTTGCGCTTGCAGTCTCCCAGATCGAACTCGGTCTCCAAGGCCACTTCCTTGTCTTTGCATGCCATCATGAAGACGCATGGAAATGGCTTCGGCTCCCGTAACTTGGTGAATACGGAAGCGTCAGATTTTTTGCGCGGATGCTGATCGGCGGCGCGGAGCATGGGGTTCATATCTGCAGTGTCCTGGGTTGTGATGGTTCGCTCTGTGAGATACGTGTTCGGGGCGTCGGAGCTGTTACTAGCCAGACCGCCGGAGTGGCAGGAATCTAGAATAACGACAACGTTGTGACCCTTGGCTGCCATTATCTGCTCGACTATGAGATTCAGCTCTCTGACACTGATCTGCGGGGTTTTAGAGCTGACGTCGCAGGGACACAGCGTTTCGACCCAGCAGGGCGTGTCATCTGAGATAGATGCATTGTATCGCGAACCATGCCCTGAGAAGTAGATGATGATGTCGTCGTCATAATTGATACGACGATTGTCGCGAAGATCGTAAAGGGCTTTCAGAATGTTGTCGCGAGTCGGACGTTGATGTTGTAGCTCAGTTGTGAGCAGGACGATATGGCTGTCCGGGATCCCCAAATCATCAACAAGAAATTCCTGCACTAGATGCGCATCATTCACGGAGCCCTCAAGGGTGACCCACCCCTCTGGTTAGTCATGAATACCGATAATTACGGCCCATGATCTTGCGCTATTGCAAAGGAGCTGTGAAAATATGTGTGATGAGGCAGGTTCGGCGACGGCGAAAAAACCTGACCTGCGCCGCGCCCGGCTCCTCTTCCCACCACCCTTGTTTCTCTCCCGTCCACATCCATTTCACAAAAGAGACTGACAGCTTGAGTATGTTCATCCAGAGAATCGCAAGCAAATGCAGCCAAAACTTCTGAAAAAAGGATTCTCCGACAGGCTGTCCTTCATGCTGGACCTCTCTCAAAGATTGCTCTCTACCCGATCCATCGTCTGGATACGGCATCTCCAACGTGCGCGTCTCCGGGATTTCCGGCACATGTTCAGCTAGTCCATCTTTCTTGATAATGGCAAACCTCCGGTGGTCTTCACTCTTCAGAAGATCGGACCTATAACGCAGAACGGAAAGCAACCACCGCGCAGCACCTGAATAAATACATGGCTTCCGGAGTGAGAAATTGATACTCACCGCGATAGGCTTATTAATGGCGCGATGACGCAGATCAAGCTTTGCTTGGGTCGGGGACCCCGGTGAGGGCGCGTACTTGTGACCCGCTTGAGGGCCTGATGGCTAACACAAAAGTTAGAGTCCATGAGTGAGGATGATCCAAATCAATCCGTACTTCGGAATCACGCATAGCACGCGAGCGTGTTGCCAGCTTTCTGGCTACGCTCGAGTGCATTGCTTGCGGACACAAGCCGTCCTATCGAAGCAGACAAAGCATTTATGAGATCCGAGGTGGCCCGGAAAAGGTTCGCCTTCAAGGAGTTGATCGCGAGCATGACGAAGCAAAGTGGGAACAAGAGCCTGACCAGTATCACCACGAACGACAACAAAAATCAGACAACATGGATCCGGTGTATGCAGATATTACATACCGTCACGTCTGCATGCCGCTAAAACCTCCGGGCGCCGCCTGATGCTGTGTCCCTTGTTTTCCAGTATGGACAGGTGTATACCGTTGTGCAGGACAATTGGTGGACAAGATTGGACGATCACCGTCCATTTCGGTCGGCTGATCCTGTCGGACACATCGACACAGCGCACCTATAGAAGTACAAAGCAGGTTCAGTAGTTCTGCATTAGGTCGCTCGACATGCTCTTTGGGTCGGCGATCAGCCTATCTTGGTGCTGGTGGTGTAATGGGACTGAATTCTCTTTTCTCTGGAACAGCGTTAAATCAGTGGCAGAGACCTGGCAGGACGAGAGTATCTTACCATAGCACACTCAGAGCACTCCGAATCGAACGAGCGGGTCCTTGTCTTATCGAGCACTAGCCACACGCACCTTCATAGAAGAATACAAACGTGCCATAAATGGAAGATCAGGTGAAAAAATCCTGTCAATGTAATGGTACGGATGAAGGAGACACCAATGAAGCAGGAACGCAGATGGCGAGGACGTCGGATGCTCGAGCAGATGCATACCGCAGGGGGGGTTGGAACTCCGAAACGGCTGGATC
This sequence comes from Hericium erinaceus, assembly GCA_006506795.2. Classification (NCBI taxonomy): domain Eukaryota; kingdom Fungi; phylum Basidiomycota; class Agaricomycetes; order Russulales; family Hericiaceae; genus Hericium; species Hericium erinaceus. Next base: position 900,288 of record CM021174.1, on the reverse strand, counting down.
CGAGACTAACAATAGTATTAGAGAGATCGACTCGTCATCTCTCCCTCAAGGTCTGCCTGTGGGAGACTACAATAGTAACGTCGAGAGCCTCAGCCCGGTTTGACCTGGTTTGATGTGCTCGGGCATTCGGAACTTGGGCGGAACACTCGGGAATTCGGAACTTGGACGGAAAAACGCAGTCTCCTTCCTTCAACTCAAAATAGAAGGAGTGTTGGGCCTTAGCGTCTCTTTGGTGTCCTTGACCTTGCCTTCTCCTCGTATTGATCTCCTTACACCACCCTTTGCTGTCGCCGTCGTCGTCATCTGTCTCTCCCTCTGCTCATCATATCTGTCTTCGTGATCGTGCGACACCGACATCGATGCTCAATGTTCGTCTCATCTTGCACCTCATCTTGCACCCAGGAATGTTCTCGATCCCAGCTGGCGGACAATGCGAGAACTACTACATTACACTGGGTATGTTCATATCTGCATGGAACCACGGCTTCATTGCTAGCCCCCGTACTGATGACCCTGCTCTAGGTAACTCTCTGTTTCCCATTTTCGCATCATCTCCATTGTCTTCAGATGTGCTACAGAGCCTGCCCTTGCCATCATGTCTGACCCGCAGAAGTTCGACATATTCATGCCAGATGAGGAGCCGACATTGCCAGAAAGGCAACAGACAAGTCTCGCAAGGGTGAATGAATGCAAATGTACAAGCATCTACGCTTGGAGCTCTGGTGATGTTATGTCAATCGATGCCTTTCCACGACGTAGGTCGCCGTCACTTGCATATTGGTTAGACTGAATATCATGACTCGCACTGAGTCAGGCTTATGACAGTTCTCACATAGGTAGGTGGTTTAATCTGGAGCTGCAGTAGATTTTGGTCAGTAATCTGCATGGCCTATATCCGGTTCCGCTTCATGCTCACTCCGTTTTGATATTTTGAGATTCCAAATTTTGGTATCCGACATCATCCCTCGCCTGGATTCATGCGACGGGTCCCTCAAGATACCTTTGAGATCTGGATGGCATTCGGTCTCAAAGACGGTCTTCCGAACGGCCAAGAATACCCATGTCAATAGAAGTGAAGTGAGGTATGTGTTTGTTGCTGTTCAATCATACGGGATATCGCCTTTCCCGTGAAGGATTTTTGATGTTTGGGGACCTCTAGGGTTGCAGTCATATCGGTGCGTCTCGCCATGCAGCATCTTGTCCGTAACATTGCGTCCGCCTTCCACCCTTCACAAGCGCTGCTCCAAAAGCATGCGTTCCCGGTTGTTGTCGATCGGTATGTCTTATATAAGACCTCGAAGAGTAGATCAGCGTCGACCCCGAGGTTGCAACTCATCCAAAATCATCTGCTACCTCTTTGCCCTTCTGGCAGGCAGCGGATTCTGGCTTCATCGCCATTAATTCAAGGTCCTGCTCGTGTGGTTTGACGCTGATGATGTCAAATACAAGTTCCTGGAACCTCCATGCCAACTGACTTACCTTTCTGTTGTCTGCTGCTTCATAGTGAAGCGCACATAGTGAGTGAGCGGGTCCAAGGACTCGCGCGCTTGCCGCATTGGGCTTGACATCATGCGGTACGCTTTCCCACCTCTGTCGGCCTCAGCTTTCCGTCCCCACTCGCACTTTTATCGTCCTTTATCCATCTCGCTTTGTCCTAGATGCCATCTGAGCAGCATGTCATGCCGCGCCCATTCGGGGGGGATTCCTATATTGCCGAGGTAAGGAGCTTTCTTTTTTTTGGCCGTTCTGCTTCCTCGGTCCTCAGGCCAACTTAGCATGACGATCGCTGATAAAATCCATCCCGTCTCTAGAGTGATCAGCCCGAAGAGCGGCAGCTTATCGCAGCGGTGCTCACCGTCACCGATGTACAGATTCGGTTACTGGAGAATTTCGAGCGGTCATTATGGGCTGAGCGTCACCCTGGTCTCGAGCTTGATTGCGATCTTCTACTCAAGGAGGTTCAGCGGACGGTGCAGAGATCCGATGGGGTTACTCTTGCCGACTGGGATATTTTGCAGAAGCTCGATGTGTTGCATCATTTGCGAAGAGAAAGGACGATGCATCTCGGCTGTCTTGCAGCCAGTCTGCGCCCCTGCCCACGGCCCCCCGTGGTCTTCCCAAGTGTTTCTCAGGATGCGTCTGCCCTTCTGGCGGATCCAGGGTTACATATAACAAACAACCAGTCTTCACTCGAGCATTCTATCCGCGGCTCGCAATTCTGGGCCATCATCATTGGCATCAACATCTACGACGATCCGTCTATCCCGCGCCTCCGAGGCTGTGTCCCCGACGCACTTGCGATGTACACATACCTCACGCACGACCTGCGCGTACCGCCAGACCACATCTGCCTCCTCACGCAGAGCGAAGGCGACCATCCACCCGTCTGGGCCTGGCCCTCGCGCCAGAACATCATGTCCGCGCTCTACACCCACCTCCGCGACAACCCCCGCATCTGCACAGGTGACCACATGCTCATATACTTCTCGGGGCACGGCTCGGCATACTACGCCTCCGACGCATTCGCCAGCCCCGCCGCACGTGTCGGCTCGATCGAGGCGCTCTGTCCCTCCGATCGCGGGACGGCATCCGGCCTTGACCCCGGGGACATCGTCTGCGACATCAGCGACCGCGAAATCAATGTGTTCTTAAGCGAGCTCCGCGCCGTGAAGGGCCCGCGCACAACGCTCGTCCTCGATTGCTGCCACTCAGGCGGCATGGCACGCGGTGCACCCATACCCCGCACGACCGCGCGTTTTGCGGACCCGCTGCCGCTCGCGGGCATGCTGCACGCGGCAGACGCAGACTTGCACCGCTGGCCCGCGAGCAGGCGGGCCTTCGAAGAGGCATGGGCGTGGGACACGGCCGCGTGCGTCCTACTTGCGGCGTGCCGAGACTACGAGCAGGCGTACGAGCGGCCCGCGGGGGGTGTGTTCACGCGTGCGCTGCTCGGCACGCTGCGGCGTGCCGGCGGCGGGAGCGCGACGTATGCGGCGCTGGGGCGGGCGGTGGGCGCGGAGGTTGCGCGGGCGGGCGGGGCGCAGCATCCGGTGGTTGTGGGCGATCGGAGGGGGTGTCGGGTGTGGTTTTAGGTGGGTGCGCTTGGTGGCTGATACCCGGTGGACGGCGAGCGATCTTGTTGCTGATATTTCCATTTATTCCGTTGGATGCTTATGTTGGTGGTGTAGGAGCGAGTTGTAGATGTTGTCTGGGCTCATCAATATCCTGTCTTCACCACTCGACATGCAGTATTCGCTAATGTTCTTGTAATACCCAATAAATGCTTTTTGTAGGAAAGGCCGGAGTCGATAACACATACCCACATGGTAATCATCGGCGTCTTCATTGTCAGCCGTCCTTCACGTTGAAGTCAGTGAAGCAGAACGAAAAGCCACGAGCTCTGCCCCGAATGCTAAGGATACATTAAAACCTAGCAATTGCTGTCAGCGAGAAATCAAAGGGAGGTACTTATTCCAATCACGATGCGCAAACAAATACAGCCTATATACGCTTCTGAGTCTGTCTGTAAACGTCAACTGCTCTACTCGAGGGGAAGACCACTGAAGCAGTAAATTTCAGGGGGAGCAAGCTCGACTCAGTTTGCAATCTAGCGAGTGTCTGCGGCACGGCCAAGTTTCGGCGCGACATCCTGTAAATCTATATGTACAAGCGATGCAGCATAAAGCATACAACATATATATCATAGTACCAGATCGCAAGGCTATGGCCGACAGAAAGCAAGAAAGGTAACTAAATCAATATCAGGGCCCTCAATTGTTGTCCGTACCAGACCATCTCGCTGCAGCCACCCGCAGCGTGCGGAAGTCAAGCCATCCGCAATAAATGTTGCGACTGGGCATCTGCATGCTCCGTTTCCACATGCTGAAAAGCCGCCTGCAGTCCATGAAGTTCAGACCGATCAAAACTAAAATAGATCGCAGTGCTCCAGCGTCCCTCGGGCCCGTGCTGTGGTTGACTGCTAGGTCTGTGCGGATGCTTAGGAGACTCCAAGGGTAAGGATTTCTGTGGGTCCGTATGATGGTTTCGTTTGCCTGGCCAGTCCTTAGGCTCAGGGGGTCCGAACATCATATTAGGGGGAGGGGACTTGTTGCGCACATGAAGCAGCTCCTGCTGGATGGGTCGGAGCTCCGGATAGATGGCAATGGAGAAATCCACTTTCGATTCGAGAATCTCAAAGATCTTGTAGCATGCTCGGCATTCAAAACAATACTCAAGATAGAGAACATCCTTGTGCTTGGTACACATGCGCTTGCCTAGTTCCACGATGAGTAGACGTACAAGCACGATGGAATGGTTGCTCGTGATCCACTTGTCAACAAGGTACCAAAGCCTTCGGCCTTTCCTGCTCCCAGTGAAGTAGACGTTCTGGAGGCCGCTCGGTGCATGGGGATGGTGAAGCAAGGATAAACCTCCCAAACCTCCTAGATTCCGCTCGACATCCATATACGTAGTACGACTGCCGTTGGAGCATGTCTTCAGCTCTGCCACCAGCGTATAAGTGAAGACGCCATGAAGAATGTGATTGGGGCCCATATGTCACTCCAAGGCCTTCTCGTTGCTTCTGCACGCGGCCACGAGAACGAATGCTGACGGATCTGATCTCCACTTGGCTGCAAGCACAGATTTCCTGGATTTCTTCAGTGGATGACCATCAGCGGCATGGAGCATGCTCTGCAGTGGATCCATCCGGTTCGATGAACCCAAGGGATCAACGCTTCGAGCTGCAACATACATTTCCTGTAGGACACTTCCACGAGCCATCCCACCTGAATAGCAGGCATCAATGATCACGACAACGTTATAGCCCTTTGCCTCATTTATCTCCTGAATAACAAGATTCAGTTCCCTATCGCTGATATCTGGAATCCCTCCGACAATGCGGTCAACAGGTGCCAATGCTTCGACGTAGCCTCTCAATTTTCCAGGAGTCTTGGATGCGGCCACCTTGTATCTTGTGCCATGTCCAGAGAAATAGATGATTATATCATCGCTGACTAGGATGTGAGGATTGTCGCGAAGATCATACAGAGCTTTAATGATGTTCTCGTGCGTGGGGCGTCTAAGGGATGGCATGCCGTATCTGTCCTCTGTCGTAAGGAGCGTGATGTGATCCTCGGGGATCTTCAAGTCCTCTGTGAAAAAATTGTGCACTAAGTATGCGTCCCTTACGCAGCCTTGGAGATGAGGGAAGTGTTCATAGGTATCGATGCCAATGATGAGGGCCCAAGATCAGAAGCCATCACAGCAGATCTGTAGCCTCATGAGGTACATTTAATATGACAGTCCGAAGAATTCAACTAACCTTCAAGTCAAATGGTTCATACTGATTGCCATTGACCAGACGGTCCAAGTGAAATTTGTCCGCGATAAGAGCTAGACCCTCTGCCATCGACCCCCGGAAGTCATGTAACATCTCAAGCCACATGAGCTCGTCTTCCGAGCTCTGACCAGATCTCACTTCCTCACGGATTTCCATCAGCAGTTGATCTCTATCCAACTCGGAGCTCGGATGGCGCTGTTCCCATTTTTCTCACTCCTTGATTTCAAGCTTAGGAATATGATCGGCCATCCAACTGGTCATGAACGCAGAGAAGAGTTGCTGATCCTTGATTGATGCATCCTACAGCATTATAGGAAAGGGCGGCATCATCAGCGCTTTGAAGTATGTCAAAGGTGTGCAGATGACGACTCACCGCGGTGGACCCGGACCTTCCTGCCTCTCTCTGCGGCCTAGGAAGCCAGGCTGACTCATCGGGAAATGGCTGTAGCAACAAAAAAAAATGAGTCAGAACACCGCTCGTGGCGATGTTAATATAAGAGCTCACCCCACTCACCCCGGGGGGGATGGGGCCACCGCGCCGAGGAAGTGTCACTAGCCCTGCTGTCGACGACGTTGGCTGCATTGCTTAGGGAAAAAGCTCTGATATCGATTGAAGTGAGTATTTATGGAATCAGAGATCGGCCGGAAAAGGTTTGCCTTCATGGAAAGAGTCGCGACTGTGACGAAAGAAGATAGCGACAATGACCCAATCTGTAACAAGAGAGGATGCAAAATCGCACAGAAGAAAGCGGCATATCTATAGTCTTGCAAAGGCATATCGAGCGTAAGCAGACGTCACGATGTTCGTTTTGCATATGCCTTGCACTTGGGATGCTGTGCCCTTGTTGTCGAATACATATGGACACTGAAGGACACATACTTGTCCATGCTTCGAATTTCATTGTTGTCCATTCTTGTCAGTCACTGACAGCGGCCAGACGCACGTAGAATGCTGACTTGGTGCGAAGACCAGAGCAATGGTGTGGTCAGATTGGCTATTTCGTTATCAGGTCGGCGGCGAAGCTATGGGAAGTGTAACCTGGAGATCGTCGGCATGAAGAGATCGAAGAGCGTGGCCTCATTTCACTGACATTAAGCTCCCTACGCACCTCCATGAGACGCGTAGGACTTGAAGCATCATAGGACAGCGGCCACGAGGCCCGATGCGACTTCATGCCTTGCGGCTCATGAGAAGATGTAACCTTGTCCTCAATGAGAATGCCATCTTGCATACTCTGCGTGAACATGACGATGTGAAGATCCAGCCTTGTGCTTTGTTCTAGAGATGGGTTCATGATACGAACTTTGTGGTCGACATGCATCATTGCATGATGCAGGGTTGGACAAGATCTTGCCAATGCTTCGCCTCTGCACGCCATTCGGCAGAGACCGAGAACGAGCGTCCATCTGATTCTCAGTCTAGGTGCTCGCGGCATTCTATCCTAGTTAGCAGACCACGGTCATCTTCAAAGATGTGACTTTCTGAGAACAATTTCTTCGGATCTAGTGAGGCAAGTTATTGTAATTGTCATCGAATGAAAGTTGCTGATTTCGATGTTCTCAGCCATGCGTAGCAACGTCCAGCCGAACATGCCACAGCATGCCACACTGGCCATATATGGTTGCTTTCGGAAGTTATCGATGCATCGCATTGAAAGGCGACGGGCAATATAGTATTATTGTCCATTTGAACCTCACAACATCCGCAGTCTCGACACAATTGCTGAGCAGAAACCAAGGACACAGCATGAACCGTGTGCGGCATCTATAGAGAGGTGAGACAATAGCTACTATGCATCACGCCGCTGCTAGGCTATGCAAGTAGACTTGTTTCCCACTTCCATCGTGACCTGTTGATACGGCTCACTTTTGGCACTCTCGCCAGCCTTTTGTTAACGGCGTTGCTGTATGATCATGGGACAGTTTTACTTGTCTTACTAGCCATCGTTCTGACCCTTCCGAATTTGATAAAGACTTCCTCGAGTGCGGAAGTCTACTCCATATCAGAGCCCAACAAGAACTAACTTGCAGTTGAACACCTACATGCCAGAACATCCTGGTTGCGCTCTACACCCACCTCCGCGACAACCCCCGCATCCGCACAGGCGACCACATGCTCATATACTTCTCGGGGCACGGCTCAGCGTACTACGCCTCCGACGCATTCGCCAGCCCCGCCGCGCGTGTCGGCTCGATCGAGGCGCTATGCCCCTCCGATCGTGGGACGGCATTCGGCCTTGACCCGGAGGACATCGTCTGCGACATCAGTGACCGCGAGATCAATGTATTCATGAGCGAGCTCCGTGCCGCGAAGGGCCCGCGCACGACGCTCGTCCTCGACTGCTGTCATTCAGGCGGCATGGCGTGCGGCGCACCCGCACCCCACGCGACTGCGCGCTTTGCAGATCCGCTGCCCCTTGCTGGCATGCTGTGCGCAGCGGACATGGATATGTGTCGCTGGCCTGCAAGCAGGCAGGTCTTCGAGGAGGCATGGGCGTGGGACACGGACACGTGCGTCCTGCTCGCGGCGTGCAGGGACTACGAGCAGGCATACGAGCGGCCGGCGGGGGGTGTGTTCACGTGCACGCTGCTCGGCGTGCTGCGGCGTACCGGTGGTGGGAGCGCGACGTATGCGGAGCTGGGGCGGGCAGTGGGCGCGGAGGTTGCGTGGGCGGGCGGGGCGCAGCATCCCGTGGTCGTGGGTGATCGGAGGGGGTGTCGGGTGTGGTGGTAGGTGCGTGTGCTTGGTGGCTGATATTCGGTGGACTGGTGACAGGTTCTGTCTATCTTGTTGGGTACTTATGTTAATGGCGGAGGTATGACTTGTAGGTTATTTGTTTGACTTTCTTGTAATACCCTGTACATATTTCGAGCTGTTGAAATGCACTTTGCGTACATATTCGCGTTGCTGCGTGCCGGGACTGTAAACAGGCGTAGACGTCGTGAACTATCGGCAGGGTGCTGGATATGGTTTTGATGTGAGTAACGCTTATGGACCGACATAGACTAGTTTTTTCTGCATTTGCAGACTGGCAGGGTCTTGTACCTTGGACTAACTCTGCCTCAAACCTGTGCCTTTTTCTTGACTTTGTATCTATATTGTCATTCCGTAGGCACAATTCTGCCATCCTCGGCGGCAGACATACCGCGAGAATCACGCGCAGACTTCGTGTTGACGTCTGCGTTTGACTGACATTGAGCGCTTGGGCGAGAAACTGACGTATCGGAGCAGCATACTTATGGACTCCGACGTAGACCAGAAAAGGTTCGCTTTCAGACAACCAATCGTGAATATGATGCTGTAAATTATGAACAAGATCAGCCTGACCAGTAGATATCACCACGGGCAGTAACGATATCACACAGAACGGACGCACTGATTTAGTGTAAGTACTCAGACATTGCACATCATACGTGCCTCCATTGACAAACAAGATTGCAATTGTACACGTTCAACGCAACTTAATGTAAATCATGGCGGGTGCAAGGTTGTTTGTACGACTGTCCAGAACCTGTTGGACCTTGCAAACATTGAACTATTAGAGTCTATCGATCCATAGGTATCGACGCAGAAACCCTAAGGATTTTCCATAATCTGATTGGTCGAGGAGCCGTGGTCAGTCATGTGTTCGTTCTGAGCTGGCCGGCAGCCAATCAGAACTGAGAATCAGGGCTCGGTAGTCGGTTGGCCAATCAGAGTCAGTGAGCTCAGGCTCCGGCCAATGAGTGATTGCGTCCTTCCTTTCACTAAGACCGTCGCCGCTGCGCTACCCTGCCACTACTGGTATCCTTCTGTGTCTATTTTCTTGTGTTTAAAAAGTTCATTGAATCCCGGAGGACAATATGTCAGAGGATTTCCGCTTAGCGCTCGATTCTTCAATATTCCCAGGCCAGTTCTAAACCACTGTGAATCCTTGCTGACGACATTGGCTTTCCTGACGTACACTTCATTCTGGCAACACTATAAATCTCCTCTCCATATAAATTTCGGAGCTTCTCTTTACCATGGAGGTGTAGAAACTCTGACTCGGACCACAAATGTCATCGTGATCAACGGGAATCTACCATCGGATGAAATGAAAGGCGTGGAGCAGGCCAGCAAGGACGAATAATTTGCTTTGCGTCGCCGTTAGTCTATACATGCACTGATCTCAATATACTGACCTAATTTTCTCAGGCTTTGCGCACTATCGGAGTCCACTGCACCCTCGTCGGATGCGAATATGATCTCTCTATCCGCCTGTGTCGCTGCTTCAGCTCACCTATAGCATGAGGCAGTAGCGTACAATGACAATGCGATGGCATTTAGAAACTGACAAATCAGCTAGAATCGCTGGTCCTGCAGTAAATTTCGGTGAGTGGTTCGAAATGCTTATCTTCGTCTCCGTGTCCTGCTTACCTGCATTAGTCGGAGCATTAAACGTGTTCTGCTGCTCTCTGTCATGCGGCTTGCTTAGGCAGCCATCCTTGTGCATTCGTTCTCAACAGTGTTTAGCATACATTCAGTCTCGAGCAATAGAGGCACTCACATCAACAGAAGCTTGGTGCGTTTCTTTTTGCTATCTAGACTGCGAGCTTCACCTTCTCCACAAAGTTCGTTGAAGTCCTAGATGCTACCTGGATTTCAATCGTGAGTGATGCTCGACCTCATCTTGTTGCGTTGTCGCCTAAATACAAACTCCATCTTCCGCCTTCAATGAAAGTTGCTTCAAAACCAGACTCAGTCAATGTCCACTTCAGGTGTGTAAACTGATCATAACTCACCTCTCGAATCTGTGCTCTTCCAGCATGCACGGGGTGCTGCTCGCCCGGCTTGAATGCGGAGCCAGAAACAGCAAACACAACCTGGAACATCATATCAGCTGAATTACCTTGCTGCTTTCTGCATCCGTGCATTTTGATACGTGCGCACAGCGAGTGACTGCATGGATTGCCCTTGTCACCACCGGCGCTCGACGCACTTGCTGCTTTCGGTGTGCTTTTTCCCACCTGAGGTCTGCCCCGCTGTTTGTTCCACTTCCCACTTTTATTGCTTCATATAAGTGTTGCTCTTTTGAAGATGACCACTGAGCAGGATGCTGTGTCGCGCCCATTCGGGGGCTATGCCTATATTACCATGGTGAGGAATTCTCATTTTTTTGGCCTTTCTACCACCTTGGTCCTGAGGCCAACTCAATACAACGATCACTGATAAAGTCCCTTCCGTCTCTAGAGTGATCAGCCCGAAGAGTAGGGTTCGACACGAGTGCACTCGCAGGTGACCCGGATCCGAACCCGCGGGTATTCAAGATGGCGTGAGGGCTGACCTGGATCTGCGCGGGTTTCAGCCACCGGGTGATCCGGAGCCGCGGGTCAGGTACCTGTGACAGCACGGGTCACTCGCAGGTCAGTAGATCTTATCATCTCTTACCTCTCACCACATCATTCCATCCTCCTCTTCTCGTTGTTTCTCGTCTATTCAGCGGCAGGGAGGGGTTTTCAGAGGCTAGAGGGTCATAAGGTGTGTGCAAATGGTCTTGACTTTCATTGGTTTGTACTGATCTCGGGGGTCTCGTTCGATAACGAGCGAGACTCTCGTCTTTGGTTGTCCTTGGACAGCCCTCGATGCCCCGCCGTCATCTATCTCGCCTCTCGCGCGCCGGCCGCACATTCGACGATCTCCCTAGCAGCCAATAGCTCCCCCAGCCGACACCCATCTTGCGCTCACATGCGCAAGGGTTATACTTCCGACCCATCCACCAAGAGCACAGATGATGCCGTCGCAGTGCGTGGAAGGCCAGCGACGGTGAATCGAGCCTCGTTGCTATAGCGATGGGCTCGAGTTATCGTTCGTTGTTCACCCGCACGGGACGACGTGCGCCATTTACAATGCTGTTCTCGTGTCCGTGTCTGTCCCGATCTCACATGCCTCGCGACAGCGTGCAATTGCCCGCACGGGATCTCGCATGCCCTTCCATGCCCAGAATAGCGTGCGCTTGTCGCTTACGCCTCGCCAGCACAGGCGTGCACCTGCATGGTGTGCCCCGCCCTCACATAGCCGTTCACGCATGCTGCAGCTGGCATGCTCGCTGCCACGCACCGGGACCCGCTCGCCGAGGAGGGCCTGAACTGCCCAATGCCCAGATGCTGAAGGTACGTTTGCATGCCTTCCCCACCCCGCACACTCTCGCGCTTGGCTTCAATGATCCATACAAGCTCAGCAGGATATCTTCTATTCTGCATGAACCTCGCGTGGCCATAAATTTTGTCTACGCTCATGCGAGCTTGCCACGTTGCACATTACACGGCTGCTTGGGACAGCCTTATGCAGCCTCTCGGCACCTTCGACACCACTCATTTGCTTTCAACGCTCTCGTGTGCCGGCAACTGCAGCACTAGCTGCACCCTCATTATAGCCCTCATGAGCACTCGTCTTCACCGACCTCGCCGTGTCGTCTTCAATATCACGTGTTCATTGGACTATCACTTACACTCCGCAGCTTCTGCACATCCTCAAGAATCCCCACTACATGTCGTGTGAGCAAATATGTACAGTAGTTGTAAATAATGTACAAGTTCGAAAGTCTGTGTACGTAGTATGCAAAATAAATTGTGGATTACAGATCAGTGCAGGTAACTCGCGGGTCGGTGAAATTTTGCAAGGGCTTGACCTGGATCCGGACAGGTCTCAGCCACCAGGTGATCCGGATCTGCGGGTCGAATACCTGTGAGTCAATTTCATGGGTATACCTGTGTTGACCCACAGGTGACTCTGACTCGTGTCCATCCCTACCGAAGAGCGGCAGCTCATCGCAGCAGTACTCACTGCCACCGACGCGCAGATCCAGACATTAGAAGACTTCGAGCAGCTATCATGGGCTGAGCGTCACCTTGGTCTCGAGCTTGATTGCGACCTGCTACTCAAGGAAGTTCAGCAGACGGTGCAGGGTCCTGGTGGGGGTGCTCCCGCCGACTGGGATACTTTGCAGAAGCTCGATGCATTGCATCATCTGCGAAGGGAGAGGACCATGTGCCTCGGCTGTCTTGCAGCGAATCTGCATCCCTTCCTGCAGCTTCCTCCAGTCTTCCCGAGTGGTTCCCAGGTGAGCTTCGTTCCACGTCCGCCCTGCTCGATGATCCATTTTTACATGGGCCAAAAAACCAGTCCTCACTCGAACATCCTACCCATGGCTCGCGATTCTGGGCCGTTATCATTGGCATCAACATCTACGACGATCCGTCAATCCCGCGCCTCCGAGGCTGTGTCCCCGATGCACTCGCGATGCACACTTACCTAACACATAACCTATGCGTACCGCCGGACCACATCTGCTTCCTCACGCAGAGCGAAGGCAACTATCCACCCATCTGGGCCTGGCCTACGCGCCAGAACATCCTGTCCGCGCTCTATACCCATCTCCGCGACAATCCCCGCATCCGCACAGGCGACCACATGCTCATCTATTTCTCTGGGCATGGCTCAGCATATTACGCCTCCGACGCGTTCAGCAGCCCCGCCACGCGTGTCGGCTCGATCGAGGCGCTCTGTCCCTCCGATCGCGGGACGGCATTCGGCCTTGACCCCGGGGACATCGTCTGCGACATCAGCGACCGCGAGATGAATGTATTCTTAAGCGAGCTCCGCGCCGTGAAGGGCCCGCGCACAACGCTCGTCCTCGATTGCTGCCACTCAGGCGGCATGGCACGCGGCGCGCCCGCACCCCACGCGACCACGCGCTTCGCGGACCCGCTGCCGCTCGCGGGCATGTTGCGCGCGGCAGACGCGGACTTGCGCCGCTGGCCTGCAAGCAGGCGCGCGGCGGATGAGGCATGGGCGTGGGACACGGCCGCGTGCGTCCTACTTGCGGCGTGCCGAGACTACGAGCAGGCGTACGAGCGGCCCGCGGGGGGTGTGTTCACGCGCGCACTGCTCGGCGCGCTTCGCCGTGGCGGCGGCGGGAGCGTGACGTATGCGGCGCTGGGGCGGGCGGTGGGCGCGGAGGTTGCGCGGGCGGGCGGGGCGCAGCATCCGGTGGTTGTGGGTGATCGGCGGGGGCGTCGGGTGTGGTTTTAGGTAGGCGCGCTTGTGGATACCCTGTGGACGGCGAACGATCCTGCTGCTGACATTTTCGTTTATTCCGTTGGATATTTATGTTGGTGGTGTAGGAACGAGTTGTAGATATTTGTCTGATCTTCTTGTAATACCCTGTAAATATGGCGAGTTGTTAAGATTTACGCGTACACAGATGTGAACTGACATCGGATCGCTGTTTGAAGTACTAGATCGTTGGTCATCGGCGAAGGCTACAGTGGACAGTTTGGACGTGCTGTCCTAGACTATTGCTTACTGCAGTTTGGTCGTTTGGACTTGTCTGTCGCTCAATAAGCACACGACTTGAAACATACCGCATACATCATATTCTCCAATCACGCGTCTACGAACATCGAGACAATATTAGCACGCAAGTTGTCTACGCCGTCTCTAGAGTCTCGCCGCTCCGGCACTTATGGACCCGCCTCGGACCAGCTCGTACAAGATGCCGCACCTGCGCATGCAAGTGCTTCGTATGAACCGGCCGAAACGCTTGCTCCAAGCGGCAAAGATCCGACTCGACGAGGACCCAGCCCAACGCGTCAGCCTTGAGACTCTGCAGACTCGATGGCTTGTGCAGGGTCCTATCACCGGGCTGGCGGCCCGCCGCATGCGAATTCATCGTCACCGTTCGAGTCGTCGACACGGACCGTGCCGCCCGCACCTGGCGTAGCTCCGCCTGGATGGGCCGGAGCTCGGGATGCAACGCCACAGAGAAGTCGACCTCCGCCTCAAGCGCGTCGAAGGCCTTGCGTGCCGCTTGGCAGAAGCCGCAGACGGGCGGCGGGAGGTGCAGCGGGAGGCGTGGCAGGGGATGCGGCTGGACATGCGGCTGGTGCACGCGACACAAGCTCCTTCTCAAGCCCATGACTAATCCCCATACAGACGCCATGGAGTGCTGCTCCGGGGACCACTTGTCAATGAGGTACCAGAGCCTGAGGCCCTTCCTCTCTCCCAAGAAGTGTGGGTGCTGGCGACTTCCCGGCTCCAAAGGATAGCGAAGCAAAGCTGCGACCTGCTCCTCGATGTCGGCGTAGGTGGTCCGGCTTCCCTTGTAACACGACTTCAGCGAGCCAACGAGTAAGTAGGTAAAGACGCCGTAAACCTCGTCCGCAGGGCCCATGACTTGCTCGCATGCCTGCTCGTCACTTCTGCAGGCCGCCATGACGATGCATGCAGACGGATCCAGCTTGTAGCTCGAAGAAAACACAAGTGTCGCCGACTTCTTGCGTGGGTGTTCATCTGCAGCGCGCAACATTCTCTCCAGTTGGACCCGAGGCTCTGGCAATTGCAAGGGAGCAGCGCTTCGCACTGCATGGTATGTCTCTAGCGTGGCATCCCCGCGAGCCATACCACCCGAGTAGCAGGCGTCAAGAATCAGGATGACGTTTGGACCCTTCGCCTTCTTGATCTCCCGGATTATGACGTTCAGTTCTCTGTCGCTGATGTCCGGGACGTTGCTGCCACGGTCGACAGGACAGAGCGCTTCAATATAGCCTCCTTTCTCGCCAGCTGGTCTCAAATTGCGGGTCGTACGATATCTCGTGCCGTGTCCAGCAAAGTAGATGATGATGTCATCGTTGTGCTTGATCAGAGAATTGTCACGAAGACCGTAAAGGGAACTTATAATGTTGTGGCGAGTCGGCTGTCGATGAGGTGGACAATCTTGATCAGTTGTAAGGAGTGTGATGTGACTGTAAGGTATCCTCAAGTCATCCGTGAAAAACTGGTGGACCAAGGCTGCATCGTGTACTGGGCCTTCAAGGGGACCTGGCGAGCACTTTGGATCGTAGGAATTGATTCCAATTATGACAGCCCATGAACGCAAGCCATCACAGGAGATCTGTAGAAATACGGACGATGAGACACATTTGACGGTGGTCGAGGATAAAATAGCCGACCTTCGCACCACCCTGCTTAACCAAGGATTCAATTTCGAACCTCTCGTGATAACGGGCTAGTTGCTCTGCCAACGTCTTCCGATGTCCATTCAAATCCCTTATTAACTTCAGAAAGATGCGAGAAGTCACAGTTCCGCTGTGTTTCGCGTCGTGCTTGAGTTCCTTTAGTAACTGGGCTTTATTCAAGGTGACACCTGGATGGCGTTCTTCCCATAGTCCCTTCTCCATGGATTCAAGCTCAGTAATCTCCTCAAGCAGTTTCTTGTCCACAAATTTGGAGTCGGTTTCTCGGCCACGAGAATATTGGTCCTACAAGACATGAAAAAGAGCAATCGATAGTCAACGGATGAAGCATGCTGAAGAATTCGACATTGTAACTTACCATAAATGGCCCATCGACAAGAAGAAGTCCAGAATCTGTGGTTGTTTGAGACCCGCTTTGACCAACAGAGCTAGACGGCTAGCGTAGAAAAAGTGAGGAAGAGTTACGCCCTTACGCCTGCAAGGATAATCGAAATCAGGACTTACCCCAACGACAGGCCCACCATGCCAACCAGGTGTCGCCAGCTCTGCGATTCTCGACTGCATTGCTGGGGCTCAAGCGGTCATAGTGAAATAAGCAAGGTATTTATAGGATCTGAAAGGCCAGGTGGGAAAAGTTCTCTTTGAAAAAATCAATCGTGAGCACCAGTAAGAAGCAAGCAGTAGAAACAATAATGACCATGAGCGACAACAGGAATCACGCACAATTAATCAAGAAAAGGTCTACGTAGGTTTCTGAAGGGGTATCCAGCGTGAACAAACGATCCTTGAAAAACTCCGAGCGCCGTTTGATGCGTCGCTCCGAGTATGAGAAGTATGTACAATACAGGACAATTGTGTGTCCAAGGTTGTGATGCCGTCGCCCATGCACTGGTCAGGCCAGTCACAGCTTCATAGCATTCTAGTACGTACCAGTACCTACAGTAAAGTAGTAAAGAACAGAGTCAATCGAAGGCAAGATCAGAGCTGAACAATACGACGATACGTACCAACACACGAGCACAGTTTGCCTTCAGCCGTGCAAATGTCAACATGCTCTACTTGAGGAGAAGTCCGGCGCCGACTGTCGAATCCATGTCTCAAGCCCGCACTTGCAAAGGCCTTGTAGTCTCCCACAGGTAAACATTGAGGGAGAGATGACGGTCGATTGAGGCCCTGCCATGAGGGCGCAAGTTGCAATCCTGTAGTACGTCGTGGCCGCGGCACGGCGGAGTAGTGGCGGAGTATGCTTCGGCATCGGTGACAGCAGAGCGTGTAGCGCTGGCATTTCATAAATTTCAGTGTCCGAGTCCTCGAAGCCGCCCCATGGCGAGTCTGTCAAAGCACACGTCGCGTACCACGGCGATTTGGTCGAACCGACAATGGTCAAAGCGATCGACAGCCTGAGATCTGCCCAATATGGCTGTATCTTGAAGTTACGGTCCTGGATACAAAGCGTTGAAAGGTGGTGACGAGTAAGCATCCTATTGTTCCAATTTCGTCACAATTGAGGACCAGGGACACAGCATGCAGCATCTGTAGAAGCATGCTGAGATAATAAGTCCTAGTTGCTACGCTTCTTGTGAGGCTATGTAAGCCTCCATAGACATAGCTCCTCGCTCCTTGTCCTCCCGTTCGTGCTTTTTATTGACGCCATTGGCTTTTTTCAGGATCACTAGCTTTTTTCGTTCGTGGTCAAAGCCACTCCTTGTTCCTTTTCTGTCCCTCATGGACCCCATAAGTAATTCACTTCGAGAGCCTCATTCTCAAAAGATGCAGTCCATCGCAGAGATACCAGAGTCTTCCGGGCGTATGACGCCCATCATTGAGGTATGTGCCAGCGTCTAACGTTATCTCTCTGCTTCATATGATAAGGGCGAGGCTCTGACACATTCTTGCTTTTATATTAGGAACCTACTTCTGCGGAGCATACCAGGTGCTCCTCGCCCAGACAGCCTGCCGAAACACGTCTGACTCCTCGTCGCATATATATACAAATTCCGGTCGAGGTGCGTTACTATCTTATTTACAGCCAGGCCCAGTATGCCAGCAGTAGCGATCGTCGGCTCATTTCCCCTCTCTACGTCGTAGGGGCAACCATCGAGTCATCAAATTCCTGTCCATTACTCGAATGACACGATGGCCGAAAGCATTGCTCAACTCGAAGAGCTTGAAGACCTTGAGCGGGAATTATGGGAAGCGCGCCATCCGGGCACAGAGATAGACAGCGACCGATTGCTAAAGGAGGTTGAGGATGAGGTTGAAGCAACATCGAACCTCGCTTCTCGGGCCTTTCGCATTTTTCTAGTAAAAGTGCGCAATCTCCGAGAGACAGCAAGAGAGTATTCAGCACTTGCCCGCGAAACATCTCCAGTCGACTCTCTCGCTGATGAAAGCCCATCAAAGGTTGGTTGATCTTTTCGTTGATTTCGCGACATGCTCATAGTCCGTTACTACCAGCAGATTTTTTATGACAACATTGGCACTGCGACCGACGAGTACTTACACCCCGTTCTCCAGGGCCGTGCACAGGACGCGCACTTGACGCCCGAATCTTCAACAAATAAACCGAAGGATTGCGACGATGATCTCATGCTCCAACAACTCATTTCCTCTTCAGATTTCGGCACAACGATTCATGGGATAGACGACCTACCAGCAGTCTATCTGCATGAGCACCTCCGTAACAGTCAACCCTCTTAGGTTCCATGCGAATGGAAGCACAGTTTGCGTCCAAGGCTGGCGCAGGTCTCAGGATTCACACTCGGCTTATGCGGCTACAATTCGTAGATATGTACGACCTCTTCTTACTGTAAAAGATGGTATCCTGTAAATATAGCGAATACTGAATTGCCATGCTCACATATCAGCTTTCGAGCCCAATCTATTTGCCTTCTGATCGTTGGAAAGTAAGTCTAGATCTTCTCACGGCGAACTTGTTATTCAAGGAGATGGTGCGGTCTGGCACGGGCTTTAATCGGGAGCATAAGTGAGGACGACTTCATATAAGTCACGCACTTAATAAGTACCTGGTCTTGCAGGGGAAAACGAGATGGGTATACACACATTCGAACGATGGGATCCCTGCGACGATCACACCACGGTGGGCCCAAACCTTCCTGCACGAAAACGACGCGGATATGAAATTGACTTGATCTGCTCCCCGGCCACCCATTGAACCATGGCCATAGCAGCAGAAGCCCGATTCGCAACGCTCACAGATTTGCGAGAAAAGGTTTGCCTTCATGGAAAGGATCGCGAGCGTGACGAAAGAAGATACGGACGATGTCCCGACCTGCCACCAGAGAGAAGAGATGAAGTGGCACAGAAGAAGCGGCATGGCGATATAGTCTTCCAAAAGCGCATCGAGCATAAGCAGACCGTATTGCAACATTTGTTACGCATACGCCTTGTACTCGGGATGCTATGCCCTTGCTGTCGAGTAGGTATGGATACCGAAGGACACATACTTGTCCATGGATCGAGTTTCATTGTTGTCCGTTCTAGTCGATCACTCGCAGCGGCCAGATGCACGTAGAAAGCTGGCTCGTTGCGAAGGCCAGAAGAGTGGACCAATGGTATGGTCAGATTGGCTATTTCGTTGTTAGGTCGGCGGCGGAAATCTGGGGCCTAAAGCGTAGCCGGAAATCATCGGCATGAAGAGAGAAAAGAGCATGTCCATAATTCATTGACCTTAAGTTCCCCACGCACCTCTATGAAATGGGCAGAACTTGAAGCTTGAAGATCATAGTACAGCGGCCACGAGGCCCAACGCGGCTGTCCTCAAGGAGATTGCCATGTTGCATATTGTACATGCTCATGAAGACATGAAGATCCAGCTTCATTCTTTGTTCTCGAGATGAGTTCATGATAGGTTCACATCATGTTAGACGGGAACTTTGTGGTCGACCGTGACATGCTTGCTTCGCCTATGTAGCTTTGCCTCCGCACGCCATTCGGCAGAGACCGGCAGTGAGCGTCTATCTGATTCTCAGTCTGGGCCTGTCTGGGCGCTCGCGTTCTATCCTACTTAGCAGACCACGGTCATCTCTTCATATGCCAGAGATACAACTTTCTATTCGGATTGAATGAGGTAAGTTCTTGTGATTGTTGTCGAGTGAAGGTTGCTGATTTCGATGCTCTCAGCCATGCGTACGCGCGTAACAACTTTCAACCGAAGTGTTACCGAATACAGTGCCACATTGACATGTAGTCGCCCTCGGAGGTTATCGATGCCCCGCGTTGAAAAGGCAACGAGCAATATAGTCTCGTCCACTTGAACGTCACAATGTCTGCAGTCTCGAGACAATTGCTGAGCAGAAACCAAGGACACAGCATGAACCGCGTGCGGCGTCTATAGAGGCATGCTGAGACAATAGCTAGTATGCATCACGCCGCTGCCAGGCTATGCGAGCAGACTTGCTTCCTATTCCCATCGAGACCTGTTGACACGGCTCACTTTTGTAAATCTCGCCAGCCTTTTGTTCATGGCGTTGCTGCATGATCACGCGACAATTTTATTTGTGCTTACTAGCCATTGTCCTGACCTTTTGGAACTCGATAAATACTTCCTCGAGTGCGGAAGTGTACTCCATATTAGACCCCAACAAGGACACAACTTGCAGTTGAACACCTACGGAAAGATGCCAGAGTCGTGGACCTACATGCCCATCACCGACGACGTGAGTCTTGGTCGTCATCGTCTCTCAGCTTGGGGATACCTAGATCCCCCCGACTCACTCTTCCTCCCGCTCTAGCGATCCATCCAAATGCCTCGCACCTGGAATCATTTCAACCGGCAGCCCGCCGAAATCGAGGAGAGCCCGTGTCCTTCATATATACCGCGTCCTGTTGTAGTGAGTTATTCACTCATGCCGAGCTGAGAGCGCTTGACTTATCATTGGCGCCTCGCTCGCCCCGTCATATTGTAGCACCAACCGGACCAAGAGATCTTCGACTTTCTCTCGACTGGCAAGTTAGCTCAAAAGATCATCCAGCTCGATCTCCTGCAGCGTAGAGGATGGGAAATGCGGCACCCGGGCACAAGACTGAACACCGAGCATTTACTGAGGGAGCTTCATGACGAAGTCCAAACAACGTCCGATTTCGACTCGGAAGTCTTTCTGGCGAACCTTGACATCCTGCGCGACCTCCGAACGACGATGAGAGCGCGCACTCACGAGCCGCCTCCGATCAACCCAGCTCGCGAGGAAGTTGAAGAGATGCACCGACGCGAGCTGGGTCACTATCCGGTCGGCAGATTTCTTCGGTCCATCTGGTGAGATACTGACGCTACGTCGCCATCTGCAGTCTTTCCATCATATCCACGCCCAAGCTTTGCCGAATTCCTTGAGGTTTCGCGACGATCAGGTTACACCCTTTAGGCCCCAGTCTTTCGTTCAAGCGCCTAGCCACACAGAGCATAAAACCACGCTTCATGAGATTCACCACACCATCCACGAGATACGAGAGACCTGGCACACAGTCCCACCCCAGCACCGCTATGAGACTCCATGCCCGCCCTTCGAAGGGCGCGAGTCGGAGTACGGACAGGAAGACGACGATCTAGATGACGGGTCTTCTACGTCTGTGACGGCCTACCCGGCGGAGCATGGCACCTGGCTGACGGATCCGCGTCAATCGCCAGATCCGCAGTTCGATTATGAGTCCAACGCGATGGAAGGAAGGCATCTGCAAGAACGAGAGCGATTCCGATATATGGATCTGCCTCCGGGTTGGGAATGGCACGAGCTTCAGATGGAGCATGCATAACGCCGTGCAAATACGGGGAGGGTTGAATTATAGTTCAGACGTGTATAGGCGTGCTGGTTAGCCGGGTATCTTGCATTGAGGTGCAGATCCCTGCAAATAATCTTCAAATTTTATAGTGATCTTAATGATGCTATGCCATACCTTTCCCATGGATGCGATCCAAACTACGAAAGCGCGATGTTGAAATGACGGAATTCAGTATTTTATGCACAGTGGACAGACCCGCCCAAGATGTATGATACACGTACACCATCGTCGAGTCGGCAACCGTTGGGGCTGCAGAGTATGTAAAGTACACAAGATGCCGCGAGCGATGTAAGAGAGCGAGGATGCGAGGATTGGAATGACACTAGAGCACACTTGAGATTGCGTTTGCGCGTAACGATGTATGTGTATGCCGGATTATATGCAATCTAATGTACGGGATCCTGTTAGCAGATAAGGGGAAATGGGCGGAACAGCAGATGCAGAGCCAACAGCAGACGGACAGACAGCAGCAGATTACAACGGCCATACGCAGAGACTAGGTGTAGCAGATCAGAAGATCTAGACGCGCTACATCTCCTCTGTCGGGCCTTCAACTTTGATGGCGGGGGACGGCGCGTCCTCGAGTTCAGGGTACTCGAGGCGCAGGTCCGCGTCTGCGTCCATGTCCTCGTCCTTGTCCGCGCTCACATCGATCTCGACGTCCACGTCCATGGCGTCGTCCCCGCCGTCCTCGGCAGTGCGTTTGGACTCGGACGGGTATTCTTTGAGCACCCAGACTGCGGCCTTGAGTTGGCCCCAGGACCACTCTTGCCAGCTCTCGGGCGTGAGTGAGAGGAGCGGCGAGTGCGCGCGGGAGGACCGTCGCCGTGAACGGTGCAGGTAGCCTTCAAATGCGATAAGGTCGGGGCCGTGGAAGACGGAGAGGGAGGAGAGCAACGCGGCGGGATGGTGCTGCTTCGCGTTTACATTTACAGCGAGCGACGGGGCGGGGCTGGGGGATTCCTCTTTGATTATGTGTGAGGATGCGTCGTTCTCGTCTTTGTCTTCGTCTCCCCCTTCGTCCTCGTCTTCGTCTGGTGTGAGGGGTGGTGTGAGGGATTCGGCGATGAGCCGCTTCGGCGATTGTTTGACAGACGAGGGCGTAGATGGAGGAGAAGAAGAGACCTGAAAAACGCGTGTCAAACAGAGTAAAAAATGTCGATACGTGGATGCACCTACCTGTTCCCCCGCGTCCTGCCGCATCCCCCTGATCACGGCCGCCGACCGCTTCAAGCAGCGCTCGCGATGCTTTTGCCAATGAAACAAGTCGAACGAGCTTTTGGGAGACAGCTTGATGCGGCTGAGGCAGCGCCGGCAGTCGACGAACAGGGGACTGACGACCTCCGCGAGGGGATCGTCTCGCAGCTTCTTCTCCCGCGACATCTCGGCGACCGTCCGAGTCCTGGGCTCAGCGGCGCTGGGGGAACGTTAGCACGACGGACGACGCGTGTGCGATGCCTGGGAATGCGCACCTTGTGCTTGCCTCGGGCGGAGAGCGCGCTGTCGCGTTCCCTCCTGCACTAAAACGCGTGAGCCGCAAGGCACCCGGTTAGTGTGCGAAGGCCGTGTCTCGCTCGTTCTAGCGCACCTGGAGCTCCTTCGTTGCTTTACTTGGGTCTGAGGCATGGAGAGCAATCAGACGAGAGAAGCAGCCACTTAATCTGCCTTGACATACCGACGGGGGAAGGCCGCGCAGACGGCGAGACGCAGTGCTATAAATACGCAGAAATGAGCAAAAGATGTACATCTCGACATCCCGCTGAGATGAACTCACTCCCTGCGAGATTTGGCTCGCTGCGTCGCTCGAGATGTCGAAGGGGTAGTCATGGGTGGTAATTAGAGAGGGGGGATGGCAGGGGCAAAGAGGGTAGGGGGGAGGTAGGGTCACAGCTGAGGACACCGAGGTAACCGCCCGGCACTGCCCGTCCCTTGCTCTCACGCCCTCCACCTCGCACCATTGCTGGGGACTGGAAACAAGAAGATATATTCAAGGAGAGTATGGGCAGATAGGACACGTATAGATGGAGAGACAGAAGGAGTTATCAACGAGTGTACATCATGGTATATGTAGCCGATCAAGCAAGAAAAAGTGGATAGATGATGCGAAGTGCATCGTGATTCGCTGACAGAAAGGCTGATTCAAAGCCAAAGTCACAGGAACAAGAATCACAACATTGTAACTGACACCTCAGGCAGAAGTCGATGGAGAAGACTGCATGCCCTCTTTGAACCCTTGAATGAAGCTCTTGAACGGAGCCAGAAGCCATGTCATGGCCTTAGCCGGCTTGTACGAATCGGTGCGTGGGCGAGTGCGCGGGCGTTCGTCGTCGTTCGTCGTCCCCTCATCTTCCTCCCGAGCCCGTTTCCGGCCGAGCTGCGTCGATGCTGCCGCGTCAGAAGCCACAGCAGTCGCTTCTGTCGACGCAACAGAAGGTGGCGGCCGCTCCGCCGTCTTCTCGGAGCGACGCGGACTGTCCTCGGGAGAACCGAGAGAGTTTGCAGCAGGGGAGTGAGTAGATGGCTCATTGACAGTGCTAGAACTCGACTGGTCAGACAGCAGCCGGAAAACAAAGCCGAAGGACGAAGCCGGGACAAACCTTGCGCAAGATGCTTTGTGCTCCTCCCATTTGATTAGGTTATAGTCTTCTTCGCCCTCCAGTTGGACAGTGACACCGCACCCACGGCATTCCACGCTCTTCGCGGTGAAGCGTTCCGCCGCCGAGTCGTTGACGAGCTTCAGTTTCCTCTCCGCTGTCGCAATGCGGCTGCTCGGCCTGTGAATCCTAAGGTGAGCAACGATCGGACTAGGGAGAAAGCAGGGCACCAACAGCGAGCCCGAGCATCTCTTCTGATGCCCCCTCCAGTTCCCAAGGGCATACCGCTGCTTGGTGCCGAGCTTGATCCACTTCTGGCACGTCTTGCACAGCACCTCGTACGGCCTTACTTCCTCTGTGCGAGGATCCGTCTCGAGAATTGTCTGTCGCTCAACCTCCGTCTTGCGCTTAGAAAGGTCTGAGACCGATCGCGCGATAGAAGACGTTCCATCGTCTTCATCGCTCTGCGCTTCGTCCTCCTTCTCCGGAGATTTCGAGACATTCGAGACACTTGGCCTGGAACTAGGACGATCAATCGACGCGAAAGTACCAAGAAAGGAGACCTACGGCTTTGTCTGGCCTCCCTTCTTCTTGCATTCTTTCTGATGCAGCGACCACGGCCGCATGGAGTACGTCCTACTCGCATTGAGCGCTACCCACTCGTTGCAGCCTATGCAGAACGCGCGGTGCGGCTCGACTTCGCGACACTCCGGCTGACTCTCGAAGAACTGCCGACGCTCGTCTTCGGTCCTGCGCTGGGCCCTAGAAGAAGAACCCGTAACCGACCCCGTTATCGATGCCGTATCATCGTGGTCAACGTCGGGCGTTTCGAATCGGCCTGTTGAGGGCAGTTTGGAAGGCCGTCCGATGGAGGATGGGGGCTTCATGGGGGATGGTGATCCTTTCAGGTCGGAGAGCGACGATACGGACTTGCGTGCACTGTGGCTGACAGGTTTCTGGGATGGTTTATTTTCCGCAGGTCGGGAGCTATGGTGCGACATGGATGGAGAATGCACGAGGAGCATGATAAGCCTGTAGTAAGCGGACGTCTTTCAAAACGGAGAAAAGGCAACTAACGAATTCGGCTTGTCTGTTATATCATGTTTGGACTACAATAGCGTTTTCAGGAACAATGAGGCCCGAGAACAATGGTCACAAAAGCCAAATATTTGGTTCTAAGCTATGACCGCACCTGTTTGTTATTTGGACTCGGAGGCGGCGGCATAGACGCGCTCTGCCCCTTGTTGTTCCCTCCAGCACTCTCTTGTTCCGGAGACCCTTCTCTGGATAACGGCGCTTAAACAGATATTTGCCTAGAAATATTCGAAGCACGTACTCTGGCTTGTTCATGGACTCCTTGTTTCTCTGAATCGTGACTTAGATGAATACTGGAGACTCGCAAACGGCGGTATACTCTAACCTTGGTTCTTCCAGCATACGTGATCTTAGCCTTATTTCTGGGCGCCCGCATGTCATCGTTCTGTACCCTCGTTGAAGGTCAGAGTCGCACTCACCTTTCCGGTGTCGGAGGAGCTTCCATCATACAAGTCGCACCAGACGAGCACCAGGAAAAAAACAAGCGTTGCCCGACGACAGACAGTCGCGATGAGGACGCGCTCTGCAAGTCGCGCCTCGCGTCTCCAGGAAGACGATTTGAGGATGCACGTGTTTGTGGCGGTGTCCCATTGTCACCGGCCCGCAGCCGGCCCGCCCATTCTATTTCCTCATTTTCGCTCATTTTCGTCAAATTTGTTGCTGCACTTGGCCGCACCAACGTGAAACAATGACAGTCACCGACAGTGTCCATATGTTCGTGAGTAGCCCTTCAACACATATACACCTACTTAAAACCCTAATAGGAAGAAGTCTCGAGTTATCTATACAATATCACGCCGTTTGTCCCAATGAATCCGATGCCCCCAGCGCAAAATATCCAAGTCTAAGGACACATCGATGAAAATCTCAATGATACATGGTCCGCAGAGACCTGTCCAGATCACAAATAGTCCGTGAGACGAAATCCGCTACATCGGCCGCATGTCGCGATATTCTAAGGCAGCCGAGAGTTTTCCGAAGCTCTCCATCATGCCCGTCAGCGAGCTTGAACTCGGCAGAGTTGCCGGCTTTTGGAACGAGTGGCGCTGTGGAGGTGCGTACGGGTCCACCGCATATCGTGGCTGCTGATACGACTGTAAACTCAGGAAGGGGAGCGGTCCCGATCCCGAGGGTGGCGAGTGGGGCAGGATCGAACCCGGGCTCGGCGGTATAGACTCCATGTCTGTGAGGCTGGGAGTCAGGAACCTTAAACATATGGTGGAAGGACGGCCGCTTACGCGCAGCTGGGGAATTCTGCGACACGGAGCTGCTTCCCGCACCGTAATCCACGGACGAGCGACTGTCAATCGGCGACGAGCTTTTTGACGGTCTGTCGCTGCATGGGAAACCCCTCTTGTGGCATGACGCACAAGGTCTGGGGCCAGGGGCGTGAGCCGTGACAACTCAATTGCTAGCTGTGCTTCTAACCTGCTACCATCACATCTGACCTTGTCCCGCCTGCACATGACGAAGCATCAGCCTCAAACGGGATTCGGAACAGACTAACGCATCACCTGCAGTTCACACAGGCCTTCGCGCGGTATAAAAATAAGAGCACGTTTTAAAAAGAGTCAATGGCGACCTACAGCTTTCACCCGGGTTCCATGGCCCTTGCCCTTACGCGGAGGATCGACGCATGGGCCGCCCCGCTCGACGCAGAACTTGCACGGCCGCGCATCCTCACACCGCCGATTCCCCTCCCGACAGAACTGGCACCGCACCTTTACCTGTTTGGGGCCCCGGCCCACATGCACACACTCTTCTGACCGCGCCACGCAGCGCGCGCACGGCCGCTGGTCCTCGCACTGCCCCCACACGTCAGCTCAGCGGCCGCCCGAGGCGAGGCCTGAAGGCGACGTGCCTTTTTGTTATCGCGGCGGCAGCTCCTGCACGCGAGCTTCGCGCGCTCGCCCGTCTTCCCCGCCGCTGCCCCGCCGACCGCGGCGGGCTTCGGCAGGTGGAGCGTCGACTGGTCGTCGAAGCACTCGACATGCAGGTGCGTGCAGCGCGCGCAGGGGCTGCCGCCCTCGCAGCGCACTCGCGCGCGGCGGCAGCGCTCGCAGCCGTCGATGCACTGCGCCTCGGAGAGCCCTTTCTTGCGGCAGCCGCTGCAGGGCCTGGGGTGTGGAGCGGCGTCAGCGTGCACGGACGCGTCATGGCGGAGATTGGGGCCATGCGGCAGGCTGACTGACCTTGCATCATCGCAGCGAATCTTGTCGCGTCTTCCGGAATGGGCTTCAGAATAGCTTCCGAACGGCAGCGGCGTGATGCTCACCTGCAGCTCGTGCATGCCTGTGTTTCGAGGGATGAGCGGCTGGGAGACGCGTCCTGGCGACGAGTACGCACCTTCACGGCTCTTTTGGGCCACAGGAGCGCTGCGGCGCTTGGTAGCGGTCGAGAAAGCTGCTGCTGGAACATGATGAACGAGTAACCAAGTGCCTGCACGATAGCGCGATGAGTGGATGAGAGATGCCGCGCACACCGCACGACCTTATATCGCGTCCAAGAAGCATTTCTGAAATGAATGAGTCTATGGATTCCCCTTCTCTTGAATGAAGCGATCAGTTCTCTCGAATCTCGGAGGGATTATCTCCAGCTTCGTACCCTCGACGTGGTCGTGATAACATTCAGTTCCGCTCGATTCTTGTCCGCTATTGCTCCGAACGCGCTCTGCCCGACGAAACGTTCTAGTCAACGCCAAGCCCAAACGATGACATCCACAGGAAAGCCCGGAGGCTTTTTATAAACCCAACCCTATACCAATGCCGCGTTGCCGCGCTTCGAAGGGCCTCAGCATCAGCGCATTCTCGTACGGGCTTGGTCGACGCCAAGAAGCGTCCTGATTCCGGTGCGCCATTTGAGCTGTGGATCTGCACGGAACCGGGGCCATTTGCAGAGTCTGGTCGCGCCATGAGGTTGTGAGACGGCGACTGCATCCTTCGCTGCCTGGGCCGCCTAGATGCATGGGGCAACGCTATCGCAAAGCGCGAAACCTCGGCGAAACTAGGGCGACGCCCGTGCAGGGTTGCATGCGTCGCTCAGTGATCGTCAGAGCGCGAATGGTGTACTGCGGTGTTTTTTCGCCAACAATCGCCGGGCGATGCCTTGATAATGATGCTGGTGGCAACGCGTGCTTGGTCGGCAGACATGATGCATAAGACGCATAAGTAGAAAGGAATGCTCACAGCGGACGTGCTTCAAATGTCGACACGTCCGAACGGCATCCAGACAGACGCGGGTGCTGAGCAGTTCGATCAGTGAAGACGCCTTCCATGCCGGGCATCGAAGAAGGCGGCCGCCAGATGGTCCCCATATAACACAGTGTACAGACCTGGGATTCCCCGAGCTTGTTCGAGGGTCCGTGCCAAAATTGAAGTTTCTCCGCCGCCGCCGCACGTCGACGACGTGGATAAGTGTCCATCTAAATCCGCGCGTGTTGGAATGCGTGATGAGAGCGTGTCGCGCAGCGCATCTCGAGGAGCACGCCATCTTGACTTGCCCGTCGGCGGCTGCCGAGTCATGATGGAGGAACGAACATCCTGTCCGACGTTCGCAGCGGCGCGAAGAAGTACTGACCGCATGCTATCTGTTAAAGCCGCAGGGGCAGGGGAGCACTCACGGCATACCAGCGCAGCGACAGGCTAGACTCTCATGGCAATACACGTCCACATCATAGCTCTTATTCAATATATTCATCGTATGAGCGCCCCGCGCGCACAAGTTCATTAGCAGAAGTCCCGTTAAATAGCCAGTCAATGGCATAAGTCAATCCGGATGTATAGTCTGGGTATACGATACTGGCCGCGGACTAGCGCATCTAGGCGTAGACCTTGATGGACCTGACGGCCCAGCGGGCATCTAAGGCGAGATCGTTGAGCAAACAGGAATAGAAACTAGTTACGAAAGCCAGCATACTATCGAAGTTCTTGGGGTCTGCCACGAAATCGGAGCACGTCCCAGGGCAGCCCATAGACGAGAACGAGCCGCCAGCCCAGTCACCGCACAGCGTCGTGTTGATGACCAGCACATGCTTCTTGATGTGTTCCGCCGGGTTGCAGCCCGAGGCGGGAATGTTGGCGACAGGGTTGCCCCACTTTGTGGGATCGGGCTGGCCATCCTCGATGTCCTGCGGGATTTCTGTGCGCGCGAAGTGCCACACCTTGATGCCGTCCTGGTCGACAAGATGGGCGAAGACACCTCCACCAGCGTTGTTGAAGTTGGTCCCGAACGAGCGGTTGTCGGTATCGGTGAAAGAGCAGCCAGCGTTGCTGGTGGCATTGCTCTCGCATGCCGTGTTGACGAGGTTGCCGGTGAAGAGCTTGATGGGCTTCTCAATGGCGTCCGCGCTAAGCGTGCAACCAGCGCTGCCATGCCCTGTGTATTGGTTCTACATATCCACGTGTGAGCATGAATGATGCGTCAAACGAAACATGCGACGCACGGTGCCCATGTTGTTGACACCTGCAATACGGCAGGTCAGAACGTGTACCAGCCCCGCCTTGAACAAGACACGCACCCTCAATGATATCGATCTCGCCATTGAGAGGCCAATCAGGTCCTACGGTCCACCACGCAGGCCAAATAGAACAACCAGCAGGCATTGCCCAGAAATCCGCGATGAAGAGACCGGTGTCATACGTCTTCACGGAGCTGATACGCGTCCTGGACAACATACAATTTAATATGCCATGCGATGCGTCGAAGAACAAAGGAACGTACGACTTGCGATTCTGGCCCGAGGATAGTTGGGTCTTGTTATCGACAGCAAGAATGAAAACATTGTCAGGCTGGACATAGGCAAGATCCGCCGCCGCCGCGTCGTTCTTCGACTGGTAGGTGACCAAGCCGTGCGTGGGATCGCTGTCCGTGAAATAGTTCCACTGGGATTCACTTAATGGACATGTCAGAGCGCGCACTCGATACGTCAAAGGACAATTCACTTCAAGAAGCTTTTCCCATTGTAGTCGTCCACGAGCGCGTAAGTCTTCGACTGACGGGAGTGCAGAGCACGTGCGTGCTGCTCATGTCTGTGCCGGAGGGATCCTTCGTGCGCGTTGCCGGCAAGGACAGTCAACGGGAGCGAGGCGAGCAAGAGAGCTGTTAATTGGAACATTGTGAAATCCGTAGGGTGTAGTATTGTGGTATGTTGGTAGTCCTAGTATACGATGTGGTGCAGACTGATCTTCAGCCGGACGTGGTGCAATCAGAAGAAACGATTGTGGGCAAAGGAAGGAGACGATGAACACAGGCCACGCCTGGCAGAGTCGGGAAGGTGGTGGTCGTGAAGAGGAGGGCAGGCGTTTTAAACAAGGAGAACAATGAACAACCTCCAGCGTGGTTGCTGGTTGCCGCCGCTTCCCTCCGCTTCCCCCCGCTTCCCCGCCGCAACATTACCTCTTCCATATCCGTTTTTGGCACAAAATCCGCACGTGTTGCCCTGTTCCTGTCCCACATCGGGCTCAGACACACCTCGCTGAGAAACAAAGCAGACCGTACTGAACAAAGCAGACCGTACTGAGCGGGGCTTGCATGTCACTTTCAAGTCAGAACTGCTGAAGCCTTGGCGATGATCATTCCCCAAGCGCCTCCGTCAAGCCACTTCCTCACGCTGTCTTCATGTTCAATGAACGGCGTAGCCATCTTCGGCCGAAATGCCGGCGCGCTGAGCCCGCGATGGTGCTTGATATTAAGAGATCCTGAGTGCCCAGGGCTCTGTGCACCCCTGCCTTGGGCGTTCTGCGACGATATTAAACTCTGTTAACCATGGAGCTCCAAAAGACTTGGAAACACCAGCGCTGATCGATGGGCCAATCACTGAAAGGGTCGGAAGTCGCTGCGCTCGCTTTCATCCGTCAGGATCCCTCCGTCATGTAAGTATCGTAACGTGAGTACAGGTGGGGCGGCGTCCAAGTCGTATCATGCAGCTGTGTACAGCCAAGAGGCGAAAGCTCGCCGGACGCTGAATATTTGAATCCGCTATTTGCCGATCGATTGCGAACACTACGCCTGCCTTTTTTGGACGAGACGCGCACGGCGAGCAGGGCTCCGGTCAATTCAATAATCAACGATCGGCCCATACATTCCAGTAGAGATGATCAACAAGACCTTGAGGGCAGCCAATACATGAATGGCATTCAGCAGGGTCCTTGGTTGCTAGCCAGAAATTATTCAAAGCAAAAATGCGAGAAGTGGCATTGTCTGTGCGCGCGTTTTGAGCTCGGACCGAAAAAAGTCAATATATATCTTTATATGTAACACTACAATATGGTATAATAGAATATGACCAATGACGACATAGCATGGGAGACAACAGACGGTATGATGGTATGTAGCAGGATTAGACCCAACCTAGCATCGGGCGCGGTGGGATGATGATGCAGTTGTGATATGACAGACTGACCATTGCAGAAAGATGCGCCTCATATCTTGAGTAGACTGTGGCCCTACCCTCATGCAGCTTCCCGCGAAGATGCCTAAGTATCGTCAAGAACTCATGCTTCTGTACCACGATGAGCAGAGATCTGCACGCTCAGCTTCATCTGCTCGCGAACACATAAGTAGCATGTCAATTTTTTCTTCAAGGCCTTTGCATCGGGAGTTCTCGGTCCACAGCGGCCGCCTCCAAGCCAGAACGTGACGGTGTGCTCCGGTGAAGAAACGCGTCAAGTCACACGTTATCCTACGCGAGCGTGACATCCCTGCGGGCCATTCCATAAATCGTCGAAATCCGAACCGCGTCCCTCCCACCACGCCCCTTTCGCGTCAACCACCACCACACACATTCCTCATCTTCATGCCGCCCTATCGTCGCAAGATGCGCTGCGCCGGTTATGATGCCGAACCGAAACCCAAGGCCGCGCCGAAGCCTAAGACTCCACGCGCCGCTCCGCGCGTGAAGCTGACCGACGAGGAGAAGGCGCAAAAACGTGAGGAGGCAGAAGAGAGGAAGGCGCTCGCCGAGAAGAAGAAAGAATGGAAGGCGGCGCTGAAGCCGTGGAACGTCGACACGAGTTTTAGGTTGCGCATTGGCACCATGGTACGCGCGTTTCGTCGCGTCATCGCTGACTGATAATGTCCTCCTTGTTGTAGGCGATGTACAAGAGCGATGGTATATTTATCACCCTTCGGCTCTCGATGGTATATGGCTGATATATTTCACTCCGCTAGCCAAACACGCCTACGGTCTGACCGAAGAAGAGATCCTCACCCTCCCGCACGAGTGCATTCCGAACTCTAGCAAGACCTTCTTCTCATGCCAGGCCGCCGCCGATCTCTCTCTGAAGAAGGAGAAGTTCCTCGACCCGGAGTTCGAAATCCCGCCCGCAGACGAGAAGAAGCAGATCTCGCGCGGACTCGTCAAGAAGCCACGCGCCGTTTTCAAGAAGACGGACAACGACGTCCGGCGCCGGAAGGCGAATTTCTTTGAGACGAGTGTAATTGCGCAGATCTTCATAGAGACCAAGGTGCGTAGATCAAGCCAATGCTCTGTGCGCGCACGCAACTGAAGACTCGACACCAGGACCCAAACTTCATAGCTCTGCTCGAGTATATGTGACTTCGCACATTAGCATCGATGTCTCCGCTCCTGCGCTTTCGCTCTCTGTTTTGACTTTATTCGTAATATATTTCCTCGATATGATGTACTTAGTAGATTTACCCTAGCACTTCTTGAAGACTCTATGTCACGTTCACCTATAACCTCGTCAAACCAGCATCGACCTCGGTGTTGGCCTCGTGAGATTCGGAAGGCGTTTTATCGACTTCTTGCTGCTACGATTCAGTCTGCAGAAGATTACATATGTATTCCCAGCGTTATGATCTGGACCGCCCTTTCGTTTTTCGTTTGTTCGGAAAGGTGACGGACGCGAAAACAGCATCCATCGCGTCACAAGCGAAACGCGCCAAGTCACGCGTTATCCAACGCGACCGTGACGGCCCTGTGGGCCATTGCCTCAACCAGAAAATAATAAAAACCGGAAAACCAACCAACCGTGTCCCATCCCGCCTGCCACCCATCCTCCCGAACTATGCCTCCCTACCGCCGAAAGATGCGCTGCGCTGGCTACGATGCCGAGCCAAAACCCAAGGCCGCGCCGAAGCCCAAGACTCCACGCGCCGCGCCGCGCACGAAGCTGACCGATGAGGAGAAAGCGCAGAAGCGCGAAGAGGCGGCAAAGAAAAAGGCGCTAACTGAGAAGAAGAAAGAGTGGAAGGCGACGCTGAAGCCGTGGAACGTCGATACGACCTTTAAGTTGGGTGTTGGTAGAATGGTACGCGTTTTTCGCCGCGGTCGTCGCTGGAGAGGCCACTGACGATGTGCTTGTCATCATAGGCGATGTACAAGAGCGATGGTCTGTCCTTCAATTATTCCTGCTTCAGATAGCTTTTCGCTAAATTTTTTGCTCCACTAGCCAAACACGCCTACGGCCTGACCGAAGAAGAGATCCTCACCCTCCCGCACGAGAGCATCGCCTGCTCTCCCAAGACCTTCTATGCCTGCCAGACCGCCGCCGACCTCTCTCTGAAGAAGGAGAAGTTCTTCGACCCGGACTTCATTATCCCGCCCCCGGACGAGACGCAGCAGGTCTGGCGCGGGCTGCTCAAGAAACCGCGCGCCGTCTTCAAGAAGACGGACGACGACCCCCGGCGCCGGAGAAAGAACTTTGATGCGAGAGACGTCACCACCCAAGTGTTCTCGGAGACAAAGGTGCGTCAAGGTCTATTGTGCTTTGGTACTGAGCCTGATGATTCGGCATCAGGATCCGAAAACGTTAGTTCTGATTGACTTTATGTGACCGATTGTCGCCCGTCAGCGTCGATGTCCTGTGGTCCCGCCTTGAATTTATCCATAATGTATTGACCAAGAAAGATGAACTTAGTAGATCTACCTCAGAACTTCTTGATAGCTTTCCATGCCGCGAACTGCTCACTCAGTCGACTGACTGCAATGTTCCCTTGCTATGATGCAGTGGTTTTACCATGAAAAAACTTGATGAGTTCTATATCGCGTTCACGAGTAGCCAACTCCTGATCGTGATGAGTGGCCGTATCTCGCAAGGCTGTCGAGAAAAAAATGACATCTATCGAGTCGAGACGGTAAATGATGTACAAAACACGCGAACTTCATTCCTGGCTTAGCGTTCTTCCAAATTGTATCCTTATTCTTCTCCAAATAAAACATTTACTGCAACCACCTATCAGCATGGCACAAAAACACGGTATGCAGATAAACTCACCGTGATGACCGTCGGCTTGTCCCGGCCCAAGAACTCCTTGAGCTTGCTGATCTCCAGCGCGACCTCAATGAGCGCCTTCAGGCCCTCCGCCGTATCCCTGTTGAGCTCCTTCTCGCCCGCACTCGGCGCAACATAGCGCTCCGCGTACATCCGCACGGTCGCGCCCTGGCTGCCGGTCCCGCTGAGGCGCCAGACCACGCGGCTGCCGTCCGCAAACGTGACGACCTGGCCCTGGTTCTTGCTGACGCTGCCGTCGATCGGGTCCGTGTAGTGGAAGTTGTACGCCTTCGCGACAGTGAACGCCGTCTTGGTCGACGGGGACACGTATGTCTTCTGCGAGAAGTCCGGCGCGTCGATGAGCGCGTTGACGTGTGCGACAAGCTTCTGCGCGCCCTCGGATGGCACCTCTTCGTAGTCGTACCGCGAGAAGAACGAGCGGCCGTACTTCGCGTAGTGCTTGTTCAGAATCTCACGGATGCCGATAAGCTTTGGTGAGTCCTTATTCGCAGCAGCGATGATGTTCAACCAGGCTGCACAAGGCGACAACGTCAGTGCCAGATACGCATCAGCGAGCCGCATACAGACTAACCGACAATTGCCCAGATACCGTCCTTCTCGCGAATGTGGTCTGAGCCAGTTCCGAACGACTCCTCACCGCAGATCGACAGGCGGCCCGCGTCCATGAGGTTCCCGAAGAATTTCCAGCCTAATAAGTGGCAGCGTTGGTCAAATCGAGCATTGATAGGCTCTGAAGCATACCTGTGGGCACCTCGAAGTACTCGAAGCCCTTCGCCTTCGCAACCGCATCGATAGCAGCGCTCGTCGGCATACTCCTCGCCAGTCCCTTGACGCCACCCTTCTTGAAGTAGGGAATGGAGTCAGCCCAGTCGGCGATGATCGCAACCGAGTCGGAAGGGGTGACGAACGCGCCCTTTCCGTAGATCATGTTCCTATCACCATCACCATCGCTGGCCGCACCAAAGGCGATGTTGTTTGCCTCCACAGCCTCAACCAGCGAGTGGGCGTAAGTCAGGTTGGGATCCGGGTGTCCTCCGCCAAAGTCAGGCAGCGGCTTGCAGTTCTGGATAGAGTTGGAGGACAGGCCAATCGTCTTGACCAGGATCGCCTCCGCGTACGGCCCCGTCACGCCATGCAGACCATCGAAGAGCACGCGGAAGTCAGATTCGTGCGACTTCAGGAATGACTTGATGAGCGGGAAGTCGAAAATAGACTCTAGAAGCTCGAGGTAGTCCGCGACAGAATCGATAACGGACACCTTCAGCGGGCCGTACGTGGACTCGCCGATCTTGCTGATGTCGATGGGCGGCGCCTCGAGGACCTTGTAGTTCGAGATCGACTTGGTCTTCTCAAAGATCTTGTCGGTGATATTTTCAGGGGCAGGGCCGCCGTTTCCGACGTTGTATTTGATACCAAAGTCCGCATTGGGGCCTCCGGGGTTGTGCGAGGCTGTCAAGAGGATGCCGCCGGTCGCTTTGTACTTCCGGATGACATTGGATGCGGCGGGCGTAGAGAGGATACCGTCTTTGCCGATGATAAGCTTCGCGACACCGTTGGCAGCTGCAATCTTCACGGTTTTGTGCACGACCTCGGGGGAGTAGTAACGGCCATCGCCACCGACGACGAGTGTCCCGCCGGACAGAGGGACGGCATCGAAGATGGCCTGGATAAAGTTCTCTGTGTAGTGCTGGGACGAGATCAGCTTCAATCAGTACGCGATGGCCGCATATACTCACCTCCTGCTGGAAAATATTGACTCTGGCGCACTCGCGTCAGTCGCGATATGATGTCAGTGCATGCCGGCTCACCTCTTCCTGAGACCAGAAGTACCAGGCTTCTGCCCATCGAAGGGCTTGGTCGCGATCTCCTTCACTTGGTTAGACATCGATGGAGATATAGCTGTTGCGATGGTGGGGGTAGGGAGGAAGGGGATGAAGCTGATGGAATGCAAGGGGATGTCACTTTATATGCAAGAAGACCGCGGCTAGAGCTTGGCTCACCATGCACGTGCTTGCCCCAGCACGTCATGTGCACAATGACCTGTATATTTTCCTTATCAGGTAAACCAGCTGCCTTATCGGGATCGAATCCCTCGCAATACTTCGCGACAATCTCACCCCGATCGAGCGTACTTCACATCCCATCTCAATCGCATCTACTGTACATGATTCTTGCATTGCACGTACATGACCAGCTACAGCTTCCCGCCCTGCTGATCCTTGCCAAAGATGTGCACAAATCCGCGTCCAATGTCCTGCAACATATCCTGCGTCACGACGCCCCTCCCCTCCCTCTCAAACGCGATCCTCGACGTTGCCCTTGTCATCATACTCGCCCCCACTGCTGCAAGAATCGGCATCCGTGATACTGGGATGCTCTTGTCGCCAAATGCGCCCATCTCGTAGCACTTGCCCCATGCGAGGAATGCGCCCACCGCACCGCTCAGGATGTCGCCCTGGCCTCCACAGCGCTTGAGCCCGCCGGGCGTGTCGACCTCGATGGTCTCGTTCTGCTCCCCCTCAGACGGAGATATCTTCGACTGCTCGTGGGCTTTCTTGGACGTGCCCTGTGTGTTCGCACAGATGATGTCATTTGCTCCCTTCTGCAGGATCGTGACGCCGCCCAACACCTGCGAGACGGCCGAAGCGCGTTTGTGTGCCTCTATTTTCGGGTCGATTCCCTGCAGCAAGTTGCGTCAGCAGTTTCGTTTGAAAAGGAATGTGCATGAGAACCCACTGCTTGCTCGCTGAGCCGCTTGAATTCGACTACATTCGGTGTGAGGACCGCACGCCGGTAGCCCTTTACCAAGTCCAGCTCTTGGCCAACCAGGTACAGGCCATCTGCATCGATGACGAGGAACATCCCCTGCTCCTTCGCAACGTTCAGAGCCATGCGGGCGAACGCCTGCATGTACGGCTCGCGGCCAAGTCCGGGACCGATGACGAGGACGTGAAGGCGCGACAGAAGAGCAGACATTTCAGGACGAAGATTCTGCGGTGTTCTGTAGTCGGAGCGTCAGCGATGGATGTTGACAGAAGTGTGTGATAATATTCACGTCTTCTCTGTTAGTATAGGATGCACGATCAGGTCTGGAGAATATGACTTGATCGGACCAGCAGCGTTCGGGGAGCATATTACATGCGAAAGATCAACCCCCTGCACAGGAGCCTCTGATCAGTCTGCGCCGACGAATAAACATTTCATAAACGTACCACTCGCTGTGCTGAAATGGAGGCGAAGAACGGGGCGCCAGTATAACTGTAGCCCATTGCTTTGTGAATACTGGCGTCTAACATAAACGCGACACTGCATACTCTAGTGCACCTCCAAGGACACCCACTCGACCTGCATCCAACATACTTTTAATCAATATACATATCCTGCCGCTGGACAACATGGCGCCCACCTGATTGTCCTTTGTGCAGCGTCCCGTTCAGAGGCGGAATGAGCTGCCTGATCTGGTCCATGATGGCCTTGGATACAGTCATGTTGGCGGAATCGAAAGTATTGCTTGTCGTCTCTAGGAGTTATCTAAACAAAATTCGTAGATCAAAGTCTCAAAAGACTGCGAACATCCACAGAAAGACGGTGTGGTATCGTTGTAGCATGTCGGGAGGAATTGGCGACGTCATGGCCATGACAGATCTGAGCGAGGGAGATCCAGGTCTCCATGGACCGCGTTGTCAAGGTTCGCACGATCGTCCGTGGACCATGTTGTTGCTCCTCGTCTCCTCAACTTGATTTCAACCACAACGTCAACACACTACGCCATTTTCAGGTTTACAATGGAACCAGAAGGAATGAATACAAGTACAGGTTTGTTGTAATGGTAAGTCGAGGTATGTGAAAACTTATTATTTCGTAGAAGTCGTGAACTTGGTCGTGAATCCATCCAGGTCCCCAATGAAAATGACCATCAGCCCAAGAGCCACGTAAACATAGGCGGTGGCCGTCACCGATGTTTCTCGATAGACTACTTCTTATGTGCCGACTTTGCGACGGGTTTGCCTTTCACTGGCGCGCGCGTTTGTCTAACAGGCCGATCGTGCGTGACCGCTGCCGCACGTTCCCTGGAACCCAGTCATGATCAGGTCCTGCCACCTGATAAACCAACGAAAGCACGAACTCTTCGTCGTCGCCGTACCGTCCTTTCATACTGTCAGCATCATCCTCCAGGTCCCGCACGCGCTCCGTGACCTCATCTTCAGCATCGCGCACGCGCTCGACGGCCTCCTCCTCGGCGTCGCGTACCTTGTCGACGACGTCATTCTCAATCTCCCTGCACCAATATAAGGATGAGTCAATACTTTGATCTACCGCGATGATGGAAAATCCGTACTTAACGCGGTCCTTAGCATAGTCCAGCTCCTCTTCGACGGTCTCAACACAGCAAGAGAATAAGCTGCCCATGGGTGATGCTAACAATGCAGAGGTATGGGTGAACTAATGAGTGCCGATACGGCCTTCCAGAAGACTTCATGGTCGCTCTTATGAACGCAACCTGGCGCTCGCGAAAGCATTCGGAATCGGCATGGAACCTTGGAAACTGCTCGGGGCCATTATGGTCTGAATGCCTGTCAGGTATGATACCAGATTCAGAGTTATCTCTGTGACTTTCATAGATTTAATTTGATTCGGATACTTACGCTGTGGACTTCTTTATTGAGGGTCCAGACACGAGACAGATTCAGTTAGGATCTTCATGGTCTGTATGTCCGGCGATTTCATGGTCGGACGGATGAACGGAACATTCGAGATCAAACAAGATCAGAACCTAACATCAGGATTGTTCGAATTTCGTGTACGGAGCCTGACGCTTAACATATCTGGAGCCAACTGGTAGGGGTATAGTAAAAATGAAATGCTTCGCCATAACAGTGATTAGACCTAAAGACAAATTGCATGTAAAGTGAGTGTTCATGGGATGTCGTGAAGCGCAAGCGCGATACTCTCTGGGATCACTTCTTACTGCCGGACTTTTCAGACGACTGAGCTTTTGACGACGGTGAGGTTGATCGCTCGCGGGCCGGCGCAGCAGCAGCAGCAGGGCTCGCCGCCCTTACATCCTTCGCATCCTTCGCGCCCTCCGCATCCTTCGCATCCTTGGTGCGCGAGGACTCTCTATAGTCACAGAATATCCGCATGAGTACCCACTACTCAAGATCAGCAAAGCCACGTACTTATCATCATCAGGCCCGAGCTTATCAATCGCTCTATCGGCCTGGTCGCTCAGCTCTTGCATCTGTTCCTCCGCCTTATCAACCGTGTCCTTGATCTTCCCACCCACCTCCTCCTGCACCTCATTCATCTTCTTCGCTGCTGTCTCCTCTATATCCTGCACCTTCTCCCCTATATCCTGCACCTTCTCCCCTATATCCTGCACCTTCTCCCCGACTTTGTCCTGCATCTCGCTCACCTTTTTCTCCGCCGTCTCCTGTATATCATGCAGCTTCCGGTCCGCCTGATCCTGCACCTCATGCACCTTCTTTTCCGCCTGGTCCTGCACGTCACGCAGTTTTGTCTCTACCTTCTCCTGCGCGTCGTGCAGTTTATCGTTGGCGCTGTCCTGGAGCTTCTTCGCGTGCGCCGTGGCTTCTTCCTCCGCCTCGGCCAACTTCTTTACAGCGGTATCCGCCACCTCGTTGACCTTGTTCTCCGCGGCGGTCTCCAGATCCTTCATGCGCTCGACCGCATCCGCCTGCACCTTCTTCACCTGGCTGGTGAGGCCGTCCTTGATTCCCCTGCCGTGCGACATATCAGCATGCTATCGCTATCGTTCAGCACAAGATCAACGAGAGCACGTACTTGGCACCCTCCGTCACACTCTTCTTCGTCTCGTCCACGGCGGAGATACAAGAGGAGAACAGGCTGCCCATAGCTGCAGCGACTGGCAAGGATCAAGTGGGGTAAGCGGACGACGAGCGATGGGCTGAAAATACCCACGGCGCAAGCCCTGAGTCGCTTTAAATACACGAGGATAAAACCAGGATTACGCATGGAAGGGATGACCGTAGCGCCTGCGAAGATAGTTCGGAATTAAAGCGGACTGCTCGGGACTTGTTCCCTCATCAATAGAGTGGTGTTCTGATCAGGCCCTATGTCGCCTGTTGCTGTATTTAGTTCGTGACGTTGTAAGAAGTAAGGAGAAATTAAACACACCGCCGAGCCCTAATCGAGGCTCACATACCGAGCTTGACGTTTTCTGGGTCGGAAATCATTGAACATATCACAGGACGTAGAAAGATGAAACGTTCATCATAGCTATACGCTGGATTCAAACAGAAAAGATATATACAGTGGTGAGATGCGCCTATAATAGTGTCACTTCTTACGGCCGGACTTTACAGTCGACTTGGCCCTCGTCGACATCGTGTGCGGTGTCCGCCCGCGCGTCGGCGAGCCTGAGTGCGAGCGCTCATT
Organism: Hericium erinaceus; assembly: GCA_006506795.2. NCBI lineage: Eukaryota > Fungi > Basidiomycota > Agaricomycetes > Russulales > Hericiaceae > Hericium > Hericium erinaceus. Next base: position 859,792 of record CM021174.1, on the reverse strand, counting down.
GTCCGAGCCATCATCAACAAAGCTTGCCGCATCCTCCGCGACCTCGAGGAACTCTCTAACGCCATAGGATACCCAGTAATTAGTCCTCGAGATCGAAGTCCATCATATGAAAATACGTACAGAGCATCATCGGGAGCGAAACGCTCAATTCCGCTCCCAGCATCCGAGTGCAGATCCTGCCGCCCGTCCTCCACATCCTCCTGCACGTCGCGCAGTTCGTCACTGGCATCGTCGCGGACCTTCCTCACATGGTCTGTGGCATCGTCCTCCGCCTCGTGCACGCGCTTCACGGCGGTCTCCTCCGCATCGTGGACCCTGTCCACCGCGGCGGCTTCCATGTCCTTCACGCGTCCAAGCGCCTCGGTCTGCACTTTATGAACCTGGTCGGTAGCTTCCTCCTTCATCTCCCTGCATTGCGGACTCTATCTCAATACACGGTACTCTCAAGGGATGGCAGCACGTACTTGATATGCTCCGTCACAATGCGCTTCTCCTCTTCCGCAGCGTCTGCACAGCAGGAAAGCACGCTGCCCATCGTGATCGGAAATCGAAAGAACAGAGGTGAGCCGGCAGGCGATGAGATGAATGGCGAACACCCGCACTGCGGCGCCGAGGATGGCTTAAATACCTAACATGAGGATCAGAACAGGAACGGAGATGGGAAGCTGTGGTATTGAGCGCTTGTGAGGGCATTCGGAATTCGCGGGAAGTTGTTCGGTACTTGTTGCTTCATCATTTGGTGTCGCGCAGGCCTACGAATGTGCCTCTTTCCGTGCTCGGTCCGTGGCATGCAAAGGTAAATGCGAACGTGGAAGACATGGCGTTGAAGCGTGCCGGATACTGGTGTGAATACCTAAGGGCAGTGAGGAATGGATGCATTGGCGGTGAAAGATAGCACCGGGGGCTTTATCCTTGGAAGTTACCGTTGCACTGTCCTCACCCCTTCAAACGACACTGCTTGGACAATATTGAATTTAATCAAGATACAGAACCAGTGTGAAGCCTGAGATCATGCTGCTCACCATTCGCCTTTGATAGAACTGCTGCAGTTCTAAAGCCGAGAGGAAGTGCAGAGCCCAGCGATCGTCACGATAATCAGGTTCTGACCATGTGCCGGGAGATGAGACGTGATCGAAGCGTCAAGATCACCACGATAATGCACTGGTGTGCCCTGTTGTCGAACACAAACCACACAATTGCGACGTAGAAATTGTACATAAGGTTCAATAAGATAATGTGCTTGGGCATATCGCTGGCTTCACAGGTTTTATCGATGTCAAGAGAAGACAGCGTCGGATCTCGGGATAGCTCAGTATGCAGGACTTCTCAAGAAATGCGCGAGAACTCACGTTCTACATCTGATGGACTAGGGCCTACACCGCAAAGGAAGTGATGTGATTCATCCAAAGATTACCGCTCATCTGGACTGAGTCGAATGATGATAAGAGGGAGCTCGAGAAGGAAAGTGGAAGACGAAGTAGTGTATCCTTGGTGTATTTCACCGCCTCCGCCCTGGACCGCATTTGATCCCTGTTCCAGGTCCGCGTGGCAGGCAATCGCGCAGACGACTCTACCTACAATACCGAACCGTCAGCCGTACTGTAACCTCGCTTGGTCCAATCAAGAAAACCAGTCCTGAAATCGCGGTCTCATTAGATGACTGAGGGCATGATTTGGGTCCGATTAAAGTCCGCCAGGTATATATAGGCGTACCCTTCTGGGATACAAGTCAGTGTTTATGAATATGACAATGCAACACTCACCGAGAGAGGCTTACGAAGCTCATGACCAGAATATAAATAGAGATATGTCGAAGAGAAGCATAACGAGGATACAGTATATGTACCACTGATAGTTACTGGCTAGTCAATAGATGCTTCGATGACGCAGATCATAGCTGAACACTGGAAATTCTGCCTCAATCATCGAGGCTTGTGTCCACCTTGCACTACTGCCAACGACGCGCCGGAGGAGGGCTTCACAGGACGAGCCTGGAAGTCAGGTCTGCGCAAAGTTGGTCGGAAATCATCGTCCACCGACCTAAGAGAAATCATAGTAGCACCATCATGCCTATGCCGGGAAACCACTTGCAGCAAGACTCACACATCGTTGGCCCAGGAAGTCTTGGCTGCACCTTGCGGTACAGCAAGACTGACATCTTCGTGGTAAAGGAGCCCGAGGGGTTCCTCCGCACGCCATGGAATGCAGAACAGCCGGCGAAAACTTTCCGCGAGCTGGCGAAGGATGTTACCGGGGCGCATTGTAATGGCTAAGGCCTGGGAGATCGGTGTGCTCGTGAACGCCGGAGCTGGGCGACGCGCATCTTATGAGTATACTCGACCAATGGCTGTGTCGACGCATAGTAGAGCCTTCATTCGATATGATATTGGGCACTGCATATAGGGTCTGTGGCTTCCGAGGCTGTGCATCGCAGCATGGTAGCTGTGGTAGAGTGACATCTTTGCCTGCTCCTTGGAGTAGGGAATTTGGCGTTTACACTCTTCGAACGGACGGCCGGGTTCCAGAACGGGACATGCTGTCGCGAATTCGGACCATGCAGCATTGTATGCGCGCAATCAGAATTCGCGAAGCACCTCTGAGCATACATCTATACCGAAGCATCAATATTTCTCGTGATAGACGACAAACCCTGGAAAATTTTGAGCTTACCGTTTGCATATCTGCCCGCGCATGGGCGCAACTGCAATGGCGTCTAACCAATAGAATACAGGCTCGTTCAGCATCCCCTGTTACTGTACATTAAAGCCAGACTGGCATCCGCTTCGATCGCCGGGGCTTCTCTGCGCCTTTCACAATTGCCAACGATGCGCTTGAGGAGGGCTTCACAGGACGGGCCTGAGGAGCAACTTTGAAATAACGTTGACGACGATTGTCGAAGTCAGGTCTGCGCAAGCTTGAGTCCACCCGACTAAGAAGAATCTTATTAGCACCATCGCACCGATGCCAGAAAACCATTTGCAGCAAGACTCACGCTTCATCCGCCCAGGAAGACAGGGCCGCGCCTTGCGGCACGCCAAGACTGAAGTCTTCTTCGACATCAGGGACAGGTTCCTTCGCATGCCGTGGGATGCAGGAGAACAGCCAGCGAAAGCTTTCCACGAGCTGGCGAAGGACGCTGCCGGGGCGCATTGTGATAGCTGAGGGATCGATGTGCTTGTGGGTGCCGAAGCTGGGCAAGTCGCGGCGCGCATCTTATGCGTAAGACTTGACTTGACCAATGGCTGTGTCGACTCGTGATAGAGCCTCACTTCGATATGATATTGAAGCAGTGCTTTCCATAGGGCTCGTAGCCTCGGGGGCTATACATGGTGGGGCCGCCTCTTTGCCTGGTCTTCATCAGACTCCATGTTGCATTGGATGTACGCGCACGTCAGAAGCAAGGCGGTGTTTCAGAACAAGAAATGCTGTCGCCACCTCTGATCACGTAGTATTGGAATAGATATGTGTGTGAACCAAAGTTGCCGAATCTATAGTTAGATACAAAAACTACATCAGTCAATTTAATTTCAACTTTCGTAACAGAAAACGAACTGAGGCCTCACCAAGAACTAGTGACGAGATCAGGGTATGTCAAGAAAGGACGGATCATGCGAGATCGACACCAGGCGCTCATGAATGAAAGCAGGACAGAAACACCATTGGTGATAGATTGTTACCGCCATTCAACGGGGCCTGCTGGTTCCACCTCTCACCATGCCCGAAGTATTAGGTTTTACAGGACGGGCCTGAACCCGGCTCTTCGAGCTCAATAGTGATTGAGAGAAGTCCTGTAGAACTCTGGACAGCCATCTTGAGACCCTTCCGTACAGGTCAAATCAAAAGACGATACCTACTCATGTTGGGTCGCCGCATGAGATGGTGAACCTCGAGGCCTGTAAGGTGGTTTCTGCGCCGGTGGCCCTGACGGCTCGGAGCCATCTGTACCATGTGCGTAGATTCTGGATGCAGAGTACTTTTCAGCGAACCTACAAAATACATGAAGCTTAGAAGCAAATACTTTGTATTGTCATCCTCTGAAGAAACGCGCTGTCCTTCAGTCTGTTCAGACGCGGGTGGGTTATACGAAGGCTGCTGGGCAGCAGACTCCGACGACTCCGAAGCCTCTACATTTTCTCTGTATTTTCTGAAAGACAAATCAGTCAGTAAAGGCGAGGATCGATACGGAATGATGGGATAATCACTTTGTCTTATCGTCCCCAGGGAGAAGGCACTGCTCTTCGTCACCCACGCGACCCTTGACGGGCCTCCAAAGACATGAGAAGAGCCAGCGCAAGGACGCAGCGATCCGGTTGAAAAGTTGTGAGAAACACATCGCCGTGGTCCGAAGAACTGATGAGTCTGCCCGATATCGTTTACAAGTTGAAACTTATATCCGACACCATGAGGCCGTGTCGTTGCATTGTGGGCGCCTGTGTGGAGGTATATCATCGCCTCGAATCACACATCACCTCGGCAGTACTCACATGGCAGTTCTTCACGGAATCAAAGAGCGATGGGCTTGCCTACATCTCCTGGTCTTCACTGGATGCTGTATCTGCGACGTATCGGATCGACTGGAGCCACTCGGAAGCAGACATCGTAGACAGGTGAAGACTGTGCAAGGCGTGGCCACAGTTGTCAATAGTTACGAGCAGTGCATGAGAAGAGACACTCTAGGAAGCAACTCATTCTAATAGCACTGGACAAGCAGATACGAAGACGATGGAGAAGTTCTGGCGGCAAGGCGATGGCGTGTTGGCAGCTGGAGGATGCAGCAGGCGCCCGTCCGGCCCGGGCCCGGGCCACCTCATCTGAGCAGCGACGACTCCTCGGACGAGCTGCTGAACTGAAGTTGCTCTCATCCATCAATGTCATTTGGCATTGTCCGCACGAATAACCTTCGCATATGGGCGGCCAGGATATATTTGCTTAATCTGGCTTCATTCTGGCACGTATGAGACATCTAAAGGCGTTCGGTGAGTGTTTGTAATAACTGTTCCACATTTCGAACTGCCCTTTGTCCAGGATCGAGAGATGAGCATGCTTCCACGCTACCGACGTGCGATATTCAGCCCCAATGAATTACGGCTTATTTTCTCCAGACCTCTGATAAGAATCGTGCTTATCGTTTGCATGTCTGCCTGCGCAACTCTGATAACGTAGGACTGCGCCGCGCCGCGCTAATGAAATCATCCTCTACACGTTGATATAAAGTGCAAATACTTACTAACGAAGAGAGCACTTTCTTCCACCTCTCTCCTTTCCCTCTATAAATTTTTACAGGCATGTCCAGGGTTGCTCTCGTCACAGGGGCAGGACAAGGCATCGGCCGCGCTATCGCGCTCAGACTTGCTTCAGATGGGTTTTACATCGCCGTGAACGACTTGACGACAAACAAAGACAAGGTGGAGGCAGTTGTGAAGGAGGTACTCGCGCGTGGGCAGAAGAGTGCAGCAGTCTATGCCGATGTCTCGCAGGAGGACCAAGTAGAGGGAATGGTATTGGAGACCGTAGCCCAGCTCGGCAGCCTTGACATTGTGAGCATCTCTCTAATTTATTGACGTCGAATACGCGCTTATTTGTTTTGGACGATGCCAAGATGGTCGCAAACGCAGGGGTTTGCTACATTTCCGAGATTCTGGAAAGTGAGCATCGTCAAATTGTCTTTTGACTTGGTCGAGACCTGGTTCTTCAGCTCCGTCCGAGGAATTTGATCGTATCATTGCCACCAACCTACGTGGCACATTCTTATGTTACAAGTATGCGGGAAAGCAGATGGTAATGCAAGGTCGCAGAGGCCGCATCATTGGTACGTCAACACCCACAGGCAATGATCTAAGCCGACTCTACTCACTTCTGCTGAAGGTGCCTGTTCAAATTCCGGGAAACAAGGTCGTTTCACTTTATTTACAAAGATTTTTTGTAGTTGAACCCGCTGCAGGTATGGCCGAACTAGGGGCATATTCAGCAAGTAAGTTCGGCATTCGAGGCCTGACACAATGCGCTGGCATGTATCCCCTCTAAATCCATATATGCCTGAATCGGCGGACTCATTCTCGACCTTTTATATTCTAGCCATGGAGCTAGGAAAACACAACATAACAGTCAATGCCTACGCGCCTGGACCCACGAAGACCGACTTTCGTACGCTTAATGCTTCAATGGTCACGATCTTATCCAACTTTATCATCATAGTCGATCTCAGCTCGTTTCGATTCCCCGGTTCAATGGACGACTTTTATGCAGAAGTCAGTATCACCAATCCCTTTTCGATTCTATGCCGGACATCCTCATTTATGCGCTGTGCAGCTCGCGAAGGCAACCAGTACCAAATCCATCACTCACACGGAGGACATAGCCGCCGCCGTTTCCTTCTTCGCATCTAAGGAGGCTCATCAGACTACTGGTGAGTATAACGCCGCAGCCTCTTTTTCATTTTGTCCAAATCAATAATATATCCGAATCCGAATCTGAAGGGCAAACTGTATGTGTTACCAATTCGTCACCATGCGCGGTTTAGAGACGACTCCCGCGGCATCCTCATCTCGCCGAGCTGTGCACTAATCCCCCTTTGTTTGACAGCTCAACATTGACGGCGGATGTATATTTGACTGATCGATGACGGATTGGCGTGAGATCCATGTGGACTGTCGCCACTGTCCAGAATCAATGACATCTCATCTACATATATATGTGAGTCCGACATCGTCTCGATCGGCTGCAGACATATCTACTTAAAGATACAACGAAGACGCCCGCTATCACAGTCTCTGTACATAAGAAGCATATTCTCATCTTCTTCCGCGAAGCCCCGCCCAAGAGCGCCGCGATAATCAGGTCGACAGCCATATTTGAGCTTGACGTTGACTAGATCTATTTTCATTCAATGTTCAAGCCCGAAGGTGTCAAAAACAGGCACGTCGCACACGGTCCTATTCGTGATTGACAACCTGACCGACGGTAGTTGTTCTTTGGTCAAAGCGTGTATCTCCGCATTCGTTCACTTGTTCTACACCACCTACTGCTTGACAAAGTTAACGTTTCCGCGCTCGGGACAAGTCGCTGTGAAATTTCAGGGCGAGTCCCAATGTCATGGAACGTCGTCCGAGACGAACCAACTCCACAGCAACGTCTCACGAAAGGTGTGATCTTCGTCTATCTTTGTCTCCATGTACCTGGGTGTCGGGAGTGGTTGGTATGTTTTTGGATATGTTTTGGCGACTCTATCAGCCCTGGTCTTCAACCATTATCCTGGTCTCATAAAGCACCAGCCCCAGAGGTGACCGGTGATCGATTGATCGTCGCGGAGTTTAATTTTGTGTGGTCACGAGTGGCAACTTATGTATTTAGGGCGTGCCTCAATTTTGCAAGGACGAGACGTCTGTGATTTACAAAGTCCTTCATAGGCTGCTTGTGGCCGACTCGCGTACTGCTACTAACTTCATAGTTGACGGGCAACAGGCAACAGGCAACGACTTCGCTGCAGCCCGACCATTTCCAGGGTCGCAGTGTTTGATTGAGTCACACTTGCCTTCGACGGACATGCACAATATCTACAGCGCTCACAGCATCACAGTCAACTTTTTGCCGTCCCCGTCGCATGACGAGGTGCGTGCCTGGAAGAGCACTTCCTCCTCGCCGCAAGGATCTAACTTCTTCTTCAGGACAAATATCTCCGCACTTTCCCCGCACGTGAGCCATGTCTTCAACACAGAGCCCTTCTTCTCGACCCTGTGGGAACCCCCTACATCATTTTGCAAGTGCCAGCTGATGATTGACCATAGCAGCCGGTATCCGGATCGAATTAATGGTTGTGCTGACGGAGGGCGCTCGTCTCCACCACATACTTAGGCGAGGTACATAAAGCAGCAATGCGGGGTAGTGTGTTCTCCCCGCGTTACCCCGGCCTTTACGCTCTACGCTCGTCATGTCGAAAACTACGCCATCGCCTGCGCCGTCAACGCACCTTACGGATGAGGAGAAGGGCGCGTCGGTCCAGGTGACGCACGAGGAGAACCGCGAAACGCCGCTTTACAACCCGCATGTCGACATATCTGGCGTCGACGAGCGCAAGCTCATGCGGAAGATAGACATGCGCCTGGTGCCCTGGCTCTCTCTGCTGTATCTGCTGAGTTTCTTAGATCGGACGAGCATCGGAAACGCGAAGGTGTGTGCCCCATTCCTATCGTCTTCGAGCATGTGTCGCTGACGATTGTGAGGCAGCTGTACGGATTAGAGACAGACCTGCATATAACGGACAACCAGTACCTCATCGGCCTCACAATCTTCTTCTTTCCGTACGCCATCTTCGAGGTATGAGCTCCGCCTTCCATATTCGCCACGGAGATCACGAGCTTCCTTCGTTCCTCAGGTACCCTCGAACGTCTTCCTCAAGCGTCTGCGACCCTCACTATGGCTATCGGGGCTCATGCTATTATGGGGCATCATGATGGTACTTTGTCGTCTTGTCGCCTTATCCGTACATCACAAGTGCTCACCTGGAGGGCCAGACCGTGCAGGGCTTAGTCCACAACTACGGCGGCCTTCTCGGTACGCTTCTTACCGCCGGAGATTCCTATCCTGCGCTGACCTTCGCCTTCTTTGCGTATCATCTCTCTTCATCTAGGAATGAGATGGATGCTCGGGATGATGGAAGCCGGACTCTTTCCTGGCGTGAACTACTATCTCTCATGGTGCGTCCTAGTGCTCCCCGTGTGCAGCGCCCATTTGCTGATACACACATTCTGCTCCCGCGCTCTGTACGCAATCTTCCCATACGCAGCTGGTACAAACGCTCTGAGTTCGGCCTGCGTGCGGCCATATTCTTCTCAGCCGCGTCCGTCTCGGGTGCATTCGGTGGCCTGCTCGCTGTATGCTCCCGCGTCCTCCCTCTCACCCCAGAACTGACCTTCTCCTTCTCGCACCCTCTTCGCCCCGCGCGCTCGCTTCACACATGCTATTTGCATCGCGTCTAGGCGGCGATCTCGAAAATGGACGGGATCGGAGGCAAGCCCGGCTGGGCGTGGATCTTCATCCTCGAGGGCCTCGTGACGGTGCTTGCGGGCATCCTGTCCTTTTGGATCATCCAGGACTTCCCCGACACTGCGCGCTTCCTGAGCAAGGCGGAGCGCACCGTCGTCGTGCGCCGGCTGCAGACGGATGACCAGTTCTCGGCGGGCGGCGAGCAGCTGCGGTTTAAGTACCTGTGGAGGAGCATCCTCGACTGGAAGACGTGGATCGGAAGTAGGTGCTTCACGTCTTTCGATGGCGCCTCATGAGTTGAGCACGAATCTACATTTCAGTGGTGGTGTACGTTGGGAGCGATATGCCGCTGTATGCGTTTTCGCTGTTCCTTCCCAGCATTATTAGCCAGGTGTGTATCCACTTATTCACCCATCTTCCTGCTGTATGATTGAGACACTTCTTTCTGTCCAGCTCGGTTTCAAGGCCACGCCTGCAAACCTGCTCACCGTGCCCGTCTACGCTTTTGCCTGCATAATGACCTGTCTTGTCGGCTGGTATGCTGACAAGAAGGGCCAGCGTGGGCTAATCAATATGTGCGTCAGACAATTCGTGTTCCCTGACGTTTTCACTGAATCTTACGCATCTCCAGCATCTTCCTGTGTCTGGGTAAGTCTTGCTTCTAAATAACAAGGACCGTGCTTCATATGTGCCAATGCAGGTGGTGCTGGATATATCATCCTGGTCGTCTCCCGCAGTGCAGCCCTATCTTATTTCGCAGTCTATCTCGCAACTTGGTGCGTTTTTTTCTGCCCAAAATATGCTGCTCTCGCCTCTTAATTTTATACCCATCTCAGCGGTATATATCCCCTGATTCGTGAGTCTCCAGTCATTTTCCTGTCAGAAGTGACCAATCTCAATCATCATCGCTCTAGCCAACACTATGTAGGTTCCTACCCCAGCTTTTGAACTTGCCTCTAGTCTCACCCTCTGTTCCGTAGTGCATGGGTCTCCAACAACGTCGAGGGCACCTACAAGCGCAGCGTCACCATCGCCATGGTCATCAGCTTGTGCGTCGTCCCACTTGTGTTCTCATCAAAAATAACTACTGACCCCTCCCAGCGGCAACATCAACGGCGCAGTCAGCTCAAACGTCTACCGCGCGCGCGACGCGCCGTGGTACCCGCTTGGCCACGGACTCGTGCTGATGTACATCGGCTTCGGGATCGTCGCATCGACGACGTTCTACGTGTACCTGCGCCGCGAGAACGCTGCCAAGGCACGCGGCGAACGCGACGAGGTGCTCGACACCGATGTCGATGTCAAGGAGGATGAGGCGGCACGCGAGGAACGTGCGAGAAGGAATGGGCGGTTCGCAAATGTTGCGGAGGCGAAGAGAGAGCGGGGGGACGAGTGGAGTGGATATCGGTATACGCTGTGAGGTACTGGGGAAATACATGACTCTATGATAGAAATGGTCACGCACTGTATCAATCGTTTGCAATGGCATTTGATGAACGTAAGGAACTGGTACACGCTGAGCATCGTGCTGAGGTGTTCAACTTTGCGAGTCCCGCGTGCCATCAATCGCTTAGTATGATAAGACCTCGGCATGGGTTTTTCCATAACACTGGCCGACCACAGGTTACATCGGGCGCGTGCTATAGTCTGTTGTCTCAACCAGGATCCCCGACTCGTCCACCCACCGCAGGCTCAAAAATTCCCGAGTCCATTTTTCCTCAAGATAAGCATCTCCTGCTGATAACCGATTCCAATGAACATCCGAGCAATATCGTGACATCCATGATTAGATTCGTGATTGGGTATTTACTATTGATACATCCAGAGTATCCATGTGCTCGCGATACTACGCCAGAGGACTACTCAGCCTTCCCCAACCGCCCTCTCCGCTTCCCTTCCTCCTCCTTGTCCGCAATCCAGCGCGCAACGTCCTCCACCGCCTGCACAGGCCGAACCTTGTACGACATGAGGTATCCCTGCAGACTCGCCATTGAGAACTCGCGCTCCGGGATCGCGTCGGCAAAGCGCTGCGCGAGGTCCTCGATTTGCTCCTTCGACAGCGTGGGCGCGCGCGACGCGTGCGTAAGACCGCTATAGCTCGGCGCGTCGTCCGCCTTCTCCGCGGGCTCCGAGACATCGACGAGCTGACCGACCGCAGGCTCTTTCGTCGGCGTCGTATAGCCCGAATCCGAGACCTTAGCAGCCTCCTTCTCCGCCTCCTTCTGCTCCTGGATCGGCGCCTCGACGTGCTCGTTCGGGATGTAGAACCGGCGGAACATCTCGCGCGCCTGGTAGCGGCTCGCGAGGCGGAACTCGACGTGCAGGTCCATGCGCCCGGGGCGCGTGAGCGCGGGGTCGAGCGCGGAGTAGCGGTTCGTCGTCGCGAAGAGCAGGCGGCCCTCCTGCGCGCTGATGCCGTCGAGCGCGTTCAGCAGCCCCGAGAGCGTGATACGCGCGCCGGTCGTGTTGCCCGGGCCCACGGTGCCCTTCGCCGGCTCGCGCGCTTGCTCCGCGGGTGACCCGGGCTCGTCGTCGTCCTTGGACTCGCGCTCGCCGCGCCGTGCGCGCTGGCGTGGGTCCTCGAGCTCGGTGCCTGCCGTCTCGCGCGTGAGGCCGTGCGTGAACGCGGCATCGATGTCCTCCATCAGCGCAATGCACTGCTCGGGCAGCGCGCAGATGAGGTTGTTGAGCGCCGTGTCGTCGAGGCCCGTCTTGGAGAGCGAGATGATGTAGACGTTGAGGCCGAGCTCGCCCGCGAGGCTGTGGATGATGGACGTCTTGCCGGAGCCGGGCGCGCCGTGCAGGAGGTAGCCGCGCCGGAAGGGGATCCCGCGGTCCGCGTACCAGCTTTTGCTCCGCAGGAAGTCCTTGGCGTCGTCCAGGATGAGCTCTTTGACGCCGGCGTCCAAGATGATGGATTTCAGAGGACGTTTAGGGCGCGACGCGACGTGTCGCCAGTCGCCCGAGAAACTGCGTATTAATATAAGCCACAATGGAGTTGTACTCAAAAAGAATTGAAAAACGCACCCGTCGTTGACGTAGATATCAATTTTGTCATCTAGAGCACCAATATAGGAGCGCTTGGCCTCGAGGATCAGAGAGTCCAAGGCTGAGCGGTCGCGAGACAAGATGCTTCAGATGTAAACCGTCAGATATGTCGTACGAGCGGCAGACTGAAGATGATCTTACGTTACTGTGAGAGTAGACTTGTCCGAGTACCACCGGCTCTCTTCCTTCACATGGCTGATAGTTATCCATCGGCGCTTGTACCACAGACTGTAGGACGTAGACATGGTTGGGAGGTAGTTGACTCTGTTATACGCCCTCCGCCCTTCGTTGGTAAATTCATTGTTCCCATCGTCGTCTTCGAGAACGACGCTTGCACGATCGTCGAGGCCCCAGTTGCCCGTGCTGACCGTAAACTGCCGGACCTTGCCTAAACCCAAAGATTAGCGCATCTACTGCACACCAGGTTCGCGAAGACTTACGCCATTGGGGAAGCGTCGAGAGCCAGTGCATCATCCACGCTGCAGGCGACATGAGGATTCGCACGTGGCGATAAACGTTAAGCACTCACAAAAGGCTATGTCTTCGCTCTCGAAACTAGCGGTGATGAAGAACTGATCGATGAAGGTTTGGTAGTAGTGGTAATACAACCGCCTGCACAACTCGATGAGGCCGCCGAAGACGATCAGCTTGAGCCAGTCGCGCAGGGCGCCGAGAGAATAGATGAAAGAGATGAGCGACGAGACATCCGTGGGCATCTCGAACGACCCGGGTTGAGATACGGTGATGTTGCTAGGGATCGAGGAGTTGTCGAGGTGGAGGCTGCCATTGCTGAGTGCAGCAAGAAGGGGCTGTAGGAGAGGTGCGAGTTGTAGAACGGAGGAGGCCATTGCGTATGGGTAGTACGCAGCTGGCCCAAGGCAGAATGTCTGTTATTGTCGCAGGGCACAGAGTTCTCCTTTTAAACCATTCGGTGTATGTGCATGCTGTGCTGGAGAAGAAGTAAAGAGTCCACGCACAGCGATCAGCGGCAATGAAAAGTCAACGTGAGTCGAAAATAATATGAAATACTTCATTGCCCTCTGAGTCGTTTACGCGCCCGCGAGACGCCCGCGCCGCATCTAAAGCGACGTCGTGGCGATGCACGACGTGGATGACGTCCTATCTTCGTAGATACGCACCCAGCAGTGCATTCCTGTCCTTTTCCTAGAGCCTATCAGGCTGATGTGTGTACAGAACGGCCCGCACAGCAGGGCACGAGGACACACGAGGTCCTTGAGCGCCTTTTTTTGACTCGAAGCGCTGAACGCTCCAGACAAAGGCAATCAGGTCCTGTCAAAAAGTGTTAGGCGTTCAACGTTCAAGCGGCACAGCAAGCGACTCAGGTACATGGCTCATTCACATCGCCCATGGACGACAGAGAACAGGATGCGGCCCAGACGCCGCGCCCAACGTCAACATGTCAGTCGTTGATCTCAGTTCGGCATGTGCCGAGCACCGCACAGCTTCGCTGCTAAACTGCTTCACATTTGGAGTTTAGGGAAGTTTCGTGTGAAGAATTGGTCCGCTAACGAGGAACGCGACAACGCCAGTGACGAATCGATTCTTTCACTTCGACCGCGGCGCAACTTCAACGACTTTGGTACCCTACGCACCCGCTTACATCGTACGGAGTTTCAGCTGTGGAGGGCGAGGAACACCGCCACGCGTCTGGACCAGCGGAGAGACATTGCTTTCGGCACTGGTTTGTCCGGAACCTTGACGGACATTGCTGTTCCCACTGTACTATATCAGGCTTCGAAGCAAGAGGTGCACTGACTCGACAAGCACAATGGCTGAGGTACAGCGAGCTTCGCTGGACCTCACCCATGTCGTCTGTAGGCCCTTGGATCAAATGTCTTCTATCGCGCGCTGAACGTTTCGTCAGACAATGCCGGTTCCCATCTCTCACTAGTCATGGCCCTTGTCACCCTTTCTCCCATTCTCCTGATGGTGTGTTGCTATGATGAATGGCTTTTAGAATCCTTGTTACGAACTTCCTTGACTTATAGGCATCTTACGCGGTATTGGCTGTATACACGCGCGAACTTACTGTCATCAATATGTGGGCCGGCCAGCTACTATGCGAGCTCTTCAACTGGATAGTCAAGCGTGCAATCAAACAGGAGCGGCCAAGTGGTAAATTACACTACGTCTATGTCCCACTTAGTAGCTTAAATATGTTTGTGCAGATAGCGTGGGGACGGGATACGGCTTCCCATCTTCGCACAGCCAATACATGGCATATTTCGCGACCTTCTTAGTTCTGCACCTCTGGTTCCGCCATAGATTCGTCTCCACTGGATACTGGATAGTAGATAAACTTTTCGAATTGCTAATCCACGCTGCTCTCATCGGCTGGGCAGCCGTAGTAGCCTACTCACGGTGAGCATCTGAATCTTAGGCGCTAGATGGATATAAGCTTTCTAACTATTTCCATCTAAGATTTTACCTTGCGTATCACTCGTCATCACAGGTTCTTTGGGGCGTCTCGCTCGGCGTCGTCTTCGGCGTCGTGTTCTACCTCGTGGCCGAGCTGATCCCCACGAGGAGACCGCAGTCGATCCTAGGCAGAGCGCGCATGCTCCTTCTGACCAACCCCGTCTCAACTTGGCTTCGTATCAGGGATGGATGGCTTGTTTGGGCCGATGGGGGTGTCGAAGAACAATGGCAGACGTGGCGGAGAATGCTCGATAGGAATGAGGTGAAGGCGAAGCGGGCATAGCGCGTCCTTCTTGGATCTTCGAGGGTATAGGCTAGTTCAAATGTTCCGGGTGAATCCAGAATGTAAGTATGGCGTCGATACTCATCTTGCTTCCATTCAATCCACAGACACGTCTGCTTGCATTGTCCTGTGGCGATTTCCCCGCATTGCAGGGCAGGTGAGTTGTAACCCTAGGGTTATGATCTGCTTACCCAATATATCAGATCCTGACCAAACTTCGTTTAGATCCGGCATGATCTGAGATTTGCCATCCTCCGGTGAGGTTGCGTCCCCCGACTCTTATTCACGGGCGTAGCCTCCATACCCACTTCCTAGACTTTTCTGCTCTTTCTTAATAATTATCGTGCGGGCGTATGACTCGGTACGCTTCTCTGCTGCTTCCACATCGACTTCAATCTTCGGGCGCGTGCACGGGAGTAAGGTCTCGAGTCATACTCCGGCCGAGTTGGACGAGGATGTCGTCGACGACCATAGAGCTTCCGCCGTCGAATATACCCATCCTCACGACTGTGAAGGAGTATCGGGAATGGCGTGCGAAGGCGTTCGATGAGAAGAAGAGTGTGGGGTTCGTGCCAACAATGGGGGCATTGCATGACGGACATCTGTCTCTCGGTGCGTCTGCCTAAGGCCCTCAGACACGGAATTGGTCCTGAGAACACCTTCCTGCAGTGAAACAGTCGCTCACTGCTAATGATCTTACCGTTCTCTCCATATTCGTCAACCCCGCCCAGTTCGCACCGCACGAAGACCTCGCCACGTACCCGCGCACCCTGCCGCATGACCTTGCCCTCCTCACAGCACTCTCCGTCCCCATCTCCTCGCAGAAGTCCATCGCTCGCACGCCGTCCGCCGTGTTCCTACCATCTGTGAAGGAGATGTACCCCTCCGGAATCGACCAGGACATCACCAACCAAAAAGGAACATTCGTCGAAGTAAAGGGCTACGGCGACCAGATGGAAGGCAAAAGCCGCCCCGCCTTCTTCCGCGGCGTCGCAACCGTCGTCACCAAGCTCTTCAACATCATCCAGGTGCGCACCCCTCCCTCCCTCCACCCACCGCGCTGCGCTGACCGCCTGGGTGCTGCAGCCCACGCACGCGTACTTCGGGCAGAAGGACATCCAGCAGGCGCTGCTGCTCCGCCGCATGGTCGCCGACCTGCACATGCCGCACCCGACGGCGGAGCGCCTGCACATCGTGCCGACCGCGCGCGAGCCCGCGACGGGCCTCGCGCTCTCCTCGCGCAACGCGTACCTCAGCGCGCCGGAGCGCGACTTCGCGCCTGCGCTATACGCGGCGCTGCGCGCTGCGGAGCGAGCGTGGGAAGCGGGGGAGAGTAAACGCGTGTGCGTCGAGCGCGCCGCGGCGGTGCTTAGGGAGAGAGAGGCGGGCGTGGGTGAGGGTGTGCGGGTGAAGGTGGATTATGTGGAGATCAATGATCCGGCAACATTTGAGGTGCTGGAGGACGGGGCGACAAGGCGGGAGTGGGAGGCGGTTGTGTTGAGCGCGGCGATGTGGGTGGGGAAGACGCGGTTGATTGATAATTTGATACTGGGGGATGTGGGGAAGGTGTTGCAGTAATTTTGGGTAGAGCTATTGTAGGATATGTTATAATATATCTGCCATAATATTAGAATTTAGAGGCAAGATGGTGGATGCCCAGCAAGAGCTTTGAATCGCGCCGCGGCGCGTGTGGTGGACGCGTCTGCGAAGATGGACGCGTCTCAACGCGACTTGCGCTTGACCACATCCACCGCCTCGTCAATATACGATCTACTTCTATCTACCTGCTTACTCGCGCATCGTCTCATCTGCCATAGCCACACAGAGTCGACAATGGCGCAGTTGGAACCGCGCCGGGTAATGATCTCGACGGGCACGTACCCCTCAAAAACCCTGCCCGCACACATCACGCACGCCAGGCCATTCATGCACCAGGCATGTCCACCCTATCTTTCGCTCCATGCGTGCTCACGCTTTCCGTGAAAGCTTAGATCGACGTCGTATTCCCCTCCGATCCAAAACTAGAAGACGCATTTCGCCATCTCGAGACGGAGTATTCCACCTCCCACGGACGCCTCTCCGACGTCGTCGACGCGCTCAAAACGCTCTACGAGCAGCCCGATGCCCACCCTCCGTGCGTCCCTATCATACATGACCCTTCGTGTGCTTAACGCTGATCGCGCTTCTCATATAGAGACATTCAGATACTGAGCACGGGAAAGCACGTCCCCGACGTCTGGAGCGTCCGCGGCACGGACCTGCGCATCAATGTCGCGAAGCGGACATACGAGGCGCTCGGGCTCGAGGGCACAAAGATGCCCGGTGCGCACGGGCGCTTCAAGGGATGCGAGGAGCAGTACGGTGCGTCCCGCCTTTAGCTTCCATACGCTTGCGTTGATAAGGTGTTTGTTTGAAGCGCTCAAGCTCCCGTGCGGCTTGAAGCGGCCTGCGCTGGGCGCGACGGCGCACGACAAGCACTATCCGCGCATGCGCGCGAAGCTCGAGCAGTGGGACACCGCGCGCGCCGCGGCGGGCGAGCCGCGCTGGGCCTTCGCGTTCGCGGGCCCCCGCGTGCATCTCGGTACGTAGATACCCGTCTCCCCTCCCACGTGCGCGCTCAGATCTCTGACAAGTACTGCAGACAAAGCGACAGGCCCGCTATCGCCGGCGCACGCCGACGTGCAGAAGCACGCGGTGCGGCCGGTGGTGCGCACGTATTGCAATGTGCGCGTGCCGGTGCCCGCTCTAACGCCGCGGCCGGAGGGAAAGCAGCGGAAGAGGCGCAAGCTCGTGCGCTCTTCGGGCGCAGCGAGTGCGGCTTCGGATGAGGGCGGAGAGGATGATAGTGCGCTTCAGGATTGGGAGGCAGAGATGGAGGGATTGTTTGAGTGGGTGGGCATGGCGATGATCGGGTCTCAGCGGTAGGTTGGCATTGGAGGATGGTGGTTAAGAAACTGATGATAGCGAACAGACTACAAGCAAACGACCGCGTGGATCCGTACATTGCGGTGTACTCGCCTCCGGAAGGCTCAACGACCGGTGGGGTCACTCATGTCCGCTGGAAGGGCTTCGTCACGCCGAGCTTTCTGGATTCTGTCCTGGATGTCATCAGGTATGCTTGTCATGCATCATATGGCCTCGAAGAATGTCTCATGTTGTGATGTCAGTCGACATCTGCGGCCTTCTTCCGCATCTTCACCCGCCAAGCCCTTCGTCGCGCTGACAGTTCACGGCGTTCCGCATACGCCTTCGCAGGACAAGGACAGACAGGTCCCGCGCATGGAGGGCGAGGGCGAGAACACCTGCTCTGTCGTTGTGGTTCCGGAGGAGGGTCTCGAACGGATGGAGTCACAGGAACGTAACGGTGCGGAGGTAGAGGGAGCAGCGATGGACGTGGTCTCTCCTGAGAACGGAAAAACAGTCGACGAGTATGGCGAGAAAGAGCGAACTGCGTTGCTTGGGCGGTACGTTATGGTTGAGGTAGCAGCGCAGTGGGATCGGACGTTTGGTTGACATGTATTGAATGTGTACATCATTATCCCGCATCGCTTAGCACCATATGGTGTTATACACCTTGACAACATTTGGACATTTGATGGGAGGCTTGTTTCGAACGTGCTGAAGCACTGTCAGAGCTCCTACGCCGTCGAAAGTACAATTATTTTGAGTGCATCCTGCACGTTGTTCGATGTTATTTATTCCTTCTATTGTGCAATGAGAGACACAGCAACATTGCCCCCAAGCCGGAGAGCAGTGCGGGGTAAGAAAAGGATCCAATCAAATCTCCGCGTATGTTCCGACGAATAGAAAGAAGACAATAACTTGCGCCAAAAAAAGAGGGAGGCTACATCAAAGCGAACGGGCGCGTCTCCCTCTTCCCTCCTCCCATCACCTTACATCAAAAGTACATACCCCCATACCCCCTTCTCCTCATACCCTCCCTCTTTTCACTAACTTTTATACCCTATTTCATCACGAACATGGGCCGCCCGCTCTTCACCCCCCAGAACTCCGCTCCGACCGTCGTCGTGCCCGACGACGAGCCCGTCACGTACCCACCCTACAGCAAATGGACCTACGAGAACTCATTCGACCCCGACTCGGACGAATTCTTCGTCGACGCCATCGACGAGCGCCCCCTCCTGCCCGGCGAGCTCCCCGTGCTCTCCGACAGCGGCAGCTCGTCCCCCAGCTCGAGCGGCCGCGGCACCCCAGCCCAGCCAGCCAACGACGACATGGCCGGCACCATCAGCCCCGTCTTCCGCATCCCCGACCCAGGCCTGTTCAGCTACGTCCCGCACGCCTCGGGCGACCCGCCCGCGGCGCTCTCCCCGCTCTCCCCGGACAGCCCCATCGCGCCCCCGTACCCATACACGCAGGCCATGCGCCGCCGCTCCGCGTCCGACGCAGGCCGCGCGGCCCTCGAGCCGAGCGCGATGGTCACGCACTACACGGCGCTGTACAACACCGCCTCGCAGCACGCGCTGCAGCGCATGGAGGCGCGCCAGCGCGGCCGCAGCATCCTCGGCATGCAGCGCCCGGACCTCGACCTCGACGCCCTCGCGCCCTCCAGCGACGACGACGACGACGATGCGCCCGCGCCGACCGAGGCGCGCGTGCACACGTCCGACATCACGCCCATCCCGCTCCCGTCGTCCGTCGCGCACGCCCGCACGCGCTTCGGGCGCCTGCCGGTGCCCGGGCGCGCGCCGCGGCCGCTCACGCCCGAGGAGCAGAGCGCGCTGTTCCGTCAGCTGTCGCCGACGCCGCCGCCGGGTACGCCGCCGCGTGTGTATGAGTGGCCGAGGCAGCCGGGCGCGTCGCAGACGGTCATCTCCGCGACACCGCCGCCGCCGCAGGGCGCGAGGGCGCGCCCGCGGTGGCCGCTTCCTTGAGCGGAAGAAGAGTTTGAGGAAGCAGCAGGGCGAGGAGGAGAGGGGAGTGGGCTGGCGCATGCGCGCGCCACTGCGTCTTTTGTTCCGATTTCTCTTTCTCGACAGGCTGGCCTCTAAAAGTACCCACGCACGCGTACACCCGTCTTTCTTTATGTCTTCCATTATACCATCTGTAAAACCGCCACTAGATACGGACCTGCTTGGTTCTTCACGATTATTGGTTGCTTGGTTTTGGCTTGGTTGCTCTGTCTTTCGCTGCTCGATCTGGCCGATCGTGTGTCTCACGAGTGGATATACGTGCTCGTGTTCTGTGGTCCATATATCATAGGGTGTCCGATTGCTGTATCTCTGTCCTTATGTTGTCTTGCTGTATCTAATCTTATGCCGCATTCCCAGACAAAGTTGAAGTAGTCGAGGAGATGGCACTTCGGGGATCGCCTTATCGGAGCACTATCGGAGCTGGTCGGGAAAGTGAACACCGTTTGCCAGTCGTTTGCCCCCACGGTCTGGGTCAATACACCCGCAGAAAGACTTTCAGTGCTTCAATTCAAGCCAACTCTATACTTATAGTTCGACATCGTCGAACTACCAACGCCCCACAAATTCGCGCGCTTGTCGTATCTTACCAAAGTCCAGCACGTCCGACGCACGTCCAACCAACATAACTTATGTGTCTTTTTCCTATTCATGCCCGATAAGCTCTTTGAACTTGCTTGGGCCAGAAGTGTTGATTTAGATATTTGCTTTTGCACATCTCGCTCTAGGCCCGTACGATCACAAGAAAATCGCTTGGAATCGATGTCTGCGTGGCACCAAGTCGTGAACGGCTCCAAACGTTGTACACTCTTTGATGGTCCAATTCGAGGAGGGCGCCACTATGCAGCTGCTGTATGCCAATCAATTACCACGTTGTCATCTCGGGCGGAGATCTTCGACGATAAAGCCTCTTCGACATCTTATCCTCCACGACCGTGGTCAACCCGGGCGCACTTGCTTGTGACCGCCACCTTTACCCCCGACACTGGCCCGCTGACTCTGTGTTCTGGATCGTCTTACAATGGACGCTTGATGCAGTACCCTTTATAGCACCCGGCTTGCTTCTCTTTGTCGCGCGTCGCAAGCGGATGTCCCTACTTGGTCTTCATCGCTGCCCACGATCTTCACGTTGCACCGCGAAACGGCTAGACGCCATCAACAAGTTCAGTGATGCACGTTGCTGGTCGGGCACGGCCAAGGTCCTTGATCTTGACGAGCCACGGTGTTCTGCAACAGGCGGATCGCAGCGCTTCACCCGTGCGTTCTTAGCCTTCTCCCGCTCTAGCGTTCTATCATCTCGTCCCTAAATCCGTGCGCACAGGCCGATGATTATGATATCAGCAAAGTGCTGTCCTCTTTCGAATAATCCTCGCATCTGAGCGGATGCAATCGCACGACATGATTTGATCGCTTGCTATGTCCAAAAGCTCAGATCCAGCAGAGGATCAAGTCACAATCCATAACATGTCAGTGCGTACGCTTATGGTGAGCACTTTTAGTCTCTGCAAATGAAGCCCTCAGACAGAAGACAGCCGTCCCGTATAGTGCTTCCATTCTCGGTTGTGTTTGAAGGGGAGAACTTGCAGGAACTGGGCTCTCTGTTCGCGCTTCAACATCATACTGCCTACGACCAGGATCCTCATTCCATCATGTATTGCCAGCGATCAACCCATAAATATCTGGGCGAGCTGAGATAGGATGACACTTGTCCATTGGCTATGGACTGGTCGTCGGATCTTCGCTATGAAAAGCTTTGATACTGTGCGTTTCGCGTATGTTGTTTGGTCGCTCGTCCACCGTGTATAAAACACACGGGGCACCGCTGCTCTTGCGTTCAGACTTCGACATCTCTCTTGCTCTTTTTTTGACAGCTGCAGTATGTGCGGTGAATATGAATACAGGGTATGCTTATCTCCTCTAACTTCTGTCGATAGCTGAACCTATAATCGTTGCAGATCACTCTGGCGAAGCTTTGGGTAAGACATGAAACCATTCAGGCCATCTCGCCTTTTTAACAGTACTGGCATGGTCCCGGTTTCAGACGCAAGCTGTCTTATACGGTGAGAAATTCTTTATGCAAGAGAGTAAACATGTCTGACGCCCAGTTCCTCAGGCATCTATGTGATGCTATTCGCAGGATCTATCTATGTATTAGTCTGGCGCCAACAAAGCTCACGCTTTTTGGCGGTAACTATCCTCCTGTTTATTTTCACTACTGCCTTCACGACCATCCAACTGGCCTTAACGCTGCTGGCGCCCAACTTATTTACTTCAAGCGTATTTGAAGGCCGCGCACTCATGCCCTGTTCAATACCAAGTCCAGCCTATGAGCATGAGTCTCCAGTGAACAATGCATTTGTCCTCGCGCAGGATTGCTTGTCCACAGCAAAAATGTATGGGTGTACTTATACTCTGCGAGTTGTGTGTGACCTGACATTTTTGGTGACACAGCATCGTCGCAGATGGATTGATGGCAAGTACACTTCCATATACTGCGTATTAATCCAGTTGCTTATCATGAAGTAGATATCACGGTGCTTAACCTTGTGGAGTTCTAGAAAATGGGTCGTCACGTTGCTATCAGCCTTGCTAGCCAGCACAACAGGTCTGTCTCGTAACATATCTCAATACTAGTGCGTTAGATGCTCATACTCGATGCTCAGCCTGCAACTTGGCGTCCAATGTCTATGGTGTCAAGTTCCTCATCCTTGCGAAGAATGGGTCCCCTGCCTTGCGCGACACCGCAGAAGCAATCGCGCATAACGGAGATCTTCTGTCCGAAATTGGCGGCTGGCTTTCTCTAGTAACAAACATTAGTACTACGTTTCTGATCGGTACGTCATCGCTCATCTGTGCAATGCATTTCATACTGATATCCACGGCGGTCCCGAATGGTACTTTGTCAGCGCTGAGAATCTGGATGATGACGAGAGATATCGAGAAAGTTCTTGGCAAAGGAGCTGCGAAGAGATATCGCGCTGCAATTGCGATGATGTACGTGAACGCCATCTTTTATCTAGTTCTGTATTTCGACTGATCCTCACTCTTATAAGTGTGGAATCCGGTGTACTCTATTCAGCATCCCTACTTGCAGATTCAATTTTATTGTCTTTTATGATCGACTCGGTGAGCCGCCTGTGTGGTGTAGGTTATCCATACTGACAACTATCAACCATCAACCAGACGATTTGTAATGTAATCATGGACCAACTAATGGTACGTTTATCACGCCTGAGTTTCATTTCCACTACCGACCATTGTACTGGCAGGCCATCGCTCCAACTCTTGTCATTGTCCGCGTAGGCATGGGCAAGGGCTTCGAAACCGTGCAGGACTCGAAACACAATGCAGCAAGTCTGAACACTACTCCAGCATCTCACCGCCGTGATTACGAAAGTGCAGTTGTTTCTGGAATTCATTTCAGGACGGTTCAAGAGGCGGGGTCAGTGGGATCTGCGCTCGAGAGGAACGTGATGAGTGGGAATATTAATGTCTCGATGGTGATAAAAGGTGAGAAGGACGCCGGTGGTATGGGAGATGTTGTTTGAAAGGTGCAGCGTGTTTGTGTTGCTCCATTATCTATCATTGGGTGTCCGACTGCTGTATCTGTTTTCTTTTATACTGTATCTACAGTAATTCTATGCCACATATCCGTCTCCTCGTCCCTGCGTCGGTTCATCTGCGAATCTTCCCAAATTCGGCCACGATAAGCGCCTATGCCGACTCTTTCCGTTCGCTCATCAACATGCTCCAGCTCTTGTTTCTTCAACTAAGCCAACGAGACTTCCTGTACTATTCTGTTCAGAGAACAAGGGACTGTCCGCACACCGAGAGACTGTACTAAGTATGGTAAGTCCTGCTTGTACTACCTGTCGCAGTTGGATGCAGCAGTTCCTCGGAGCCGTCACCCCAGTTCGGCCATTCTCCCACTGCAAGCCAGGTGCGTTCATCGGATCTATACCAGATACTGAAATTGAAGCAAAAGTAGATTTTGGAATGCTGATCCACCGTGATCGCGCCGTTGCAGGCCCAGGCTTGGCATGCTACTCACACCCTCAGGCTGTCCACTCCAAAACATCGCTGGACGCACCACGTGGGGTTTGACAAGACAGCTCTGTTCTCGAACGAGAAGACTCCGCGGGCATCGATCAGACGATGGGTCTTCTTCGTTGCCCGTGTGTCAGCGCACATGCAGTCTGTTCCCGGCGGTGGCCCACAGGAAGCACCACGACCTTGTTGACTGTATACGGAACGCGCGATGCGCGTGTTGCGGTTGAAGGCTGTGGAAAGTCAACATAGGTGCCAACTACTACCAGTTGTCAACGCGGTATGTTCATTTGCCGGGAAACTTAAAAGACATCCGCATAGCGCTCGTTGATCTACATCCTCAAAGATACACGGCCTATGCATGGCGATGCACCTCATCGGTTCCACCATGCGGTTCATGAACTTCGTCTGCTCCATTTCCCGCTTGCTCCGTACCGCAGCACTATCGGCACGATCCGCAACATGCAATGCGGTTCCGTTCATACGAGATTCAACGAGCATGTCCATCAAGTAGTGCTGATCTTCGACATCCATGGAGGTCCAAATAAAGTGGCACGAAGCACCATGCGGGAGCCAGCTCATGGTGCTATGCTCCGCATAGTAACGATGACCACGATGCTGTGAGGTGCGAGACGCCTTCAATAAACTCGAAGCTTGATTGAAGGGCCGTTAAGTATGTGGAGAGTTTACTGACGCCCGGCACAGATAGTTCACACGCCAGGGGGTCCTTCGATTTTTCCTTGCAGACATAAGTCTACGCGTCGAAATGGAAGACGGTCGGAATGCGCTTTCCGAACGCGGCCGTAGTACCCGGTCGTTCATCACTTGCTAATTTTGTAGGTAGGCCCTTGGGAGCTTGACGACATCAATCTAAAGAAGCGCAGAGCTGCCTCGAAGATGTCCGTCTCAAATTCGTTGAGGTCCAGATAGAGCGTCTCCGCGTTGGAGATCCCGCACTCGATGCTATTTCAATGTTGCAGATCGTCGGCTTTGCGTTCCGTGAGAGCACAGGACAGCACCTTCGCAACGCTGTCGAGGACGGTTTCTGTCGCAATTATGGAGCCAGAATCCGGAGAATTAATTTCCGTGTTCGTGGCCGTACAGTTCCATGCCAGCTCCAGTATAGTCTGTCGTCCGTTTCGTCGCCATGTCAGTTATTTAAGTAGCGATGTATCGACGTTGCAATCATCTAGCCCACCTTTCTTCGACCTCTGGCAGGAGCCCGAAATGTGCGACAATCTTTATTACCGGGTATGTTAACACAGTATTGGTTGCTGAATCTTTCGTTGATCTTTCGTTGACTCATGCTTTTGTTTTTAGATGCAGTTGGCAGCACTTTGGGTAAGATTAGGTCTCGACTTGTGTTTGTTCTATTGACATGTCTGTTTAGACAAAGGCTGTCCTGTATGGTAAGGGTCATGTCTGTTTATCAACTTTTTTTGAGCCTGATATTTTATTACTTATAGGCATCTATATCATGCTCTTTGTTGGGTGTATTTACATCCTTGTCTGGCAACGGCCAAACACACACTATCTGATCATCACTGTCATTTTGTTTGGGCTCACCACCATTGACAATGCAGCTACTCTTGCTGAGATCCTTGTGACACCTGATTTAACTTGTGTCTCATCAAGTAGTCCACCTACAGACCATGAAATATTGGTGGCCAACTGCATCCAGCTCTTAGAGGATTGTGTGGCCACTCTATCATTGTATGTAATCATTCTACATTTTCTGTCTAGCTAATTGATATGAAACATATCTCATACCTTTTTAGTATTGCAGCTGATGGAATTTTGGTATGTAATATTAACTATATAGATGCAAAATGTTGATTGATACACAGATATATCGGTGCTTTACACTTTGGGGTAAAAAGAAATGGATCATTGCTCTTCCATTGGCTGTACTAGCTGCCTCAACTGGTATGTATCAAAAATTTATTCTAGCATTGTAGTCAAGCACTTACATTTTGTCTAACTCAGCATGCAATATTGCAAGTACATACTACAGTGGTATTATTGTAGGCCTTCAGCAACATGCTGTCACCGCATCACTGGCATCAAAAGAAAATCAAGTTGGAGATCTAGCCTTTCATCTTAGCAACATTGGTGACTGGCTATCTTTGGCAACAAATGTTATTACAACTTTGCTGATAGGTATGCTACTATTTAATGTAGATTGATTACCTAACTGAGGATGAGACATATTATAATCTGACAGCACTGAGGATATGGTTAATGACAAGAGAAGTCAAGACTACCCTTGGCTCAGGAGCTGCTATAAGATATTATTCAGCAATTGCAATGGTGTATGTAATTTTTTCATTGTTGTATTTTATGTTTTTCTACTTACTTTTTTTCAATATCAGAGTTGAATCTGGAGTACTCTTTTCTGCTTCACTTCTTGTATCACTGGTAGTTTCATTGTTTCCTGCCATTGATGCTGTAAGTCTATCTAATTGTCTTATTATATTGTATTGTTGTTGAAGATAGTGATATACAGGGTATAGCTGAAGCAATTGCAATTCAAGTGCTAGTATGTTGATCAAGTTTGAGAGCCTGACTTTGAGTCTCATCTGCATCATGTATACAGGCAATTGCTCCTACCCTCATTATTGTCCGTGTAGGTATGGGCAAGGGTTTTGACAGTGTGCAGAACTCTCTGCATACTAGTCATGCAGCAAGAAGTCTTGCTCCAGCTCAACATGTATCAGAAATCTGCTTCCAAATGGCTCAGGAGGTAGAGAGTCAGAGCTCTACGCAGGTGATGAGAAACAAGGAGCCTGTAGCAATGGCAGTGTAATGGTCTGAAGTCCACTTTTAAGGTTGCCATTTCTTGTGTCAGATTTCTTGATACCCATTCTCAGTTTTCTCTGCTTCTTTATTTAATTCACTCCTTCTTGAAATCTGAAAGGACTATTGATGTTTTTGTGACTTCAATTTGTTTTGCTCATGTATGCCTGATGTGACATCATTATTGACCAGTAAATACTGTTTACTCTATGTATACAGACTTTTATTGTTTGTCAGATCTCACTCAGAGATAAGAGCACTTGTTACTTCCATGTAAGGGTGAGGAGAAGAAACAGCACTGTGATAAGATGTTGACAGCAATGCACATCTACAAGTAGAGCTCGACAACATGTTCACACACCACTACTCATCTCGAGCAGCTTCTCAATACTCTTGCCCAGATCACCCCCTTCCGCCTCGAGCACCAGCTCCAGGATCTCCTTATCCACGCCCGGGAAGATCTGTGTCAGCGTCCCCCGCGCAGCCTCCGCCTGCCGCTCGTGCGCGCGGTCGATCTCTGCCTGCAGACCCGGGATGTCAAAGTCCATGCTCGGCGTCGCCGTGCGCGACGGGTATGCCGAGCCCGGATTCGACTGCGAGAACGCCGCGAGACGCGGCGACTGCGGCTGCGCGGGCGCGAGAGCGGCCGTCGGTACGCCGAGCGACGACGCCTTAGTCGGCGTCTCGTCTGCCGCAGGGAACTGGAACGACCCCGTGGATGTATTCGGTTCGCCGGGTGAGTGCCCGCGGCGCACGCGGGGCCTGTACGGCGTCGGCGTCTGGAACCCCTCGGGGACGCTGGTACTCTCCCGCGCGGGTGTCTGCGTCTGTGCGGCGAGTTGCGCCTGCGCCGCGATGAAGCGCTCCTCCGCTCCGTCGAGTGCCTCGCTGAATATCCGCCCGATAGCATTGAGCGGCTTTGAGATTGTGTCACCTGTCCGCTGCAGCAGCCGGCGAGCGTCGAAGTCGCTGAGGGAGAGCGGCTGTGCCGGTTCTTCTCCTGCATGCGGCGAGGTCATGGACGGGATGGGCTGTGGTGGCGGTACTGGGATGGGTTGAGCTGGTGGGCGTTGGATGTTGCTCGAAATGGAATTTGATGGTGCATGACCAGGCGGCTGAGGTGTAGGCGATGGCGACGGGGAGACGGACGTAGTCGCGGATGTTGAAGTTGAGGTATGAGACGGGGTTTGTGGTCGAGAGGAGGGAAGGGATTGTATGGCACGTTCGACGTTCCTGTGACGGAATAGTTAATACCCCATGATATTGATAAACGATGCGGGCCTACTTTTCGAACTCTTCTTGCGTGATCTGAGAAAGAGATGTGTGATCCATCGTTTCTATGAATGAGACTGCACCCATCTGCAGCCGTATCGTCAGTGAACGTCCAACCTCTATCCTTGCTTTGATGGGAAGATATTCACCAAACTAGACAAGTAGTACCCGGCTTCGCTCTGCAGCTTCGTTGGGTTCCTAAATCGATTGATGAACCTGCCGGAAGGCGTAAGTAAGGCACAGGACAAGCACTATGGCAGGTCGCAACACAACAAAACTAGGACACGCACTCAACGTTCGAAAGCAGATGCTCCGGATTCGCCTTCAATACGACAAAGATCAAGATTGGCAAGAATGTATCCGCACTCTCGTCCTTCGCCAGATGCCTGATCAGCCCTGTTCACAGCAGCCCCCGCCATACATGGTAAAATCACACAGAAAGTCAGCACGCCCTTCACCGCTTCAAAGAGTAAGGTGCGGACCGAAGATAACCTTGCAGCAGTTCAATATGCAAATGAGCTTATCGCGGGGCGCCTTGTAATGGTTGACTTTCACAAGCTCTGCCCATTCATTAAGTCAGCCAATGAGACTTCGTTGAGTGCGCCCAAACGCACCTTGCTGTGCGAACATCATGAATCCACCTACGGCATGCTCATCTTCGACGGGAACGTCAAGATGCCGAGGCTCGATCCATCCAAATAGTGCAATACGTTGCGAAAGGACGCGATCGCGCTCGAGGTCGTCTGTCGTGATTGCGCGTGGAGGGATAAGGCGGGATATCGCTGGTGTGAAGATACTGATCGAAAAAAAATAAGCACCAGTGAGAAAGTACGACAGGTTGGGGGCGTACTAGTCGTAGAGCCTGTTCATGACCAGCTTCTCCATCCCTTCCATCGCATTATCAAACTCGGCCTCGGTCGCATTTCGCCACGGCTCAGCTGCGCGCATCTTCTGAGATATAAACTGGAATGGATGTTGAAGCTTCGTGGCTATGATAGACGAAACGTACTTACGCCAAGAAAATCGTTGATTAGCTTGACTTGGTCCGTGACAGTGAACGTCCGTTTCGAGAAGTTGCTCAGGAAGCTGGGATGAGTGAAGCATCGACATGGTGTCTTCAGCCGGTGATTTCAAGGGAGGACTCACGATCGCAAATATCGTGCCACGGGTTCCGACCCCTTGCTTTTCATCTGATCCAAAAACTTCTGGAAGTCAAACGGTGGTGGTGGAGCTGGAGACGGCACACTCGTGCCCTGCTCCCTCCTCGCCTCCTTCTCGTCGAACACTGCGCCCTCCCCAACCGGCGATGCTGAGCTCGACCCTGTTGAAGACGGCCAGACGTCCACCGAGCAATTCTTTCCCTTCCTGATCCTGAACTCTTCCTTCTCCTGCTTCGGGGACCCCCGCCTCTGCATCTGGTCGCCAAATCCTTCCTGCTGCTCTGCAAACGAATCTCCCATCACCGGCGTCCGTATCAGCGTCGCGTGGTCCATCGACATAGGGCGCTCGGAACGTGCAGGGCGTCGCGCGATGGGGAGGGCGAGAGAGCGCGCAAAGGCTGTGAGGGCGGGGAAGGGCGCAAGCTGCGGGTTCGGGGGTGCGGCAGACGACTGAGTATTACTTGATCCTGCTGATGACTCGGGATCCGGCTGTGCTTGTGGAGGCGGGTGTCCCTCCGAACTCGCCCATGCATCGCGCGCGGCTTGCTCCTCCTGCGACTCTGCGAGTGGATCGAATGCATCCAATACGTCCCGGTCGACTGGTACACTACTTCGCTTCTCCTTTCCTGCAGCAACGTCGGCGAATGAGGGAACCGTGTGGGCTGATTCTGAGATTGTGATTGCTGAATCAGGTGGTGGATGTGTGGTTGAAGGTAAGGAGGTGTGGTCGTCCGACCATGGGTTCGGGGCGTCGAGAGTTGGTGGTGCACGGCTCGATAAGTGCAAATCTGCGAGAGCAGGTTCCAAGGATTCTGGTAGTCCCACGTCCTGATCCATGTCCACTCTCTTACAGTTTGACGATGTATATGATCTGACTTTCTCAGCGATCTAGAGCGGCTGGGCGGGTAGGGTCTTTTGCGAATCTATATAAAGTCAGAATGCAAGATGTAGTTCAAAAGTATAATTTCTTACCGAACGACGTTAGGTCACCGTTGACCTTGTCCCCAACTGTCCCAAAGCGAAGTAAAGATAGTTGAGGCCGCAAGCGGTGCCAACGAGGCTAAGTGATTGGGGCACAATCTTATCTAATCTCTCTGCGGTTTAAGCTCATGGACATCTTGAACAACGATACTTATGTATATCTTCTACCTAAAGATTCAGAACATCTTAGACTATTTTACTGATACATGTAATCGAGGATTCATCCACCGACCAATTCTCGAATTAATAATGTCGAGACTAACTACGTAAGTAAATGGCGAGCCCCATGGGCCATGGCAGTCATACAGATGAAGACTCGTAGTTGATGTCATGTATGGATGTCATGAACAGACGTGCTAGTTTATGTCCAAGTTCATCTACATATCCCTGCGTCAATACAGCCCTGCACTGAAGTAGGTGGACACGAACCTCATTATACCGCCTCTGAATCCTCCCCTGCACTCGTCGTTTGAACTGTGCGAGACCATCCTGGACAAACAAGCGGCACGCGGGACAGTTGAGCGCAGATTCCCACAGATCCTTGGGCACGGATGGACGATAGGCCAACACCTCAGACGGATGAGGATTCTGGGCCAAGTAGTTTGCAAACCCGTTCAAGTAAACCGCAAACCAAATAGGTGTTGGATCTTCCTCGTCGACCCATGCGCATTTGCATTCGCGAACCGGCTCGTCTTCCAGTGGCCGTGGATCAATGCCGGGAAGGACATCATAGTCTTCGTCCCAGTTCCATCTCCGAGCTTCGTTTGGGCCGATACGCTTGCAGCGCGACTGAAACTGGATGAGTTCGTGATACTGGCGTGTCGTGAGCAATGAGATGTCATCATCAGTGAAGGACAAAGCTGAACATGAATATTGGAGAGAGTTCATTGCAGCAACTTTGGCAACGCGTGGCAGCCCGTAACAACACGCGAGAGCATAGACTTTTCCAGTCTCCACAAGGTATTTGTCCCCATCCAACATTTCTAGCAGCATCATCTCTATCGTCTTTGCGTAGCCCTCGACTATATATTTGCGGAGCGCATCCAGAACGAGGGCCATGTCTTTCGGATCAATAATTTGGGGGTTCGGAATCGGGTAGAGGAATTGCAGGAGAAAGTTGAGTGTGTGTGACGTCTCCGAGAGCGGGATGATGGGAAGGCCGTCTTTAAATTCTGGACTATTGGGGTCGGTGTGAGGGATGGGCTGAGCGGCGAACATGTCTGCGAATCCCCGGGAGCCTTTTTTGAGGATTGCTTTGTAAACGCGGAAATCCACAAGGTCGCTAGACCTCAGGACGATGTCGGCATCATGGTCGTCGAAAGGAGGTCCGAACTCGCGGATCTCAGGTACGGCGGACATCATTCCATGGACTTGATAATGACTTGCCATTCAGCCTTCTGATTCTCCAGAAGAAAACCAAAATGTAGGACTCACCGATTTCGGGTCTCCGAATCGACTCGAGGTGTATAATATTTATCGAAGAACCTAGACGTCACTAAGATTTGATTTTATCAGACTCACGAAGTTAGTCGTGCTCACTGTAAATGGGTTCACAAGTTATCTCTCAAACAGGACTCGATGATTTCATCCACGAGCCAGATTCCAGTGGTGGTGATGGTGCTGGACAACTGCCTGTCTGCTGCGCCTTGAGCACCGGTGATGAGGCGTGTCGGGCATTATCTTATCTTATCTCTGGCTTCTGCTACACCCCTGCGCATCCACAATGCCTCGGTGAAAATGAAACACAGTGATAGTAATATCGTAATTTAGTACTACTGAACATATTCAATGAATGGCAACATGTCGCGGTAAGAAGATCATAAGCGCTTCCCCCCCCTCGCAGACTAATACTTGAGATAAGGACGTCTGATGACGGCGCTTGGACGACACTCGAAGCAATATAGTAGCACTGTAAACACGGTCGGGCCTCCGTTGGTAAGACGTTACAGGCGAAGGGGTTACTCTATGTCCAAGTGGATCTATGCCCGGGTCAGTGAACGCTGC
This sequence comes from Hericium erinaceus, assembly GCA_006506795.2. NCBI lineage: Eukaryota > Fungi > Basidiomycota > Agaricomycetes > Russulales > Hericiaceae > Hericium > Hericium erinaceus. Next base: position 827,849 of record CM021174.1, on the reverse strand, counting down.
ATGAACAGAAGATAGATACGAACCTTATCGTATCTCTGCAAAATCCTCTCGTGCAGTCTTTGTTTGAACTGTGCGAGATTATCTTGGATAGAAAATCGGCAAGTGGGGCACTTCAGCGCGGACTCCCGCTGATCTTCTGGAATCGATGGATTGTAGGCCAATACTTGAGAGGGATGAGGATGTTCGCCCAAGTATTCTCCAAACTTGTACGAGTAAAACGCAAACCAAGCCGGCGTGCAATCGTCCTCGGCAATCCATTCGCATTCGCATTCAGGATCACCTTCCGGCAAGGAAGAGTCGAATAAATTCCGCCCAGGCAGAACGTCAAAATCTTCTTTCCAGTTACCGCGTCGGGCTTGATGCCGGGCAATGGCCTTGCAGGTCGACTGGAACTGGACCAGTGCATGATACTGCCGTGTCGTGAGCAGTGAGATGTTGTTATCAGTGAAAGGTAGAATTGCACATGGATCTTGAAGAGAGTTGATTGCGGCGGCTCTGGCAACACGCGGGAATCCGTAGCAGCATGCGAGAGCATAGACTGATCCGGTATTCTTCGGGTCGAAGTAACTGTCCCCGTCCAAAGATTCCAACAACATCGACTCCATTGGCTTTGCGTAGCCCTCGACTACATATTTGCGAAACGCATCTAGGATGAGGGCCATGTCTTCTGTGTCGGAGATTTGGGGGTTCGCAATGGGATAGAGGAATTGTAAGAAGATGTTGAGCGTGTGTGACGTCTCCGAGACCGCGATGATGGGAAGGCTGTCTTTGTATTCTTGACTACCGGGTTCCGTGGGAGGGATGGGCTGAGCAGCGAACATGTCTGCGAAGCCGCGTGCACCTTTCTTGAGGATTGCTTCGTAAACGTGGAAATCCACAGCGTCGCTGGACCTCAGGATGATGTCGGCATCGTGGTCATCGAAAGGAGCTCCAAACTCGCGGACTTCAGATATGGCGGACATCGTTTCAGGGGCTTGATAACGACATGCCATTCAGCCTACCATCTCTCAAGGAAAAAACTAGATTATCGGACTCACCGATTTCGGGTCTCCAGATGGACTCAAGATGTATAATATTAAACGAAGAACCTGGACGTCGCTGGAACTTGATTTTATTAGCATTACTTATGCTCACTTCAAATGACCTTACATCTTACCTCTCAAACAAGACCTGAAGATTCTATCCACGGGCCAATTTCGAGTGGTGGTAAAGGTGCTGGATGACTACCAGGATCTGCTGCGCCTTGAGCTCGGACCAGTGAGTGATCAAAATGTGATCAGGTTCCCACGATCAGCCGCACCGCTACCAAGTTGAAGTACTGCGCACACCATCAACTCACTGCATCCAAACTTCACAATCCCCTCTCTTCGGTCATAGGATGTAGGCCATCCACAAGTTCGCCCGTAACATTGGTTAGAAGACTGCGCGAGCCAAAAGCACTAAGTATATTCTTTTTTCACGCCGATGCGGGCCGCTATGGCTACAGACTTATCGATGTTATCACGGAAAAAAAAACCCGGGTTCTTATTGTCTACTTCTCTTGGGTGAGGCTGACCACATAGATCGGAATAGATCGGTTGAACCATGGATTGCGATAGCTATGTAAGAACGACCTGTGCAGGATTAAAACATCAAGGCAAACCAGGAAGTCCTGCTCAGCATACCGACACTACGTAGTGCTCCCAAGCACCCAGTGCCACCCGCTCTATCCGTAATCATTCCGTCAACAGCCCTTCGGCATCTATGCCTTCAGCCGTGCCTCGACTGTGCTGTGGTCTGTCAGAAATTGACTGACGCCTGCATATTTCGCCACGGACTGTCGCCGGTATGTGACATATAAGAGGCGTTGAACCAGCGGTACAGGAGAAAGTGCTCCGTCAGACACACAGATGGGCTGCGACCAAACGAAATAGTATGAAGACTGTTTGTCTTCGAACAGTGGTCCGGGTGGGTAAGGGGGTGAACTACATCGACATCAATAGGAATTGCAGAGCACAGGTAATGTGTCTCACCGGAACAGGAGGTGGAGTGGCTACTGCTGTTCCTCCAATCTGAAAGATCGAATGTCACCTTCTCGTTTGCGACGCCGTGCATAATTCGTCGCCAGCTGCCCTATCAACATTGTTTGGACTGGGGACCGGAGACCGGAGACTAGAATATAGAGCTCAGTAGTCCCATCACGGAAAGATCGTCGACGACATTTCCGAGCTCCTCAGAAGGTCATTTAGCTATGTATCGCTAGCAGGAACCGCGACCCCGCAGCGCTGACAATTCGCTCGAGCTAGCACCTACATGATTTTCCAGTGCCGAAGCGGCGGTGGGGAAGGTTAATGAAGCAACAAAGATACTTACTAATTAGTGAAGCCATGTCCGATGCACGACCATGTTGTCGATCCGAGGGCCTCGATCTTTTCGAGTATTCTATCGCAGTACTTGTGAGCAGATATTTCAGAATTAATTGAACCGCTGCGAGCACTTGGAATCCCTACTCACCGGTCTACTCTCATAATGTACAGACCCATTTTTCAGTAGCAGATCCATTATGGGCTGTCAAAATTGTCCTCGCCACGACTGGCTTACATCCGTCTTTTGAGTCCCCGATACCAGTCCGACGATGGAAGAGAGATCAAGATTTTGCTTTTTTTCTCGATGCGAATGCACCTGGTACAAGTTGTGAATGTTCTTCCGAGCGCTAAGCCTTGGCTACCTGCCAGCACTGAGCAAGGGATCGCCAGGCGGTTCATGGGACCTGTGGCAGATAGCATCCGCACCTCATAACGTGCATCCGACAGCCTCGTCTTGACATGTGCTGAAGATGGCAAATGGGATCACCTCTGCGAACTTCGAGAAGAGAGCTGGTATACAGAGGACGAGGTAGATGCTTGACGGCCGAGTATCCCTGCATCATCCAGTGCCATTACTGGTTGATAAGATGAGTGCGACTAGTGCCAGACGCCTCGTCAAGTCCAAATGGCTTCTGGACCTTCAAATTTCAGCGGTTGGAAGAACTTTTCAAACAACGTGTTTGGGAGCGACTAGTGAAAACTCACCAGCTCGCGCTTGAAAACACTCGACGTGCCTTCCATCGATAGAGCAGCTTCAATGACATCAACGCTAAGTCAAATACCTACCGGCGACCAATCTCAGGCCATATTCCGTGCACGATATGTCGTAAATCCGATAGCGATGGCCTGAGGTTAGCAGCGCTGAGGTTCGTAAAGGAAGATGAGATCCGGATCTGCGGCGCACGCGTAAAAAATCGAGATCTAGAAAGCGAGGATGGCCAATCGGAAGCCGTGGTCAGATCGCGTTTTGTGTTGCTCATCCATGGAGTCCAATTCTTTTCTATTTATTTCATTCCCTATCCCATTCTCAGAATTCCAGGACGCGGAACCACGGTCGCCCTGAAGTAAGACATCCTCTTGTTCTGTGAAGCCGTTCCAGAACTTGGAGGTGTTCTCCAAATCACGCACCCCACCTCGAGCTCGCCAACTTTTACGCGCGGCACAAGCCTCGTTTTGATTCGCAAAGCCTATAAAATCGCCTGATTCCATCTATCTTTCCTAATTCCACTATCACACCTCATATCATCCCACCACGACCACAAAATGACACAGGGAAATGGCTCTGCGACAGGCAATGGGCATGCACGGCCTGAGGTCTTCGACGCCTCCGAGCTCGCTGCACCTGCGCGCCCGAAGGATGTCGGCATCCTCGCGATGGAGATGTACTTCCCTAGACGGGTGCGTGCCTTGTGACTGAGCTCGACAGCGTGTATAACCCGCTGCTGCAGTGCATCTCAGAGGAGGACCTCGAGGTCTTCGACGGCGTCCCGAAAGGTAAGTATACGATCGGTCTCGGACAGGAATTCATGGCCTGCACCGACGACCGCGAGGACATCAACTCCTTCGCCCTCACGAGTGCGTCCCCGCCCCAGCCCCACCTATCGTAATCCCTGACATCCCGCCCAGCCGTCCAGAGCCTGCTCGAGAAGTACGACATCGACCCGCGCTCCATCGGCCGCCTCGATGTCGGCACGGAGACGATCATCGACAAGTCCAAGTCCGTCAAGACGGTGCTCATGGACCTCTTCGCGCAGTCCGGCAACACCGATATCGAGGGCATCGACTCGAAGAACGCGTGCTACGGCTCGACCGCCGCGCTATTCAACGCGGTCAACTGGATCGAGAGCGCGAGCTGGGACGGCCGCAATGCCATCGTGTTTTGTGGTGATATCGCGATCTACGCTGAGGGCGGCGCGCGGCCTGTTGGTGGTGCGGGTGCGTGTGCCATGTTGATTGGGCCCGCCGCGCCGCTTGTCTTCGAACGTAAGTCCTTCGCACGTCCCATACCGCGGCTTCTCTCTCCCACGAAGCAGCTCCCCTCCAAATGGCGTACTGACTTCGCATGTCTACAGCCGTACACGGCTCGCACATGAGCAACACCTACGACTTCTACAAGCCGAAGCTCGACTCGGAGTACCCCGAGGTCGACGGCCCGCTCTCCATCACCTCCTACATCTCCGCCCTCGACGCGTCCTACACCCACTTCCGCGAGAAGACCGCCAAGGCGCTCAAGCGCGTCGGCAGGCCTGTGCAGGGCGAGCCCAAGGCCGTTTTCTCCCTCCAGGACGCGGACTTCAACGTCTTCCACAGCCCGTACGGCAAGCTCGTACAGAAGGGGCACGCGCGCCTGGTACGTGCCCCCTTTCCCTTTCCCTTTCCCCGACCATTCCCTTTTGCTGACGCCCTCGCAGCTCTACAATGACTTCCTCGCGGACCCGACCTCCCCGCTCTTCGCAAACGTCCCAAAACCCGCCGCCCTCCTCGCCCAATCCCCCGCGCACACCCTCACCGACAAAGCCCTCGAAAAGGCCTTCATCGGCCTCGCCGCACCCGCCTTCAAGTCCAAAGTGACGCCAACGCTCCTCTGCGCGAAGCGCTGCGGCAACATGTACACCGCCTCGCTCTACGGCGGCCTCGCGTCGCTCCTCGCCGCCGTCGAGCCCACTGCGTTGATAGGCAAGCGCGTGAGCATGTTCGCGTACGGCAGCGGGCTCGCGAGCAGCTTCTTCGTGTTGCGTGTCACGGGCGACACGGGCGCCATCCGCGCGAAGATGGATCTCGCGCGCCGCCTCGCCGCGATCCGCGTCGTGCCGTGCGAAGACTACATCGATGCGCTCAAGGTGCGTGGTATACTGTGTGCTTGCTGGTGTGTGTAGGGTAGTGCTGATTGCGTGCAGCTGCGCGAGGCGAACCATAATGCGGGGTCGTATACCCCCGTCGGGTCACTGAATAATATCTGGCCGGGCGCATACTACCTCGAGAAGATCAACGACAAGTACCGTCGCGCCTACGGGCGCAAGACGGCCGATGCTGTGTGATGCGATGGAATGGTGCAAGGTACTTGCGTGTGGGCGCTACAGGGGACTGTGTTGCAGTGGTGCAGGCTTCCAGTATAGGCGAGGTATACAGTATATCCTGCATAATATCAATACCGCAATGTATACCAATTTATTTTGTCAATTCTGTTATCTACTTCTCTGTCGACCTGACGCTTTGAAGGAGTAGATCGACCGGCTGGATTTACCGGAGCATTCACTGCGGAACCCTCAATTTACTTTGAGGAGAAAAGGGCCGAAAGAAATGGATTCCTTCACCTTTTATGATTTGGGAGTGCCTTTTCTGACCCTTTGGAGATCGAAGGAGTGACGAGAAAATATCCGTCAACACTGCGTCCTGATCATGACCTTTTCAGGTCGGGATAGTTGGACTTTTCCGACCCTTCGTGAGCTCGAAAAATATCTTCAAAGTTGGCCACTTTTTCGTTTGCAAAACCCAATCCGTAGACCTTTTCTGACTTGAGAATATGTTCCCGCAGAGCTTGCTCACGGACCTTGGCATCGTACGAGATTTTCGCCAAGTCGCGTCTTGCTGTGACGCCTCAGCGTTCCCCTTTGCCCCGAACCACCACATGGTCCTCCCGCCCTTTTTCATTCCCTTTCCCTCACAGCGCGCTTGAACTGCGTCTAATCGCGCTCGATTCTCTATAGCTTATCAGACGACTGGTACGTTCCATGAGGCTCGCCTAACGTGTTGTACGCAGACGTGTCGTGCGCGTGGGCACCTCCGCTGTCTGAGTGCTGAGTCTTTCCTTATATACTTGATGCAGCGCCCGCCACTCGCCCGCCGCGATGATTCTTCCAAGTATAGAAAGCCTGTGAGTCCTCATCTCATCATTGAGTGCCGAGTCCATGTAAGTCCGTGAAAACAAAGTGAGTGGCTCAATTTATGCGGTGTATTCGGTGAGAGCATTGGCTGCCTACCAGTGTTTGCAGATCATGCCGTACTACTTAGGTGAGTCCATAGAGAGCAATGCTACCACGGTAAGTCGAGAAGACAGACTACTAGGCCGCTCATGAGCTGCTCTTGATGAACAGGTATATAGACCGACAGCTGAGCCTCTCTTTCTCTCGCCCTCCTTGCCCGCTGATTCAAATTAATTATAGGACCCTTGCTTTATGTGCGACTTCCAATTCTCATGGCCCTGCTATGTCCACGATCGCGCGAAGTCTCTCACTCAAGCATCGCATGTCTACTACACTTGAGGTTTAGGGGACGACGGGAAGATATTCTACGGTGCCGCGGAGCGTACCGAGGGCGAGGATGCCGGATGCGAACCGAGCGGGAGCACCTGTATTCAATATCTGTGTACTTTTACTACTCGAGAAGGGTCCATTGCTTATCCTTTTTGATATCTGAAAAGGTCGTGACATCTCTCCTGCTTGCTTAGAAAAAGGGATCCGAAAAAGGTCCCATCGTTGCGCTCGAGAAGGTGAAATAAGTGAAAAATATAACCCCTTTTCAGACTCGAAGACACGACTTCGCATGGGGCCGAAAAGGGTATGAAAAGCAGTGCTTTTCACATCCTTTTACGACCCAAACTTTTCCGAGGGTTCCGCAATATTGCGTTTACTGTACTCTCGTCAGCCATCTACGGATATTCATCCTGTGACTTCGGTTTTGTATCATATCACGGCAACTGCTCGTCCGGTGGCATGAAACAGTCGTTTTGGTTAAAAAAGAATGACTCAAATTGCAATAGCGAATTACAAAAATAAATAAAAACAAAACATTCCCATCTCAATTCCTGGCCAACGTGGGGATCGAACCCAAGACCTTCGCGTTATTAGCACGACGCTCTAACCAACTGAGCTAGTCGGCCATACCATAGTTAAGAACTGTAAATATTCATCGAGCTATAGGGCGGCCCATATACTGCAGCGCACTCGGCGGCGGCGTCGACGAGCACGACAATGCACGTCCTCCTCCGCGTCGTGCCCCGCCATCCCTCTTCACTCTCCACCCATCTCCTCAAATACCCCCCTGCGCCCGCCGTCTTCCACCAGCGTACACGATGGCTGCACGCCAGCGCCCGCCAGTCCTTCCCGCACCTGACGCGCACCCCATCGCGGTCGTCTGCACCGTTCCTTAGACTGGCAAAATTGTACTCGACCATCCCAGAACCGCCCGCGCCGCCAAAGCGCGAGGACGAACGCGTGTCGGCACGAGAGCCAGCGAAGCCGACGCTCCGCGAGAACATCTACACGCTCCCGAACCTGCTCACGCTCTCGCGCATCGCAGCGTGCCCCGTGCTCGGCTACGCCGTCCTCGCCGACAACTTCGTCCTCGCGACGGGCCTGCTCGCATATGCCGGCTTCACGGACCTGGTGCGTGCCGTCCGATCGCTGTTCGTTCGTGCTGACCTGGGGTGCAGCTCGACGGGTACCTTGCGCGGACGTATAATATGTCGTCGGTGCTGGGGACGATTCTGGACCCGGCGGCGGACAAGACGCTGATGACGACGCTGGTTATCACGCTCGCGATGAAAGGGCTGCTCCCGCGTGCGTCCGTTCTACTTTTCTTCTCCGGCATGCATTTTGACGGAACGCGCTATAGCGCCATTGGCTGTCATTATCCTAGGTCGAGACGTCCTTCTCAGTCTCTCCGCGTTCTGGATCCGGTATACCTCCCTCCCGCGTCCTGTATGTCCCGCCTGTCCCGCCCTGCATGTCCTCCTGCTCATCTGATGCCTCTTATTCTCCCCTTGCAGAAAACGTTCCAGCGCTACTGGGATTTCTCAATACCCTCCGCCGAGGTGCGCCCGACGGCGATTAGCAAGGTCAGTTCAGTCGCTTTGCAAAATCTCCGCCATCCCCAACGTATGACATCATCACCGTGACTGCAGGTCAACACCGCGCTGCAGCTCCTGCTCATGGGCGCGACGACTATCAGCCCGCTCCTGCCCGCCCTCACCGGCCTGGGCACCTTCCTCTGGGGTCTCCAGTTCGCACCCTCCTCTACTCCTCCGCGATGATGGGTTGTCTGATGGGCGTCTTAGGTGGACAGTCGCGACAACGACGATCTGGTCCGGGCTGTCCTACGTCTTCACGAAAGACGCAGTGCGCGTGCTCTCTGACATGCGCAAGAAGGAGCCACGACCATAGCCCCACTCGCGCACCTCGCGACCTCCAGTCGCATTGCATCTGTACCGCACCGCTCAATAAAGCCACCACTGATCTATCATAACCAATCAGACTACAACAGGGCATATACACTACCGATTACCATACCATACAATGCTAGACAATAAATACGCGACTACACCGGTCCATCGTCCAAGAAATGTGCACAATCACGACCGCGTGCGGTGCCGCGCCGACGCCTTCCGCGCCACGGGCCCGGGCGTGGCCCCGCCGTCCGCCGGCCCCTCGACCTTGTCCTTGTCCTGCGCGCCCTGGCGCCGCCTGCGGACGTCCTGCAGCGCGTCGCGGATCGCGTCCTTGTGCTCGCACTGCTTGCGCCATTGGTCGCTCGCGCGGCTGTCGAACGGCTGTTGTTAGTCGTTTCTGAGCGGTGCACGAGAATGTGAATGTACCGAATGCGCTCGAGGAAGAGGACCGCCCGTCCGACTGTGCGGAGCGTCTTGTGCTTTGGCTTCGACACTTCGGGGAGCGCGAAAGGGAAGCCGATGCGTGCGATGGCGGCAAGGATCCTTGCGTCTCTGTGTGATGCAGGTCATTGACAGCCTATATTATAGTGTAGAATTCTTATAGTGTAGAATTCATGCTGACCCTCGATCATGCCTTGCCAGCAATAGAAGGAGATATTGCTTCTGATTCCCGAGGTCGGTGCGCAGGTTCGTCTCGCGGAGGAACTTCGCCTTGAGATAGCCGATCTGCAAGATGAGACCCTTGGATTCAAGCTTGTGCTGCTGCCCGAGGGCGATGACCGCATCTTGGTCCCTGCAAACAAGCAAAGCCATCAGCATCTTCTCACTGCGGAGCACCTCGAAAAGACACCCACCCAGCACAAGCATGCCCCTCCCACGCCCCCCGCTCGCCCTCCAGCTCGCCCACCCTCTCCCGCAGCACCCGCACCTCCGCGCCAACCTGCTTGCGCCCCCGCTCCGCCTTCTCGACCTCCGCCCGCATCCGCTCAACCTCGCGCCGCATCTCCCTCGCGCCCTCCTTCTCCCGCCTGCGCTCCGCCTCGCCCGCCTCCCGCCGCTCGCGCTCGCGCCGCAGATCGCGCCCGAGCGCCTCCGCGCTCTTCCGCACGCGCGCGAGGTCCGCCTCGAGCGCCGCGAGCGCGCCCTGGTCCGCCTCCACGCGCTGCGCGGCGTGCAGCGCCTCCGTGCGCTCTGCGAGCTCGCGCTTGAGGTCGTCGATCTCGAGCAGGCGCAGGTCGAGCGCGTGCCGCCGCGCGTCGTGCGAGTGCTGCGACGCCGCGTGCTCGTCGCGCAGCTCGCTCATGTGCTGTGGACGTGCCGACGTCAGTCGCGGGCACAAATGAGACGGGAGGGGCGGACGTACCTTGGACGCTTCGGCGAACCGCTTTTGTAGTGCCTTGTGGTCGGCCGCGAGCTGCGAGCGCTCGCTGCGCAGCTGCTCGATGGTCTCTGCGTTTGCGGCCGCCCGCGCCTCGAGCAGGCGTGCCTTCTGCTCCGCCGTTGCATTCTGGCGCAGCTCGGTCTCGAGCTCGTTGTTGTCGCGCTTCAGGCGCTGCAGCTGGTGCTTGACATCGTCCATGTCCTGCGACGACAAGTGATCAGTGTAAAGCCGTCCGAAGGTGGGCAGGGGCGTACGGATTCGGTGCGACGCAGCTGGAGCATGACTTCGGTCTTCTCTCGCTCTGCGCGGACCTGCTCGGTGCTAAGTCCCCTCAGGCGCGCCCGCTCATCTTTCAGGTCTTCCTCGAGCTCGGCAATGACACGTTTCGCTTGATCCAAGTCCTATTTTATTGATCAGTCCATATAGCCCTTCTTTGCCCATGACCGGAGGGATACGTACCCCTTGAATCCCAGCCTTTGCCTTTTCTCCCGCCTTCTCTCTCTCAGCAACGCGTTGCTTCGCGTCTTGGACTTCCAGGTTCAGGCGATTCGCAGCATCTTGCAGCACCGCTTTGTCGCCCAGCAATTGGCGCTTCTCGTCTTCCCACTGCCTTTTCATGAGGGTCAGCTGGCGGTTGACGGATTGCAGTTCTCCTCGGAGGGCCTCGGAAGTGCGAGAAGGCGGCGTAGGAGGTTCGGAGGGGAGGCTCATATGGGAGATATCGACGGAACTAACGACGCTGGTAAGTGAAATATTGACGAGAAATTGAGATGTAGTACCTCTCGTCGCCCACGGCGGCCCTGTTCAGCCCGCTGAGGTCGACTTTGCTCTTGCACTTGAGGCACCGCGCGCGCTCGAGCCGGCGAATGCGCCGCTCCTCTCGTCGGCTAAGACGCGCCAGCTCTTCGTCCAGCGCAATATTCCGTGCGCGCTCGTCTTCAAGCTGCTGCGTCAACTCGACAACGCCGAAGCCTGCATCCTCAAGCCTGTCGAGCTTCTCGTCGATACTCTCGTTGGCGCGGTCGAGCTCACGCTGCAGGCGCTGGATCTCAGCGAAGTAAGGCGACGTAGATGGATCTGACATGCTCGGATGCAGCCATGACATCTGAATTGTTTGTGGTCAGTTCAGTCAGCACTACGGGTAGCTTAAACTCACGTCTTTCAAGGGGGCTCCGGGCGTCTTGGGCGTCCTCATGGTCATGTTGAGGACTTGGCGGTGCATGGGGGAGATATTGGTGGGCGTGCCGAATTTATTCGGCGAATTCATCCCGGCCATGGCGCTCTTCAAGCCCTTCACCCGCTCGAGCAGGTCGTCCCTCTCTTTCTCCAGCATCTCGATCTGCGTGTCGCGAGCCTTGTCCAGTGCCTTCCTCGCAGGCGACTGCGACAATTGGCCATTGAGCCGGCCGATTTCCCGGTGCGCATCGTCGAGCTCGCTTTCCAACTCGGCGATCTGCTCGGCGGCCTCTTCGAGCGCGACATCGTGGTTTTGCGACAGCTCAACCCGGGATCGGGACCGTTCCTGAGCCCGCTCGAGCGATGCGAACTTGCTGCGGAGATCGGCAAGGGCCTTTGAATCCGAGTGCATCTGATTCTCGGCTGCCTCGATGGCGTCCTCCATCTGCCGCGCTAGCTCGACGTTCCTCTCGACTTCGTCTTCAAGACGGGCAATCTCCTCGTTAGCTCGCTCTTCGCCGGCGGTAAGAGCGTTAGCTCGCTCTTCGCCGGCGGTAAGAGCGTTAGCTCGCTCTTCGCCGGCGGTAAGAGCGTTAGCTCGCTCTTCGCCGGCGGTAAGAGCGTTAATTCGCTCGTTCGCCATAGCCAGGTCGTGGTCCGTGTTCTCGATGCGCTCGACGGCGGCTTCGGCGTCCTGCTCGAGCTCGGCGACGAAAGCCTTGGTTGACTGAAGTTCAGATTCCGCCTTGCGAAGGGCATCTTTCCTGGCTGAAATCTGCCCTTCTGCAGCGGCGAGATCGTTGTCTTTGGTCTCGAGCTCGTCCTCGAGCTTCCTGGTGACAGAGCGTTCCTCTTTCAGTTGCTGTTCGAGGACACTGATGCGGTCGTCCGCGTGTTGGGCTTCCTCTTCAAGATCCTTAATGTGCGACAGGGCGTTCCGGAGGTCACCCATCGCTTTCCCGAGCTTTTCGTTGGTCTCGCGCAGCTCTCCACCAAGCTCCTTCCCGTTCTCCAGCATCCTCTCTGCTTTCTCAGCTCTCTGGATGGCGTAATCCCTTTCGCCTTCCACCTCCGCCAGAATCTTCTCCACCTCTTTGAAGCTGGCTGCGCGCGTCTCCGCATCCTGGGCTCGTGCATCGGCCACTTCGAGCCTGTTCTCCAGATTGCGCACGATGTCTTCGACGCCGCGTTCCACCTCGCCCATCCTCTGCTTCCACTTCTCCCGATCCTTCGCGCGGCCGTCCTTCTCCTCGTCTAAATTACTCTCTGCCTCTTCTTTCTCCTTGACGCACTGCTCAAATTCGGCTCTCATCGCCTCCAGCTCCTCTTCCATCGCTACCTTCTCTTCCATCCACCCCTCTCCGCCCACATCTTCTCTGACATTCCCCAACGAGCTCCCAATATCACTCACCCGCCGCCCGCCACTCGTCCGTCTCCCACCCTTTCTCATCTCATCCCTCAACGCATCCACCTCCTCCACCAACCCCTCATTCTCCCGCTGCAGCCCCCCGCACCGCATCGTAAGCGTCTCGTTCTCCTCCTGCAGCCTCCGATTGAGCCCATGCAGGTACGAATTCAGCTTCCCCGCATTGAACCGCCCGACGCCATGCCCCCCCGCGCCGAGGCCCATCACGGGGTCGAACGACGCGTTCGCGCGCGGGTGCGCGGTCAGGTCGTGCGACGACGCGGTCGAGACGAACGACGCGCGCTCGCGCTCGTACGGCGACTGCGAGCCCGCGTCCGACTGCGCGTCGCCGGACTCGGACTCTGCGGGCGCGCCTGCGGTCCACGCTTGCGCGAGCGGGTGCGAGAGGCGGCGGCGCGCGCGGGGGCCGGGCGTCAGCCCCGCGAACGCGGCCTGTAATGGCGCGCCGGGGCTCGTGCTCTCGTCGGTCGGCTGCGTTTCATCGCTCTCGGCTGCGGGCGTCTCTTCGATGCTGGGGATGGTGCTGTGTCCTAGGCCCATGCGGTGCGGGTGCGGAGTGGGGTTTGCGTAGCGCGGGCGGGCGGTCGAGTTGATGACGTCCATGAGAAAGGACCGCCGGCGCGCGAAGGGCGTGGTCGGGTCCTCTTCGTCTGCCGCGTTTGGCTGGAAGGCCGCTGGCGTGGATAGAATGTTGGCGGCCGGCGCCGTGGCGGGGACGGAGTCCGTGATGGGCGTCGTGGACGGACTGTTGAACCGCGCACGAGGTCGTGGCTGGAATGCGGGTGTGGGTGTGAATAGTGTCGAGGGAGTCGGGGAAGAGAGGGCGGCAGATAAAGCGGGCGAGCGGACTGCAGAGAGACGGGACAGAGGCGTTGGTGCTTCATCAGACGAGAACGTAGGCTCCCGCTGATCATTGGCTTCAGCTTCCGAACCGGACGGTGTTCTGCTGTGATTGCTGCGAGCCTCGTCGCCATGCATGTCGGTCTCGGGCAAACTGACGTCTGGAAGTGTGACATCCAGCTGCATGTCGCTGGTATCCTCCTCAACTCTGTGCTCGTCAGAGCTTGCGTCTCGAGAGCCTCGATCGCTGCCTGATTCTGGTGCAGGGCTCCGTATGTTTTGAGGCGACTCCGGAGCAGGCGACCCATTATTTGACGGTGGAAGAGGAACAGAGAGCGCCGTGAAAGGGGAAGCAGTACGAGAACGGTTGGGACCGAACGAGTGAGTGCTGTGGGGCGTTGAATGCGAGGCAGACGAGGTGGGCGAGGGAGTAGTGCGGGATAGTGAAGGTGTGCGCGTGTCAGCGCGCGGGAGGTTCTTGCGAAACGAGACGTTGCGCAGTTTGCCAAACGGAGACGCCTAGTAACATTTTCAGTAATTCATTATATGCTGTCCCTTTCGGACGCACCTTCGGTTCGGATTTGAGACTAACAGAGTAGTCGTAAAATTTCTTTCTCGTCGTGTCGTTTTCCGTCTCTTCTGGTGGATACGGCGAGCTAGTTCGACTGACCGATTGAAGCGCGTCTGTCAGCGACAGGTCATCCTCCTCCCGTGGCTCGCCCTGCATCTGCCTCTTTGCACCATTAGGTGATCCAAACTCGTCCATATCAAAATCAGAATCATCCATGGAATCATGTTCAGGAGGGGCCTGGGGTAAAGCTGGGATGGCGCTGACGTCGTCAAAACTGATGTCGCCCTGCGAATGCTGCGAGAACTTGAGCGAGTTTGCAGAAGAGCGAGCGATAGAGCCAGATACAGAACGGCTCTGTCTGCTGTTGATCGAATGTGCGAAACGGGCGGTGCTGCCTGTGCTGGAGGAAGGGCGAATGGTGGGTGCGGCAGAGAGGGCAGCGGGTGTGGATTGTAAAGGCACAGAGGCACTCAGATTGGGATCAAAATCTCGACTTTTTTCTGATTCTGAGGTCGTGGTATGGTCCTGTGAATCCTCGAACCCAGGCAGGGAAGGGAGAGATGGCATGTCATGGCCACTTTCATTGGCCTCGATACGTCGCCAAACTCGAGATGGTGTTTCGAGTAGAGGTTGTGCCATAGCTGCACCTGGAGTCCAGTAGAACCTATGAAATTATCATCAGATATGACTATGGGATAGATTCATAGCTTACCCTTCGGTGCAGAGAACCAGAGATACAGTATACAAGTTGAGCAGTGGCAAAACTAACGCACGCGACGCGAACGAAACCTTCCATCACGTGGCCGCGATGAGGTGTTGTTCCCACGGACCTTTCTTGCTTCTGACCCAAGTTGAAGTTCATCGGTTTCAGCCTGGTGCCATAAGAACCTATAAGAACCATGCCGCCACATACACAGACTTATCATGATATGTAGACTTTGGAAGACACCGGAGACTCGCAGGCTTTCTTCAGCTCCACTCTCATGAGGATGTCGCAGCTTTTAGGGAGGCCCCGTGATATCCTGGTCTCAACAAATCCGGACTGCTTCGAATCACATTCTAGGCAAGCCGACATGCAGACATGCGGGGGAAACTCACCGTGGACGTCAGATGTGCGAACCAAAAAGGTACCGTCTGCCTCACTTTGGTCCCTTGAACTCATGACATTGACATGTTGGTAACTCTCATCGCTCACGAGAACAAATTTCCTCGTGATAACCGGTTACAAACCAGATCCCTGCCAGTGACCTATAGGCTCAAATTGTATTTGGACGTCTCCGAGATGAAAACCTGATGGATGCTAGAATCGAAGTTAATCACCAGGGCATTCCGTCAGGAAAATCGCATGGCATCACTTGGTTGGCATGTCCATGGGATCTTGACAAGTATGCCGCCTGCGTTTGACTTTGTATGATGCTCTCAGTCAACCATGTGCTAGGTTGCTCATGGGATCACGCCCATATTGTCGACTATGCTTCTACTCAAAGTTTTAAAAGCCAGTGAGGTATGGATGCACCGACTCACGGCCCAGGCTTGCATCGGCGAATTTCCTTTCCTCGACGAGACTACTCGCGCCGGTGGTGTCCACCATGCTCCGATTTTTGTCTCTGTTGTCCATCCTCGGCGCATTTGCCTTGGTTGCTATCGCCACGCCGGTGAAGCGAGGTATCTCTAGCGGTGAGTCCAAGTCCCATATGCGTCTCGTGGTTCCAGCTGTGTCCATATTTAACATCCATAAATGCAGATGTGTACAACGATCTCGTGTGGTACTTTCAATATGCATCTTCCGCGTATAGCAGCGTGTGCGCCCACCCAAATGGCAACACACTGATCGAAGAGGTAAGGGAGCCCCGTATCTCATATGAACTGTAGTCGACAATGAACCCAGTTTATCAATCCCGTCACGGATACTCAAGGCTTTGTCGCGCGAGATGACACTCGTAAGGAAATTGTCGTCGCGCTACGCGGAAGGTACGTTTACCCTGTGGAATCGGGGACGAAGCCGACTGAATCTCCATCGCATGAAGCTCGAGCTGGGGCGACTTCCTCACGGACGCGGATGTCCTCTTCACAGACTTTACTTCGCCCGGAACGTCTCCTCCTGGTGCGTTTTCTGCGTGTAACCGGCTAACTTTGCAATGAACTAAGGGTATATCAGCCGGTACTAGCGCCCATTCCGGCTTCCTCGGCGCGTGAGTACTCTCGTATGCTCATCCTTATCTAGCAGCGAATGACCTTCTATCATAATATAGCTGGAACTCAGTTGCATCTAGCGTCATCTCAATTGTGCAATCACAGCTCGCCTCCAACCCAGACTACGCAATCGTCACGACCGGCCACTCGCTCGGCGGCGCGCTCTCCTCGCTCGCAGGCATCACCCTCCAGCAAAACTTTCCCTCCACGTACGTTCACACGCATCCCCCTTCCCACACCACTCATGACCTCTGCCATCCAGCCCCATCCGGATGTACACCTACGGCCAGCCGCGCACGGGCAACGACGCCTACGCCTTCTGGGTGAACGACCAGTTCGGCGCGAACGCGTTCCGGGCGGTGCACACGAATGACGGCGTGCCGACAATCATCCCAACGTCATTGGGGTACCGGCACCATGGCGTCGAGTACTGGCAGAATCCGGACCCGCCGTCCGCTGCGAACACGAAGCAGTGTGCGGCGGATGGGGAGGATCCGACTTGCTCTGCTTCGGTTCCGAGCCTGGGCATCGATTTGGCTCATACGATTGTAAGTCCTGGATCCTTGCCTTTCAGCACGCGTAGCTGATAAGAATCTCTAGTACTTCGATATTCTTGCCATAACGCCGTTTTGTTTGTGATCATTTATGGGCTCCGTGCAAAGAAAGCGCTATACAGTCTATTAAACTATTAAATAAAACGGTGGGCGACGATGGTTCTCATGAGCACTTCATGGGCATGAGAAGTACAAATTACAGTATCCGTTGATCGTGGCCGCGAACTTTGGCGATGGTATCATATACATGGTATAGAAAGAGACGGGAAAAAACACCACAACCACGTACCATCTCATCTCCCAACCCTCTTCTTGGGCCTACGCTGCAAAGTAGCCTTCGTCCGCCCGTTCGCGTCGAGCGGAAACGGCTGCTCTCCCGAGTCCGAGCGCTTGAACTCGCGTTGCGCCGGCGCCGGGCCCTGCGGCTCCGCGAGCGCGGCGGGGAGCGTCCAGTTGGAATGGAAGCGCGCGCTGGGCACGGGATCGTGCGTCCCCGTGGGGTGCGAGCGCGTCTTCTGCAGCGTGCGCGCACTGAGCGGTTTTGATTTTGGCTTTGTTCGCCTGCACGGGATACGGGTCAGCAGTGAATATGCAGGCAACCAGCGACCTACCTTCTGTTTCTGCTCTTCAAGTTCCATGCGAAGACTTCTCTTTTCATCTTCAAGGGCCGTGAGCTTTTCCGTGCTCAAGGTAGAAACATCAGATATTCCTGCCAGGCGGCCCTTGAGTTCGCGATTCTCTGTCTCAAGTTCGGTACAGCGCTTCTGGTGCTGTCCAGCTCGCACGCGGAGTGTTTCGCTGAGCTTTCTGTATTCCTCTACTTTGATTTTGAGATCATCGGTTATTGATTGCAGAGTGGCGATGGTCTTCTCGCGCTCGGCTTTCTCGACATACATAGAAGCGATGCGGTCCTTGAGCTCATCAACCGCGGCCCAGAGCATGCTCTGCACTTTGTCGTAAGCAAAACATCGATGATGGCACTTCTTATGATCGACAGAGGATGCACACCTGTGTTTCGCCCATCAAGTCATCTGTGTGCTTCGCAATGTTCCCGATTTCATGCCCGGCCCGTACAACGCTTCTCGCAGGAGTAGTGGCATCTATCTGCTTCAACCGGTCCACGACATAGCTGGTCTGGTGTTTGAGCGCAACTGTCGGGCCTCCCGGTTCCGGAGAAGCTTCTGAGTTCTGGGAGGCGCCATACGAGCCTGGCAGCGTGAGGAAGATGCGCCGGAGGTCGGCTTCGATGAAAGGGCCGCGGCAGGTGGGACAGAGGGCTTGTTGTTGCAGCGGTCGACGTCGGACCCATGTTTCTATGCATGTCACACAATATGTATGCCCTAGTCGATCAAGCGTGAGTAAACTGGCGCTACGAACTTTAGCACTGGTACACACCGCATGGCAGTGACCGAAACGCGTCTATGGGCTGGTCCTGCACGCAAAGGATGCATTGCGCTTTCGTCATCTTCGGTCGAATATTGTGAAAGCACCGATCCCGAAGGATTCGGAGCACAGTGATGTGAAGCCAAGAGACTAGGCTGCGACGCTCCCGTGTTAGTACTTAAGCAGTAGCGACTTGGCCGATCGTGCGCGCCGTCAGATTGGAGAGCAATGTCAAAAATGAGATCTTAGAGGCGCACGACAAAGAACAGATGTTATCTCAGCAGACATTAAGATGATAAGGATGTAGAAGGCGGCGGCGGCGACTCGGAGGACGACGACGGACGACGGCGCGCGAGAAAGGGAGAGCTGCCAAGACTCAGGTTGCGCCACAGACGCGTCGCTGACTAATCGAAACACCGACGCGAAGCCAACTGGCAATTGCAAGTAAAGTCAACACCCATGCAAACATGGTGTTGCCCGCAGCAGTATCAAAAGCTGCCTAGTATCGACATCGGAAGGCCGCGCGGACTACGGTAAGTATCTTGAATCCCGATTTTTGAACGAGGAATTTAGATATGAGCGCCCTCTGCGGCCCAGTTGCCTTTATATCAGCCTGAAGCTGATCTGTCTCAGTCAGCCCGTCGATCTCTTCGGTGAGTCTTACTGTAGACCGAATCAAGACCACGAATCCATGTCTAAACTGCCAGATCAGGCTGTGGATGGGGCTTTCAGCCACTTGGACACCTTCGTAGTCATCGATCGAGGCAGTATAATGTCTCCGTTTCCCCTATAGTCTCAACCGTGTCTGCTTCCGCGTCATCGTGATGCAACGGAGTATAAATGTGAACCGCCTGCACTCGCTGTACCTCCACAGGATTCGCATCTTTATTCAATAACCCACTTATTACCATGGCACCGTCAAGTTACACCCGTCTTATCCTGCAGGAACGCCCCAAGGGTATGGTCAACGCGAAGACATTCCGCCGTGACGAGGCGCCTGTGTCCAAGCTCAGTGCGGGGCCGGGCCAAGTCGTGGTCAAGACGGTATACATCTCGCTCGACCCCACTCAGCGCATTTGGATGCGGGACGAGCCGAGCTATCTCCCGCCGGTGCAGATTGGCGAGGTCATGCGTGCGATTGGTGTCGGCGCCGTCGTCAAAGTGGGTTCAAACACGAACCTCAGCCCTGGGGACTACGTCACCGGCTTCCTCGGTGAGTTGAACGCACCTTTATGTTTGCATCTAACGGTACCCTAACGCAACATCAGGTTTGCAAGAGTATGCGGTCGTGCCGGCTCAGCAGGTCCACAAGATCGAGTACGTCTCCGTCGATTCCTGCTTTGTCTTCCTAACACCTGCTAGCCTCGTCCCGGGTACAGAATTGATCGATTACTTGGGCCCCTTGGGCGTAAGCGGTGCGCTCCCAGCGACCCATCTTAATCACGCATGCTGACTCTCCACACAGGCGGCCTGACCGCATACTTCGTGCGCCTTCCCCCGCCCCATACAATCCGCTCTCAAACTGACTCCCGCGCCTCAGGGGCTCTTCGAAGTCGCGAAAATCAAGAAGGGCGAAACCATCGTCGTCTCCACCGCCGCCGGCTCCGTCGGCTCGCTCGTCGTGCAGTTCGCGAAGCAGGCCGGCGCGCGCGTCGTCGGCATCAGCGGGGACGACGACAAGGCGCGCTACGTGAAGAACGAGCTCGGTGCGGACATTGTGTACAACTACAAGAAGCCGAGCTGGAAGGACCAGTTCGACGACCAGGTCGGGCAGGCGGATGTGTACTTCGAGAACGTCGGCAGTGATATCACGGATTTCATGCTCACGCGGTTGAAGACCTTTGGGCGCATCGCCGTGTGTGGTGGGTTTCTCTCTCTCTTATGCAAGGAACGGGGCTGACCGGTTGGCGCAGGCGTTATCTCCGAATACAGTGAGTCGCGTCGCTTCACGCTCGAATTTAAATACTAACAGCGACTGCAGACGTCGAAGATGGACAGAGCGTTGGCATTAGGAACTACATTCAAATTTGCCTCAGGCGTCTCCGGGTGCAAGGGTTTATTGTGTAAGTAGCACAGCCTTATTACATCTCCCGTATCCTCATGCGATACCGTCGTGGCAGCACGGACTACGCCTCCAAGTTCCCAGATGCGTATAAGGAGATCGGCAGTTGGCTGGAAAGCGGATCCTTGAAGCGCAAATATCATGTTGTCGAGGGCTTAGAAAACGCCGGCGATTCACTCAATATGCTGTTCACGGGCGAGAACAAGGGCAAGCTGTAAGCACTCAGCTTAGTTGGCTTGATTCGCCTTGACGATGATGTTTTCAGAATCCTGAAAGTCGCCGAGCCTGGTGGCGAGAAGGCTTGAACCGACAATTGGGCGTGGATTGTAAAGGCACAGAGGCACTCAGATTGGGAACCAAATCGTGGCTCTTTTCTGATTCTGATGTTGTGGTGTGGTCTTGGGAATCTTCGAAGCCAGGTAGGGAGGGCAGACATGGCATGTCATGGCCAGTTCATTGGCCTCGATGCGACGCCATACTCGAGATGGTGTTTCAAGGAGAGGTCGTGCCATAAGTAGTGGCAAAGCTGACGCAGTGCACACGCGACGCGAACGATAGCTGCCATCACGTGGCCGCGATGATGTCCACACAGGTATGTTGTTTCCACGCATCCTTCTTGTTCTTGACGACCATGTTTATCGGTGTCAAGCGATATGCACCATGTATACAAGCCCGATGGTACTTGGTCTACGAGACACTGAAGCTCACAGACTTCCTCCAGCTCCACTCTCATGAAAATGTCGCAGCTTTTAGGATAGGCCCCGTGATACCTCGCACGACATGCCCTAGTCTCAATAAATCCGGACTGCTTCGAATCACATTCTAGGTAAGCGGACATGCAGACATGCGGGAAAAAATCACCCTGAACGTCAGATGTACGAACTAAAAAGGTACTGTCCGCCTTCCTTTGTTCCCTTGAACTCATGACATTGACATGTTGGTAGTCTCACCGCTCGCAGGAACAAATTTCCTCGTGATAAAATTTAAAAAGCCAAATCTCTGCCAGTGACTTGATGTCATTTATAGGCTCGACTTATATATAGACGTCTTCGAGATGGCGACCTGATGGATGTCAGGATCGAAATCAATCACCAGGACATTCTATCAGGGCAATCGCATGACATCATTGCTTGGGACACACGGGACCTTTACAAGGATGCCCCTGCGTTTGACTTTGTATGATGCTCTCAGTCAACCATGCGCTTGGTCGCTCATGGGATCATGCCTATTTGCCCACGTTGCCTCTACTCGCCTCTACTCGCCTTTTACTCAAAATGTTAAAAGGTAGTGAGGCATGGATGCACCGACTAGCGGTCCAGGCTTGCATCAGCGAATTGCCTTTCCTCGACGAGACTACCCGTGCCGGTGGTGTCCGCCATGCTCCGCCCTTTGTCTCTGTTGTCCGTGCTCAGCGCGTTTGCCTTGGTTGCTATCGCCACGCCGGTGAAGCGAGGCATCTCTGACGGTGAGCCTAAGTTCCATATGCATTTCATGCTTCCAGCTGTGCCCATATTTAACATCCATAAATACAGATGTATACAACGATCTCGTGTGGTACTTCAAATACGCATCTTCCGCGTATAGCAGCTTGTGCGCCCACCCAAATGGCAACACACTGATCGAAGAGGTAAGGGAGTCCCGTATCTCATATGAACTGTAGTCGACAATGAGCCCAGTTCACCAATCTTGGCACGGATACTCAAGGCTTTGTTGCGCGAGATGACAGTCGTAAGGAAATTGTCGTCTCGCTGCGCGGAAGGTACGTTTACCCTGGAGAATCGGGGACGAAGCCGATTGAATCTCCATCGCGTGAAGCTCGAGCTGGGACGACTTCCTCACGGACGCGAATGTACTCTTCACAGACTTTACTTCGCCCGGAACGTCTCCTCCTGGTACATTTTCTGCGTTGAATCTTCTAGCTTTGCAATGAACTGAGGATATATCAGCCGGCACCAGCGCACATTCTGGCTTCCTCGGCGCGTGAGTGTTCTCGTATGCTCGTCCTCACACAGCAGCGAATGATCTTCTATAATAATACAGCTGGAACTCAGTTGCATCTAGCGTCATCTCAATTGTGCAATCACAGCTCACCTCCAACCCAGACTACGCAATCGTCACGACCGGCCACTCGCTCGGCGGTGCGCTCTCCTCGCTCGCAGGCATCACCCTACAGCAAAACTTCCCCTCCACGTACGTTCATCCCCATCACCCCCTCCCACACCGCTCTTGACCTCCGCCATCCAGCCCCATCCGGATGTACACATACGGCCAGCCGCGCACGGGCAACGACGCCTACGCCTTCTGGGTGAACGACCAGTTCGGCGCGAACGCATTCCGGGCGGTGCACACGAATGACGGCGTGCCGACAATCATCCCAACGTCATTGGGGTACCGGCACCATGGCGTCGAGTACTGGCAGAATCCGGACCCACCGTCCGCTGCGAACACGAAGCAGTGTGCGGCGGACGGGGAGGACCCGACCTGTTCTGCTTCGGTCCCGAGCCTGGGCATCGATTTGGCTCATACGATTGTAAGTCCTGGATCCTTGCCTTTCAGCACGCGTGGCTGATAAGAATATCTAGTACTTCGATATTCTTGCTATAACGCCGTTCTGTTTGTAATTATTTATGGGCTACTTGAGCGATGGTATCATCTACATGGTATACAGAGACACGAAAGAGGAAAAGACACTACAATCACGCACCGTCTCATCTCCCAACCCTCTTCTTGGGCCCATGCTGCAAAGTAGCCTTCGTCCGCCCATTCCCGTCGAGCGGAAACGGCAGCTTGCCCGAGTCCGAGCGCTTGAACTCGCGCTGCGCCGGCGCCACGCCCTGCGGCTCCGCGAGTGCAGCGGGGAGCGTCCAGTTGGAGTGGAAGCGCGCGCTGGGCACGGGGTCGTGCGTCCCCGCGGGGTGCGAGCGCGTCTTCTGCAGCGTGCGCGCGCTGCGCGGTTTCGGCTTCGCGGGGAAGAGGGGCCGCGGGGGCGGGTCTTCGGGCTCGGGGGAGGAGAAGCCTGGGAGCGTGTCTGCGGGTGAGGACGCGCGGGGGCATGGCTGGCTGGAGCCGATGCCGAGGTCGTCTGGGTCGGGATCGATGTGGAAGGCGCCTAGCTACCGTTGTTCGTTCAGCTCGGGGACAAGGAATGGAGACGTTATTCGTACCTTCCGTCGTTTGGGGCTTCGTGTCATCGCCGAGGGCAGGTCGGGCGAGAGGACGACAAGTGTGTCATCGCCGTCGCGCAGCGTGTGTCCACGCTGTTTGCCTTTCGTTTCTTGTTTGAGTTGGTGGCTGAGCGCAGTCGCCTTGGCACTGGCTTTGTTCGCCTGCTCGGGATGCGGGTCAGGTTGGCGAATGTGCAGGCAATTAGCTGCTTACCCTTTGTTTCTGCTCTTCTAGTTCCAGACGAAGATGTCTGTTCTCATCTTCAATGACTGTGAATCTCTCCGTACTCAAGGTAGAATCATTGACTATTTCTGCCAGTCGACCCTTGAGTTCGCGGTTCTCTGTCTCAAGCTCGGTATGACGTTTCTGGTGCTGTCCAGCTCGCGCACGGAGAGTTTCGCTGAGCTTTCCATATTCGTCTACTTTGACTTTGAGATCATCAACTGTTGATTGCAGAGTGGCGATAGTCTTCTCGCGCTCGGCTTTCTCGACATACATCGGAGCGATGCGGTCCTTGAGCTCATCGACCGCGGCCCAGAGTGTACTCTGCACTTTGCCATGAGCAAAACATTGATATTGGTATGTCTTGGATTCAAACAGAGGATACGCACCTGTGTTTCTCCTACAAAGTCATCTGTGTGCTTCGCAATCTTCCCGATTTCATGCCCAGCCCGTACAACGCTTCTCGCATGCGTATTGGCATCAATTTGCTTCAACCGGTCGACAACATAGTTAGTTTGATGTTTGAGGGCGACCGTCGTCTCTTCAAGGTCTGGAGGGGCTTCCGGGTTCTGAGAGGCGCCATACGAGCCTGGCAGCGTGAGGAAGATGCGCCGGAGGTCGGCTTCGATGAAAGGTCCGCGGCAGGTGGGGCAGAGGGCCTGTTGTTGCAGAGGTTGTCGTCGGACCCATGTCTCGATGCATGTCGCACAGTATGTGTGCCCTAGTCGATCAGGTGTGAGTAGACTGATGCCGCGAACGTCCCAGAAGATCACATACCGCATGGCAGTGACCGAAACGCGTCTATGGGTTGGTCCTGCACGCACAGGATGCATTGTGCTTTCGTCATCTTCAATCGGATACCGTGAAAGCACGGATCCCGAAGGATTCGGAGCAGAGCGACTTGAAGCCAAGAGACTAGGCTGCGACGCAACCGTGTTAGTACTTAATTCTTAACTTAAGTAGTAGCGACTTGGCAGATCACGTGTGCCGTTGGGTTTGAGAGCAATGTCGCAAATGATGATGCGCAACAAAGAACAGATGCTCGCACCGCAGACGTCAACGATGGGGGAGGCGGCGGCAGCGAGGACGACGAGGGACAAGTGACGGCGCGCTCGGAGGAAGGGAGCGTGCCAAGACTCAGGTTGCGCCACAGACGCGTCGCTGACTCATCGAAACTCCGCCGGGAAGCCAAGGGGCTGGTGCACTCCATTGCAAGTACAGTAAGGTCAACACAAACCATCGCGTTGCCCGTAGCAGCATCGAAAGCTGCCTAGTACCGACATCGAAAGGCCACGGGGACTGCGGTAAGTATCTAGAATCCCGACTTTTGGATGATGAATTTAGACATGAACCCTGAACGGGGCGGCCCTGCGGCCCAGTTGTCTTGGATGTCACTTGCCTGAGGCTCATCCATCTCAGTCGCCATTCGATCTCTTCGGTGAGTCTTAGTGTAGACCGAAAATTCCTATGCACCCATGTGTAAAACGCCAGATCAGGCTATGCATAGGGCTTTCGGCCACTTGGACACCTTCGTAGTCATCGCCGACACTGATCGAGACGGTTACTGTCTTCGTTTGTTTCCGCCCCTAATAGTCACCGCGTCTGCTCCCGCGTCATGGTGATGCAATGGAGTATAAATACGAACCGCCTGCACTTGCTGCACCTCCATAGGATTCGCACCTTCACACAATAGCCCACCTACTACCATGGCACCGTCAAGCTACACCCGCCTCATTCTGCAGGAACGCCCCAAGGGCATGATCAACGCAAAGACATTCCGCCGTGACGAGGCGCCTGTGTCTGAGCTCAGTGCGGGGCCGGGCCAGGTCGTGGTCAAGACGGTATACATCTCGCTCGACCCGACGCAGCGCACATGGATGCGGGACGAGCCGAGTTACCTGCCTCCGGTGCAGATTGGCGAGGTCATGCGTGCCATCGGTGTCGGTGCCGTCGTCAAAGTGGGTCCAAACACGAGCCTCAGCCCTGGGGACTACGTCACCGGCTTCCTTGGTGAGTTCAATGCATCTTTGTGTTTGCATCTAACGGCAGCCTGACGCAACGTTAGGTCTGCAAGAGTACGCGGTCGTGCCGGCTCAGCAGGTCCACAAGATTGAGTACGTCTCCGTCGATTCCTGCTCTGTCTTTCCTAACGCCTGCTAGTCTCATCCCGGGCACAGAACTGATCGACTTCTTGGGCCCCTTGGGCGTCACCGGTGCGTTCCCAGCGACTCATCCTAACCATGCTCGCTGACTGTCCACACAGGCGGCCTGACCGCATACTTTGTGCGCCTTCCCCCTTCACACAAATTGCTCCCAAACTGACTCCCGCCGCGCCTCAGGGGCTCTTCGAAGTTGCGAAAATCAAAAAGGGCGAAACCATCGTCGTCTCCACCGCCGCCGGCTCCGTCGGCTCGCTCGTCGTGCAGTTCGCGAAGCAGGCCGGCGCGCGCGTCGTCGGCATCACCGGGGACGACGACAAGGCGCGCTACGTGAAGAACGAGCTCGGCGCGGACATCGTGTACAACTACAAGAAGCCGAGCTGGAAGGACCAGTTCGACGACCAGGTCGGGCAGGCGGATGTGTACTTCGAGAACGTCGGCAGTGATATCACGGATTTCATGCTCACGCGGTTGAAGACCTTTGGGCGCGTCGCCGTGTGTGGTGGGTTTCTCTTTCTCTTGTGGATGGAACGGGGCTGATCGGTTGGCGTAGGCGTTATTTCCGAGTACAGTGAGTCGCGTCGCTTCACGCTCGTATTTAAATACTAACAGCGACTGCAGACGTCCAGGAGGGACAGAACGTTGGCATCAGGAACTACATCCAGATCTGTCTGAGGCGTCTCCGGGTGCAAGGCTTTATTGTGTAAGTGCCACAGCCCTCTCACGTCTGCCGTATCCTCATGCGATACCGTCGTGGCAGCACGGACTACGCGTCCAAGTTCCCGGATGCGTATAAGGAGATCGGCAGTTGGCTGGAAAGCGGATCCTTGAAGCGCAAATATCATGTTGTCGAGGGCTTAGAAAACGCCGGCGATTCACTCAATCTGCTGTTCACGGGTGAGAATAAGGGCAAGCTGTAAGCACTCGGCTTCATTTGGGTTGATTTGTCTTGACGATGGTGTTTTCAGAATTCTGAAAGTTGCCGAGCCTGGTGGCGAGAAGGTTTGAACCGACAGATATATATATACAAGGACATGTATTTGCAGTCCTATTTGTGTTGTTAGCATCCATTGCACCACGTTCTGCGCGAGTGACGTGTCTCGTCAAAAATTGGACGGACCTATCGATCGAAGAAATCTACATCGGCAATAATAATACTTGATGCCGGAACGATAATACAGATGGATGGTAGTTACCTCTGAACTTACATCTGCGCCTACATTCGTCTATATCCTCCAGCATCACTTCCCACTCCTCGGGAAGAACCGCACACCCTCCCCATCCGCAACACTAATCAGCTGCGCCCTCCCCGTCTTGCCCAGAATCGAGATCGCATTCTTCAGCAGCGGCACAGGTATAGCCGCCAGCGGCGATGGTACCACGGGCTCCGTGATCTCGTAAAAGGTGAGGATCGTGTTGACCTGGCCGGTCGTCGTCGCCTGCGCGGGGACGCTAAGAGGTAGGTCATACAGGGCAATAGAAGAGCGCAACGTACCCAGTCGTGTAAGACCTCGGCCCATTCCTCGGGGAGCCGCCAGTGCAGCATGACGGAGCGGGTTTGCTTGGGAGGCTCATAAGAGGCAAGGCCTCTGCTCACAAGGGAGGAAAGGATGAACGATAGATGGGAAGGCAGCAATCTCCCTGATACAAGACCTTTATTTGGGAAGAAGCATGAAAAGAGGGGTGGATCGACGTACGATTGATGCGCGGATTCCGCAGGATTTCATCCCAGTCTCCGCCTGTGGTTTCCGCATCCTCGAGGCGCAGCATGAACAGATTCCGATGGCGCGCGTACGACAGGATCAGGCGCGTCCAGTGCTCGGTGACGGTCGCTTGAGTTGTGGGGTTCGGCTGCTGTCTGGAACACGGTCAATATACCAGCATTTGGCACAAGCAGAATGCTAACGTGAAGAAGGGTGGGGCGGAGTGGATGGACGGGAGTGTAAATCCTGAATTATAAGAATCTGTTTGTTAATGGTGCGCTAGACAGAGTTGGAGCATACCGCTTGGTGTTACATGTTTCGAGAGCGACATTACGGTCATGATGATCGTGTGTTTAACGTATGAACTGGTAACGTTGTGAATGTGGGGGCGGGGCAAGGCGGGGAGGACGATGACCACGGGCGAACAGAAAAGGCATGTAGTTCCCACGAATGCTTACAGCTTAGAACTTCATCACGCACTTTCAATGTCACGTACTCTCAATGTCACGTACTCTCTCTTTGCTTGGACTCTCACGTTCGTCTTGATACTTTTGACTGTGCAGACTTCAGGGTAATCTGTAGCAGAGGTCGCTCTGCGAACTAAGTTCACGTGCGACCCCTCGTTTCTGAATAGCCTTGGGGATTGTATCCGTGAGTGCCATTCTATGCGATGGTCTCAGAGACATCCGCCCGCGGAGGGGTGTCCTTTGCGCTGCCCCCGCGGTCAATCGCGGACGCACTCTGCTCGTTTCATGACGTCGACTCGCAACTTCCGCGCGGAATCTGGTGAGTATATTATGGTTGCGGTGTTCGAGTTCAACTTCCCTATTCCCGCACCAACATGTCTTCCAATACACCGTCTCAGCCAAGTCAAGCTTCACCCCCGCCACCCCCGAAGAAAGATGCTCGTGATGCAGGTGCTCCGTTCGATGATGGAGATGTTTGTACCATCCTGACCTTAGCGTGCGAGGCGCTGACTTTCATCATAGGCCGACCTTATAGTCCGCTCCAGCGATGGCGTAGACTTCCGCGTTTATAAAATCATTCTGTCCAAGGCCTCGCAAACTTTCAAGGACATGTTCGCTGCGCAGCCATCCCCACCATCCCCATCGTCTGAGAGCGACGCGAATTTCAAAACCGGTCTCCCTATCGTAGTGCTCACGGAGCCTGCGCAGACGCTTCATCTACTCCTCCGCCTCTTCTACCCGGTCGATCAGCCGCGCATAACCGGCATAGCAGACACGCGCGCCTTGCTCGAGGCAGCCACAAAATACATGGTCGACGGCCTGCCCACCACGCTCGAACACGCGCTGCTCGTCGCTGCAGACGACGACCCCGGCACGATCTACGCCCTCGCGTGCCAGCACCGCCTCCCGCGCGTCGCGAGCGGCTCCGCGCGCCGCACGCTCGAGCGCTCCAACGCGCTCTCCGCCGTTAGCGACGCCGACCTCGGGTGCATGACGGGCCTGCAGTACCGCCGGCTGCTGCAGTACCGCGAGGCGTGCATCGCCGCCGCCGCGGGCACCGTGCAGAAGTTCACGTGGGCGGACGGCGCAGATATTCCTGGCGCGGTCGCGGAGGGCAGCACGCTCTCGGACCGGTGCACTTGCTTCCGCGCGCGGCGCATCGCGGGGAAGGCGCCGGGGCGCCGGGTGGTGTCGCACTACTATCTGATTCCGAAGTGGGTGCTGGATTATATGGCCCAGTGCTCGGCTGCGCTCAAGGCAAAGCCGTGCGGAAATGTCGTGCAGGACCCGGTGCTATTGAGTGCGTCGTTGGAGCAGGCGGCGCGGTGTGAGAGCTGTAAGCTGCTCGCGATGGGGCAATTGCAGAAGTTCACCAAGAAGCTGGCGGAGGAGATTGATTCCGTTGTCAACCAGGTTTGTTGAATCTTTTTTGCCACCGAGTTTGTGGCTAATGCTCAATTCTGCGAAGATTGTTCTACCTTTTTAAGAGGGGATTGTGCAGACTGTTCGCCACCTGTCAGAAAGTGCTATCATATCTTTTCTGGTCCAGTCGTACTTCTTCGATCATTATGTTGTCGCTCGGGTGGATACACACATTTGCGTATGCAGATGAAGCATGTCGGAAGTATCACATGAAATCATCATATAGATCTGCATCAGAACAACAGACAAGCAAACGGGTTTAGTACAATGGAGATCAAGCGCTTTTGGGGAGATACAGTACTTCGCTTCACCAACGTCGCGTTGGCAGAAAAAAACAATTCGAACCAGGACGAACAAGAATTGGACTATGACTGACAGCAAGGAGTGTACGGGCTATTTCAAGTTCACGATAGGTCCTTCCCGAATCGCCAATTGAAGTTCGGACTAAGGTCACTAACCACTTAGTCTCCAAGCAGACCCTGAAAACACTCCTTCTATTTTGGGTTGAGGTTACAGTACTAACCACTGATCGCTGCACCGGATCTCAATACTTCATTTATTAATTGAAGATCCGTTCGGGAACTAAACGGCCCAGCCCTGCAGCGAGGAACTGTGTGCAGCGAGGAACTGTGAAAGATTACGAATATCTTGCCAGTGAATGTTGAAATCGGTGTCGGTCGATTGGATATCGAGCCGTGGCGCACGTGATTAGATAACAGATAAGATCGATTAGATTACATTTTTCTGATGATTTCCTGTATTTAGTCTACAGTAGCTACGAAAGACCCCCTCGCGCGTTTGCGAGGGTTCCCTGCTACCCCGGACCATTGAGCTGTTCGACAGCCAATTCCAACAGTGAAGAATATATAGAGTGCCTCCTGAAAGAAAGAACTTCAAGAGACAGTGGCAGGAGCGAGCTGCTCGGTCCGGTCCGGAGCCGCTCAAAACACTCCCACGGTCGCGTCGAGGACGCGACGCGTCGAGACGAGCGCTCGTCTGCTCTATCATACTCTATACACAACCCCTCCCTCCCTCGTTGTGTATTAGAGATTCGGTCACCAGTCTACTGATCTACACCACTTTCACCATCTGCACGATTCCTCGAAGCCCATGATCATTCCAGTCACGCTCGCGCTAAGCCCTTCAGCGGACGAACCAGCTCTGCCACCCGCGCTCGCGCAAATCGGCACGTCCGAGTTGGCACTGATCGAGCTGCAAGGCTCGCTCGAGGTCGAAGGCGACAGACACGGGAAGACAGTAGGCAAGCTGACGATCGATGTGGATGGAAAGGTACGTGCTTCTTTCTCTTGCCGCATTCTGCTCAACTCATCCTGCATGGAAAACTCCAGGGCAAGCCGACACTCCTCATAGGCTATCATCTCCTCGAAGGCAAGATCGTCAACCTCAACAAACCGCTCGCCGTGCTGCACCGCGCTGCGCCATCTCCCGCAGACGCGGACGCGATGGACGTAGATTCCGACGTGCGTGCGCCGCCGTCATACGAAATACGCGCCATCGTGCGCAAGAAGCTGGTCTTCGCGAAGCGGCCAATGCCCATGGTTGGGTTGGCGGGGGCCGCATCATCGGCGAAGCCCGCGAGCTCCGTTGCAAAGTAGCAGCATGGAATGACGTCGTTGCCCGAGGCTGCATTCGGTGATTACATCGGCTAGCGCTTGCCTCTCGGGATCCAGGCCGCACGACGCATTGCGCATTTCACGGCGCGCGTTGTTGGGAGATCGGCGCGCAGGGGTTCATGGAGAGCGGATATGAGGGGTCGTGTGAGCGCGTCCAGGAATACTTGACCGTCGTGTGAGTCGGCTACTATTTTGGTTATCTGTATTTGAGTTGGATGATATGCAGACTTCTTGGACGGACGGCACGTTCAATAGTTTTGAGCCTGTGGGTGAAGCCGGCGTTCAGTAGCGCTCTCCAATTCATGTGCTATCATGCTTCCACTATGGGCCGCCCGACCGACTACCGTAGTACTATCGTCCGTTTCCACCTTCTGGCGTCGGTCCCGCCAGATTGCCCAGCCGATCATTTCCGCGGCTCCGGTGCGTAGCCCTATGTTATGTCCGTCTAGCACTGCTCTACTCGCTTATGATGCCTACATAATGGCCGAAGAACAGAGCAAATAGCAGCAATTGAATGGGGCTATTATATTCTACTGGAGGCGCATCGAGCGGCGTCAATGATTGACGAGTGTTTTATGCCGCTCCGTTATAACCTCCGAGCAGTATGTTCAGCCGCCAGGAGAGGAGCATGCAAGGTGTCAGCGTTCGTGTGCAGCACTCGCTGCGCACGCGCGCGAGGCTCAGTAGTATCGGATTCAATCTGCAAATACCGCGGACATGATCGAGATCCGAGATAGGACGAGACCCGCCCGCCGACGACATATATAGGGTATAGAATCTCATAGAATAAGGGCGAAGTAAGAGCCAAGCAGAGGAGACTCGACAAGACGGAGGCAAACGCGACTAGGAACGAGAACAGTGGCTGTGTAAGGACCCTGCACCGGGCCGCCCCGGTGCTGGTCTCGAGTGCTGCCTCCTTCGTTTTCCTTTTGTCGTTTTTGCTCATTTCGACAAGTGCATGGCCCAAAAATAATGCGAAGGCCCTTTTCGTTGTTCATAGATTGTCTTTGGTCGCATTTCCTCGATGCACAAGCACCGGAACGTGGTTACGAGCATCGCGCATTCGAGGCATGGCCAGGCGCGATCCACGCTGATCCAATGACGTTCCCGCCAAACTGAATACGACCCCATCCGTTTCGGCAGCCTGTGGCCTCCTTATGCACTGCCCCCGAGTAATTGGAGCGAGATCGGTGCCAGACCTTCTAGATCCGCCAAGCTCTTACGGACAGTGTTTGCAGACTGTTTACAGCGACGTCACTCGCCCGCTCCCGTTTCTCGACGAAGTTCAACAGTTCAGGCCATAGTAAAGCCGAATATGCGGTGACCGGAACCAACACCAACCAGACTGGGCTCGATGGCACTATATAACCTCATACGCGCTGTTTCCCGAGACCTCACGCCATTCGAATCGATAAATGCAACCTGCCCTTTTCCTCATTCTACAATCTAATACCTTCGACACTTCCTAGGGCGTCATCGCAATGTGCACCTGTCCCATTTGCTTCGATACCCTCAACTCACCAATCGCACTCCCATGCGGTATGTCTTGCCGGCAACGAGGAAGCAGCAGCTGCTGCTGACGAGAGACATCTCCAGGACATGTATTCTGCCAGCCATGCCTCGTGCAAAGCGTCCGCATGACGCCCACCTGCCCCACGTGCCGCCGCTCGCTCCCCATAGGTACTGAGCCCCTCCCCACCCCCCCTCGGGCCACCGGCACTAACGTCGCCCTCAGCGATGGTCGACCCAACCGTCGTCCCCTCCCCCCTCAAACCATACTTCCAGGCGCCCCTCCGCCGCCTGTACATCGATCCCGCCGCGCCCGCCCCCGGCTCGGTCGAAGAGACGGCCGCCGCGTCCGAGCGCGCGCGCTTGCAGGCGGAAAATGCGGCATTGCGCGAATGCTGCTCGCGCTGGCGCCACTTCGCGGACATGCAGGCCGCTGCGCAGCGCGGGCTCGTGTCGTCCGGGCGGGCGGCCGCCGCGTATGCGCGCGCGCTGCGTGATGAGCGCGATGCGCTGCGCCGGACGTGCGCCGCGCTGAAGCGGAAACATGATTGCCTCGAGTGCGTGGACTTCTTTCTCCCTTAGTGACGTTGCTGATTGTCGTGTCCATAGGAACGATTCAGGTATGGCCGAGACGTGTGGAGAGCGGCCAGGCAAGCGTCCGGAGCGGTCGAGCACGCACGAGCGTGTCCCGGCGCGCCTCGCCGAACTGATGGCGGGCCCGATCCCCTCGGACATCCTCGACATGTGCGGGGCGCTGACGCGGCGGCCTCAGCAGGTCATGCAATGAGCTGGCGCTCGACTGCATTTTTTCTTCTTGTATTTGTTGGGACTTTGGCTGAGATAGATGGGTTGTACGAGTAGGTTTGTTTGGCGGGATATACCCTACACGATTGTTAATAGATGGTCTTCCATCTGTAGGCTGTGGTAGCGAGTCTAAATATAATGCTCCACTCTTCGCTGCAGCATGTGTATGAGGGCGTTTCGTAGCCACAAACGACGAACGCTGCGTGCGGCAGCAGACCTTGAGGTCTGCGACTCGAAATTCAAACACGCAGGTAAGTCAATGCATGAAGACCTATGCTTGCCATGCGGATATCTCAAGGATATCTCGCTGCAAGCCTCCCATAGAGACTCGACCTTGTCTGATGCTTGCCGTGACTCTCCCCGCGCGTAGAAGGGGGAGAATAACGCGTGACTCCACGTGCTTCCTTACCGTTACATTAGGCAGTCACGGCCGCTGTCCACATCGCGTCCACATCGTGTCCACATCTCCCTCTGTAGAACCTTTGAGCGGGAGATGAGATATTGAGACCGCGATGCGTGTTTGAGACATGAATTCGAGAGACAAAATGTAGAGCGACAACTAAGAACTCCCCGACAGCTGTACTTAGAAGCATGACTGTGTGAATCAAAAGAAGATGATGACGTTGGGTCAGCGAGTGGTCAGCGTCACGCTGTCCACGCGGCACCTGCTACCAACAAAGTTCCACGGCTGCAGACCACGTATACGCCCGAAGCCTCTCAAGGCAGCCTTATGGCGGACAGACAAGGTGAGATGTCCACATATTTGGCGAGAAGAATACGTTCTGGCAACTTTCTAGGTCAATTGGCTCGGAGAAAGGGCTGACCGCGCGCCCGCAAAGCTGTCGAGCTATTCAACGCTCGCTCCTGGAGACTGCCAGCCCATGTGCCAATGTGCGCAGGACTCCCAGAAAGTGCCGAGAATGAAGTATACGTCGGTCTCTAAGACGTTCGGACTAGCTCGTCCGATGACAACTGTCTACGAAGTGGTATTCAGGCGTCTCTACGGCAATTTCATACGCCAGAGGCCCGAAGTTCGTGAAACTTGAGATCGATTTCATCGAGGGCTCGATAGAAGCCAGCCTGTGAGTTCATTCTATGTAGAATACACTGATACCGAGCTCGTCAGGCATACCGGGTAATGGTGATCAGCGTCCTTGGAGATCGAAAGCAGGTTAAGTCAGATGGCGATTTATTTCGACCCCTTCGCAAGGTGGGTATAAGACGTATCAACATTGATTTGAAGAATTCTCGTTGTCATTGTATTCGGGGCATCTTCATTATGTCGAGCACGGGGGATTCAAAACCGTAGGCATCATGACTGATATTCAGCATATCTGGACAGATAGGTGGGATCACCCCAATCCTGTTCCATTTATCAAGGTAAAGTATGAGATATACCAAGGAAATTTGACAGTTTTAATTTGGCATTGCTTTGCAGAGAACTAAGGGAAGTACTTGCAGCTCGGAGATGCAAGCACCACTCGGAATCTTCGCATGGATGATGACACGCCACTGGTACACTGGTCTTAGGCCTTGGCCTTGGCGCAAAGATTCGCGTTTGGATCCTAGGACACCTGGCGCGGCCACAGTCCACGGAGATGAACGAAGGAGCCAGGCAATGGAATCTACGGAGGCGAATTTCAGTCGGAATCGCCGCAAGACAAGTACGAGCGTACGCACGCCCCGCAAGTCGAGCCCAAATGGGAGCCATGGCTGGATCTTGAGAAGTCATAGCGAAAATACTTCCTTCATCGGTACGTTCGATATGTTTGAACTCATTGAAAGATACTAACGGTTCTAGACCCTACGTGCGATTTTCCAGCATGCCATTCCTATGGCTACGTAGCGACTATGTCCTGGAAGTCATCTGAGAGCTGCGCGAGCGCAACAAGGAGCTTGCTTGAGATGTGCGTGTTCCTTTCATATGACGGTCAGTAACAGCGCCTTCCGGCTATTGTTGGTATGACGCGGTGCATCAAGTCCACGATCGACAACGGTCACGACACTTTTGTGGAGGGCAACGTGACAGACGCGTCGGTTCAAGGCTCAGTCACGGCCTCTCTCACTCTCACTCTCCTTCCTCCACTTCCAAGGCCCGCTTCGGGTCTTGCTCTGCATTTCTTGTTGTTTCTCAACCTACCAATACCACACGATGCCTGCTTCTCATTACCAGTCCAATAGGTAAGTTTTCTCGGTCGATCGCTTCCCTTCCTGAGTGCGTTGGAGCTCACTGTGTGTAATGCCACCCGGTTTCAGGGTTCCGAACGCGACTCAGGATCCCTACATGGTTGAAGAAGTTAATGGGTTGACGTTCGATGAAGCTCATACCGACGAGTGAGTTCTACCGTCCATGTTCCTCGTCGTGCCGGTTCATCGATGCTCACTGGGAACTATGCCACTGCCCAGGCTCGAATTGCGCTCGGATCGTGCATGGGACAAGTTGGAAAGCGCCTTATTGACCGACCACAATCCGCAGGCGGGCGAAGTAGACGTAGGGTTGTGGAATGTAGATATCCCTGACCTGATGTTCGACGAGGCGACACCCTCCACCTCGTAAGCCACTTTCCTCCTTTCCGACAGACGTTCTCGGTGCTCAAAGAACACATTCTTCACAACCACAGCAGCCGGGAGTTCTCGCCAAGGACGCCACTTACGCTTCTGGAGCAAGTCGGTGTATTCGGTCCCTCCCCAGCCTCAGACACGTTGTCCCCCACTGACGGGTGAGTTCTCCCGTCTATGTTCCTCATCCTGTCGATTCATCGAAGCTCATTGATGCGATGCCACCTCGACTCAGGCGCAAGTCGACTCCCGACGACCACTATAACGACCCTACCCCGTATGGTCTGCAGGCAGAGCACGATTACGAGACATCGTCTGGTGTCCATGACGCCAGGTTCATTCCTGAGCGGTTCACACCGGCAACGATGTCAGCCGTTCCTTTCCTGCTCCAGCGATACATTCCATGCTCATTGATCTTGTCCCTCACAGTCTGGCCTGCGCCAATGCCATAAATGATCGTCGACTCCAACCGCCAAGTCCACGTTTTGCACCCGGTCCCACGGATGCCTTTGCCCAGTCTCTATGCAGTCGACCTCCTCCCGCCCGCCCGCAGTTTCTGTCTGACCTTCCTTCGTCCCTGCTTCATCAGCATCCCTCGCCCACATCGCGCGGACACACCCCATATGCAGGCACTAGGCCTGCTCAGTTTACGACCCCGCACATCCCGCATCAGCATGCACTGCCCGCGCCTGAATATGCTGGCACCAACCCCTTGGGCTACCAGGGAAATCCATACGGAACAGTCACACCCCAGCTCCCGACGAACCTCGCCGCCTCCTGGGGAGACCGACCGCCCTATGCTCAAGATCAACGGCGCCAAATTCTCCCTCACCATCTCCCTCCCCATGACGTCACCGCGCACGCATCGCTGCCACTTCACCGTGGCCAGGTGCTTCCGAACGCTCAGATGCAGCCCGCTTTCTACGTGACGGAGGGCTACGCGCCCCCACCATCCCCCGTCTCTCAGGCTGCCTCGAGCAATGTGCAGCCGTTGCCTCGTGCCATAGGCGGGGTCGCTGGCGGTACGTTTGCGCTGCCCGCCCATGGGTTCGCGCCCGCACCTGCTGTCGCAGAGCAGCGCAAGGAGGTCGGGGGACCCAGCAAGGGCGGCAGGGCGCCGCGCAAGAGGACGGCGCAAGGTCTCGGCGATCCCGCGCAGTCGCAGAAGAAGGCCAAGAAACAGAGGATCGAGGGATTCTCGACCCGTGCCCAGTGCCAAATGGACAACTGCACCGAGATCGTCAACGGCAAGAAGAACAAGTGGGGAGCTCACTTTCAAAAGACGCACGCGGCGCTGTGCAGCTACATGACCGCTCCCACCGAGCAGCAGGGGAGCGAGCAGAGGTGGAAGTGCTGTTGGCAGGAGTGCGCCGGCAAGAACTTCAGCACCCCGGCGGGCTTGGGCGACCATGTGCTCAGTAAGCACCTTGGGCAGAAATTCCTATGCCCAGTCTGCGGGGAGTCGTTCTCCAAGACGTTCACTCTTACCCGTCATCTTGACGATGAACACGACATAGTTCTACTGGAGAACAAGGAGGAAGCTGGTGCGTGGTCAGGCGATCTGCTCCTTGATCCTAGTTCTAATTGGTCTGCAGGTCCTTCCATGTAAGAGCATCCGTGTAGCGCTCGATCTGTATCGTAAGGTAAGGCGGCCATGAGCGCCGCGTGTTGTGTCTCTAGTTTTTTCAAATTATTTCTCGATGTTATGTATCCGAATCGTACTGTCTCATAACCAACGGCCCCCATACCCTATCTCATATCCTACGACTCCCCACATCCTATCTCATATCCCTTGACTCCAAACAATTATCTCATACCACATAGCTCCCACGCCGTTTCACATCGCTTAGATACTATTTTCTTCTCATGCTATACTGTTACATACTGCTTACACTATCTTGTTGTGGAACTAGCCTCTCGCATTTTACTATACTGCCCCGCAATCATATCCACATGTTACACAATGAATGCCTCGTTTGTGCCGCGCCTTTGCAAAGGGGCTGCCCTTTTAGCATGACTTCACGGACACCCTACAGTTGAGGCTTGAGAATGGATGGTGTGCTGACCAGAGGTCGACTCGTCTCTCTTACCGTGTGCCTGCGATCTTCGTAGGCTGTAGAGAGGGAGTCTTGCGTATCGCTGGCCAGCGCTCCTGCATAACTCATCTGCGGTACAGACCAACAAATGAGTTACGACACAAAATCGACTCGTTATGGAACTGCTCCGCGGCACGCGATGCAGAGATTCGTCTCCCGCACGCAGACCTCGAGTCGCGCATGCCGCTTGGTCCAGCGACGCGTTTCGAGAGATTCATCGATCTGGTGCGATTGAGCGCTTGTTTAGATGGCGGCTTGCTCGGCTCCCAGCCGCGGCGCGGAGGCCGGGCCGCTCAACAACCCGATTGTCAACGCACTGACTCGGTAAGGATGGCCACTTCGATTCCGCGCTGAAGACACATCGGATGGCGCTCTTTCATCTGGGCTGGAATTATCTGAATGAAGCGCTATGTACATAGAAATGTTGAGCTCCAGATGGACTGATACATCGCGACCGGCTGTGTGTGCTTAATTGCCAACAGACGTGGCACCTCGCCGTGACAGTGCATCTATTTGTATTCTTCTACGAAGTGGACGCACGCAAAACATCTAAAGCAACCCTCTTCGTACTAGCACTAAGTACCCCCATCCTAGTAAGCGTGATTGATAGACCTTGATCACACTCGTGAAGAAGTGAGCCATAGCTTGACATATCATCACGCCATCGTACTCATTCACGGCGGACGATTGCTTTTCACAGAGCTACCATCATGTCTCACCCTGCTGAGAGATTCGGTCCTGCCGAGTTTCCCGATATCTGGATCCTCGGATGCGCAGTCAGCTGCGCTAAAATTCGTGCCTCGTTTAAAGGCCTCCCTGAGGACCATACCTGCACCCCCGGTGGTACCGATTGTCAATTCGAAGATTTCGCCCACGACAAGGTCAGGGACCACAGCGGCACCTGGACGTCTCAGATCTGTGTAGATCTCAGTCTTCCGTCCGGGAAGGATCGTCACAGACTCGTTGTGGAGCTGGAGAGGAGCATGAATCGAGCAGAGCTTGAAGCGAAGCTGCCAATGGAGATGCCGGCGAAGCTAAGAGAGGATTTGGGGAAGTATCTGGACGAACCTATGGTGCTTCTACTGTTCGCAGATGCCTACTAGATGGAAGATTGTGAAGTAGAGAAGGAGAGGAAACAGGGAGCTTTTGGTATAAAATGAGATTGATGGCGCCTCGGCAAAGAAAGATTAATTATCGACAGGAATCAACTGCGCAATGCTTTGGTTCAGAGAAATTATGATCCCGTATTACACTGGACGCCAGATGGCATGGTCTTAACTGTTCGATCTCTGTCTTGGGAGTGAGATGTCGTGGCTACGACAGCCTGAAAGTGAGATACATAATGAACATGATAAGGTTTAGGAGTTGATCGTCGTTTCAAGCAAACCTGTGATGGGCCGTACGAATCATCATACTCGCCATCTGTGCACACCAGAGTCAACTAAGCCCAGGGCTGTGTGTGTACGAAGATCGATTGACACGTCGCGATTGGCCGCGGCCGTGTGTCTTCAGCTCCTCCTTCCGACGCAGCCGCAGCATCTTCGTATCTAACGCCCTCCGCCTCCTCTCTTCTGCGCTCTCTCCCGAAAACGGGCTTGGCACCGCGCCCGCTTCGTCGAGAGTGTATGTCTGTGCCGCGGCCTCGAGCTCGGACGACGCGGAGGCGGGGCCATAGAAGCATAGACCTCCGCGGACGCACCGATCATGTGCGTGCCCTCGTCGGCGGTGCGCTCGAACACGACGCCGGCCTCGCGTTGCAGCCATGAGGTTCATCTCTTTGAACACTGCCGATTAGCATCGGCGTTCCAAGAATGAATAAGTGAAGCAGAGAGGACGCACGTTATTGAGATGATCTCCCCACACATCACGCGTCAGTCATAGGACGCGCCGCACGTCTAGATACGCTCCGTAAGTCTAGATACGCGCGCACGCTGTCGCACGCATCCGTGCGTACACGCAGGCGTACCGTCTGCCCGCGATTTTCGTTCAGCCAAAGCAGATGTAGCTGCTCGTACGGCGCGCGGGATGTTAGTACAAAGCAGGTGTAGCTGTTCGTACGGCGCGCGGGATGTTAGTACACACGTGCATGCGAGCCGCATGAGAAGCGCGCCGAAGGCCAAGGTTGGGGAAGTGCGCGAGTGGCTCGACGCGGTGCGTGCGCGTATTTGCGGAGGAGCGGCAGGTCGTGCAGACCTGATGCAGTTGTGAATATAGAGAAAAGTCACTTTAATACATCTTGACGACTACGCAGGCCTGGTGCTCGGCCATGATGCGCTCGCGCTCGTCTTCACCATGCGCCGAGCTCGTTCTCCATCGGGCCCAGCCGCGTGATCTTCATGCCATCTTTCAGTCCCGCATCGTGGAATGTGGTATTGTCAACATGAGGTGGCTCCTTTTCCTTATAGAGCCGCTTCGGGTGCTCTGGTGGGAGGGCAGTCAGGCTTCGAGACGGGCGTGGAGGACAGCGAGTGTCTCCGTGGGCAGCAGGGCAAGAATATAGCCGGATCCGCGGCGGGAAACATTGAAATTTATGGGAGATTCTATAGACCTGCAGTTCTAGTGATATAGGTCTCGATGAGGCAATCAAAAAGACGAAGACTGAGCTGCTCAATTAATGATGGGAGGGACGATGTCCCCAGGTGAACCAGAGGCTAGGGTTTCCTACCATCAATTCGTTAGCGCCCGCCCACTCTCATATGATCGCGTCCACATCTCCCTCTGCTGGTGAATTTTGAAGT
Organism: Hericium erinaceus; assembly: GCA_006506795.2. Classification (NCBI taxonomy): domain Eukaryota; kingdom Fungi; phylum Basidiomycota; class Agaricomycetes; order Russulales; family Hericiaceae; genus Hericium; species Hericium erinaceus. The sequence goes on along the minus strand of CM021174.1, from coordinate 787,274 downwards.
GAAAATGAGATCTTGAATCATTATGCATGTTTGAGACATGAATTCGAGAGACAGGATGTAGAGCGACAACTGAGAGCTTTTCAACAGCTGCAGAAGCATGACGGTGTGTACAAAAAGAAGGACAGCGAGCGCTCAGCATCCGTCACAGGCTGCCAGTGTCCACGTGGCGCCTGCTACAAACAAAGTTTCACAACTTACACCGTGGATACGCACGACGCCTCTCAAGCAGCCTTATGGTGGGCAAACAAGGTGAGATGTGTACATATTTGACGAGAAGAGCACCTTTTAAGAACGTTCTAGGTTAACTGGCTCGGAGAAAGTGCGGATGGTGTGCGCCCTGTGCCTGTCGAGCTATCCAGCGCTCGCTCCTGGAGGGCGTTGGCCCATGCGCCAATGTGCGCAGGACTTCCAGAAAGAGCCGGGAATGAACTGTACGTCAGTCTTTAAGACCCTCGGATTGGCTCGTCCGAATATGACCGTCCATGAAGCCGCATCCAAGCTTCTCGACTGCAATTTTCATGCATCAGTCTGCGAAAATCTTGAAACTGAGGTCAATTTCAGGGGCGGCTCAATAGAAGCCAGTCGATCTGATGGCTCTTCGTTGTGTTCATGATTTTCAGCGTGCTTGGTGAGATAGGGTAAGATCACCTAATCCCGTCCTCGATTAATCAAGGTCCAGTATGAGACGTACTAAGGAAATTCTGACAGTTTTGCATTGCTTTGTAGGGAAACAGAGAACTGAGGGAACGACTTGCAGCTCGGAGATGCAAGTACCATCAAGAATGTTCGATGGACGATGATACGCCGTTGGGGGCGCACAGATCGTAGGCCTTGGCGTTAACATGGAGGTTCGTGTTTGGATCCTAAGACATCTACTGCGGAGACAGGCCAGGGACTGAAGAAGGGAACAAGGCAATGGAATCTGTGGCAGCGAATTCCAGATGGAATCACCCGAAGACACGTATGGGGGTATGCACACCCCGCGTGTCGAGCGCAAAAGGGAGTCATGGCTCGGTCTTGAGAAGTTCTGGTGGAAATCCTTCCTTCATTGATGTGCTTGAACTCTTTGAAAGTGAGTAACGGTTTCAGGCCCTACGTGCGATTGTCCAGTATTCCATCCCCATGGATACATGGCGACCATGTCCTTGGGGACATCTGGGACCTGCACGAGCACAACAATAGCTTCCTTCAGATGTGTATGTTCCCTTCATGCGACGGTCAGTAGCAGCGCCTTTCAACCATTGTTGACATGATGCAGTGCACTAAGTCCACGATCGACAACGCCCTGACGCGGTCACGACTTGTGGAGGGGCAAACGTGACAGATGCGTCGGTTCAAGGCTCAGTCACGGCCTCTCTCACTCTCACTCTCACTCTCCTTCCTCCACTTTCAGGGCCCACTCCGGGTCTTGCTCTGCATTTCTTGTTGTATCTCAACCTACCAATACCATACGATGACAGTTTCTCGTTACCAGTCTGATAGGTAAGTTTTATCGGTCTCTCGCTTCCTTCCATGACTGCGTTAAGCTCACTGTGCGTAATGCCACCAGCTTCAGGGCTCAAGACGCGTCTCAGGGTTCCTACACGTACGGAGAAATGTTTGCGTTGATGTATAGTGAAGCTTATACCGCCAGGTGAGTTCTACCGTCCATATTCCTCGTCACACCGGTTCATCGATGCTTACTGGGAACCATGCCACCATTTAGGCTTGAAGCTGCACGCTCTCAGGCGCGGCACAAATCCAGAACAGCCTTACTCAATGACTATCCGCAGGCAGGCGAAGCCGACATGGGATTGTTGAACGTAGATGCCACTGGTCTGGTGCCCGACGAGGCGACACCCTCCAACTCGTAAGCCACTGTTCTCCTTCCCGATAGACGTTCTCGGTACTCAATGAGTATGTTCCTCACAACCGCAGCAACCGGGAGTTCTCGCCAAGGACGCGACTTACGCCTCTGGAGCAAGTCGGCGCATTCGGTCTCTGCCCTGCCTCGAACACGTCGTCCCCTTCCCCGCCACGAGGCGCGCCGCTTCCTCCTGCGCATGCCTCTCCTCCCCAGCTCGCGTTTCCCCCGTCCGAATTTACCCTCCCGCAGAAGCCTTTCGTCACCCTGCCTCACGATCACACCCAAGCTGCTTACGTGGGAAACGCGGCGGCCGGGCCTTATGAGCCATCCCTGCAGCCCTCTTATGGGTTTCCTCAAGGCGGACCGACACGCTTCGGATCCATGAATGGCAAGGCGGCCCCCGGCATAGTGCTACCAGCGGCCCATGTCGCCGCACCCGCGGCCGCTGTCCCAGAGCCGCGCAAGGAGGTCGCGGGCCCTCGCAAAGGCGGACAGACGCCGCGCAAGAGGACCGCGCAAGGCCTCGGCGATCCAGCGATGTCACAGAAGAAGGCCAAGAAGACGACGAAAGGCCTCGGCGATTCTGCGCAGCCGCAGAAAAAGCTGAGGATCGAGGCATTGAAGGCCTGTGCCCCGTGCCAGATGGGCGGAGCGTGCGGCGAGACCGTCAACGGCAAGAAGTGCATTTGGGGCAACCACTTCAATCAGAAGCACGAGGAGGTTTGCAGCTATATGACTGTGCCGACCGAGGAGAAGAAGAGCGTGAAGAGGTGGAAGTGCATCTGGCCAGACTGCGCCGGCAAGACGTTCTGCAACGAAGCGGGCTTGGGCGAGCATGTCCTCAACAAGCACCTTGGGCAGGCATATACGTGCCCCGTCTGCCCGATGACGAAGGCGAAGCCGTGCTCCAAGGCGTCCAGTCTTACCCGTCACCTCAAGAACAAACACGGGTTAGTTCTAGTTCTAGTGGAGAACGAGGAGGAAGCTGGTGCGTGCTCAGGCGATCTGCTCCTTGATCCTCGTTCTAATTGGTCTGCAGGTCCTTCCATGTAAGAGCATCCGTGTAGCGCTCGATCTATATCGTAAGGTAAGGCGGCCATGTGCGCCGCGTGTTGTGTCTCTAGTCTTCTCAAATTATTTCTCGATGTTATGTATCCGAACGTACTGTCTCATAACAAACGGCCCCCATACCCTATCTCATATCCCACGACTCCCCACACCCTATCTCATACCGCATAGCTCCCCACGATGCCCCACATGCCTTAGCATATTATTGTTTCCTCACGCTATACTATTACATACCATCACAGCATCGCTGTCTGCACCATCTTGTTGTGACATCGGCCTCTCGCATTTTACTATACTGCCCTGCAATTATATCCACACGTTACACGATGATTGCCCCATCCATGATCCGAGCCACTGTTTGTCAAGTATCACACCAAGCATATTGTGCCGCGCCTGGGCAAACCGATTGCCTCTTCAGTATGACGTTACGGACGCCTCGAACTGAAACTGAATCGATGGTGCAGTGACCATGTCGACAGCCTGCGCTAGTGCTAGCAGACTGCGTAAAACCGTACACCGCTTTCGGGTCCCCCGCAGGGATATCTCAAGGAGAGAGCTTGTGCATGATTGTGTCGTGGCCGCGTTTCACCGCGGTGAATTGCCGCCTCAACTGCTTGCATCAATTTCTCTTTCGAAGACTTCAATATTACATTCATGCGGCGCATCATCGCTGTATAAATTCGCAGAAACGATAACGCAATGCCAGCGATGCGGTTAGAGTTGCCTAGAGTTGGGCCTAGCGTCACAAGGCGATTTCGTCCGCTCGTCCGAGCCGCGATGGCAGACAAAGCAGCAACAAAGGGTCACATAAAACGTTCGAAGGTACGATGAGGGGAGCCTCAGACATCGAGAATCATAGGTATAGATTGGTCTCTCCACAACTTCCATAGCGAATACTGGCGGAATCCATTGGCTCTGCCATCGTACCCTGCGGCGCGTGCGACTCGGCTGCGGATGGCACCATCTAACTGCTGATGTTGTATGTGCACAACGAACAAGACCTGAGCCCACCCGACGAGCTCAGGCAAGAAGTCGACGACGTTATGCGCCGTGTTTGAGTGCTCAATTTGTGCTCCAGGCCACAACAACCTTCGCTATAGAGGCCTTGTGATTTTTGGTAGTTCAACGCTAGTCTTGCAGGCTTTCGAGCTCGCGGGTGCTTCGCTCGAGGTATTCCTCGTACGAGTCCTGGTACCCAGCTTCAAGGCCCCAGGATTATTAGCCTGACACGTGAGCTCCCACAGGAACGACGAACCTGGTGTGTTTGCTCGTGCTCGGAAGCGCGCGATGACGACGCGGTTGTGCTCGATCGCGGCGAGCTGTGCGTGCTTGATGGTACCTATAATTGAACAGTAAGGCCCGTGGCGGTAAACAGAGCGGATAAGTACGCACCAGAGACATGGATGACATTAGGCGTGTACGTCTGTCCCTCGATCGACGACAGCAACGTCAGCGCGCCCCAGGCGATGCGGTACGGATCACGCGCGACGCGAATAATACATAGCCCCGTTGTTGGGGAAAAGTACTTCACTGCGCACGCTTTGCATCAAATCTAGCTGTTACAATGAG